>OX101803.1:2007500-2607500 GCA_944452935.1 Rhogogaster chlorosoma
CTGCTCGCTGCAATTAAATAAATTCATAAATAATATACATTATACATATTATAGAATATATATATTATATACATATACACATATATATATATGTAACACGCTGCAGTTTGTTTATTAAAATAACAATGAAACGAATGAACGAATGATTGGATAAATAAATAAATGAATAAATAAATTTGAAAAACGAAGAAAAGGACAAGAGAAGGATTGAAAATAATCAGAGAAAAGATCGCGCGCTGAGTGTCTCAAGTGGAATAATGATCGTTTCTGCAAAATTGATATTACTAAAATGAAATTGTACAACTTAACGAAGACAAAAAGAAAAAAAAGAAGAAAAAAAAAGGAAAGAAATGAAGAAGGAATCAACAAAAAGAAAACCTGAACGAAACGTTACGTACTATGTACTAGTTAATGTACTAGTGAATATAATATAATATATATATATATATTTATATATTGAGCATTATATTACTATATATGTATACATATACATATATATATATATATATATATATATATATATATATATATATATTGATGTGTAAAAATTAATCAACAAGAAAAGAGAAAAAATAAAAGAAAATTTATAATTAAATAATATTTTTCGGCACCTCTGCTGAGCAGAGAAAAAAAATAAAAAAATAAAATAAAAATTAATAATAATAATTATAAAGAAAAATAAGATTGGCATATAATGGAAGTGGTTAGCTTAGGATTAAGGTTACGGTGCCGGCCTGCCATGCGATGGTTATTGGGGTAAACAAAAAAAAAAAAATTAAAAAATAAATAAATAAATAAAATAAAACAAAAAAAAAGGCAAAAAAAATATATATATATGAAAAAAAAAACAAAAAAAAAAAACAAAAAAACGAATATGAATGATACTGGCTAAAGCCAGATTTGCTAAGTCGTCTTAAATTGAGGAAAGATTAATAAAATTCATCTATAAGCGTATAAGTGAAAAACAAGTACCTAGACACTAATTAATAAATGTAATTATTATTACCATTAAATTTAGGCTATAAATATTATTATTATCCCGATGATAAATAATATGTCTATTATTATTATTATGTAAATGTATGTTAAACAGATATGTACATATAATTTCAGTCCTTGTTATAATAATAATAATAATAAGAAGAAGAATAATAAGAATAATAATGATAATAATAATAATCTACAGTCGGAATCACGCGAATTACATAAAAAAAAATAAAAATACAAAACAATTTCTTACTTTTAATATATCTTCGCAATTTATGTCGTTAAATTTTCTCACAGTTATTATCACTAAAAAATGAATAGGGATAATATTGACGATATCTTTTCCTTTTTCTTTATCTTCTTAATTTGATTCGTTCAATCGAAAATTCTGACTAACGTATATATATATATAATTTTATGATTTGTTGCATAATGAAAAATTAATTCCGACTGAATCCTAGATGGTTGGATAATAATTGGCAAGCGATTTAAAAAACTGATTTTATGCCCTTTTTTTTTTCTTTCTTTCTTTTTCTTTTTCTTTTATTGTCATTTACTTTTTATTTACAATTTTCGTTTTCATTTTTGTATTATCAACAAAAACTTTGTACGTATATTTATAATAGCTAGCAACGTCTCTAAACGCGAGCATAAGCTGTGCCGAATTCTAATATATAGATATATATCTTATACCACGTGAAAAACTTTTACCGCGGTTTGCACACTTGTCGCAAAAAAAAAAAAAACAAACAAACAATTACCTAATTATAGTATTAACGAAGTTTCGTCACGACAATACCTATGTCATTTTTTCGGATCTCTAATTGTTTCCTGTTATTTTGCTCAAAATTGAACTAAGAGGGGGGGAATAAAAAAATAAGGATTTTTTTTTGCACATGAAAGGAAGAAGAAGAAAAAAAAGAAAAAAAAAAAAAAACTACTCAGATGTGAAAAGAATTTTTTTTTACAAGTATCTTACCGCAGATTTGCAAATTAATGTTTCTGGTGATAAAATTTCGACACTGGACGAATATAAATTTCAACGATCGGTAATACTTAGAGATGAAGAAAAAAAAGAAAATTTTGATTGAAAAAAGAAAAGAAAAAAAAATAACATTAATAACAATTTACTTATTTAAATTACGACACAGTGTGCACACAGATATTATTTATATATGAATATGTTTTTCAGCGTATACAGGATACGTCTAACGCATTATGTGGATATATGTTTATAATATACTTATGTGCATATATATGATCATTGTACTACCCAGTAGGATAATACGTTGTATCTATGTTTATATATGGATTCAAAATCCTTTGATTAATTAATTAATTAATTAATTAATTCATGTAGTGATGCCCTTGTGTGTGTGTGTGTGTGACACACGTTCTATATATAATATATATACTTGGCGAAAGTTTCGTATATACGTTTACATCGCTGATCGTCGTATCAGGTATTCAATAAATGATTATTATTATTATTATTATTATTACTATATTATATATGAATACTATACTATAATTATTATTATCATTATTATTATTATTATTATTATTATTATTATCATGATTATTGATCGATTGATTAATCCTTTACATGTATTACTTTATTTCCTCAATTTATCGTCAGCTTTTCGATAGGGAATAATATTTCGTTTCATTTACCTATTATACCGATTCGAATCACGATGTAAATGTAATATGACAAACCTGTATAACCGTATACCGTATGCATTACGATATCACCCCTAAAACTGCAACCCCCCCCCAAGGTATGTCTCTGTTTAAAAAAAAAAAAAAAAATTGGATGTCATCTCACTATATGTCTATTACCTATAGTATACAATTTATTGCACACTCGAAAGGAAAGGAGAGAAATTTGTTTTTTCTTTTGTTTTTTTGTTTTTTTTTAATCAATAAGGGAAAACATTGTACCATTCAATGTAATCTAATATAACAATAATAATAATAATAAGATTAATAATTAATAATTAATAAATCGTAATAGTAATAATAATAATAATAACGATAATGATAATAATAATAATAATAATAATAATAATAATAAACTAGAAAAGCAACGCGAGACTCTAGTTTCGGGAGGCAAAAGCGGTTTATCGAGAGCCGTGGTTCATAGTACAAAATAAAATTAATTCTATAAATTATAATGATGAAATATACAATGATTTTCCAATAATAATTCAATGAAACAATATATAGATAAATAAACAAACAAACAAATACACCGAGTCACTCAAATAACTGATTAGATTCTTCATACACATATTATTATACTTATATTACACAATATACTGATTACTCTGCCACGCCGTTATACGTATGTATATATACATATTATTATATAGTATATTGATATGATTGATTGATGCGATACATATAAAAAAATATAATAATAATTATAATGATATTTAAGAGAGTACACAAATCTCAGTAATAAATATATAGAAATATATAAGTATGGAAATGAAATAAATCTCCAGCACCACTGCAGGCGGGCAGAATGGATATACCATGGTCCAAGCTTGAACAATATATAATCATACTAGAAAAAGAAAAAAGAAAATGAAAAAAACTACCTCACTTCGTATGGCATATATAATACATGTATATGCCATTTATACACATTAGTATATCTACAGGGTGCAACAGAAGTTTATATCTTTACATATATGTAGTATATTATACAGTTGAATTATTATTGAACAAGAAACTAAACGCAGTACATGTTTATAATGATAGTCTTAATAATGATAATGATAATGGTTATTGAATGATATAGAATGTCAATTGTTCAATATCACGTGTCACGCAATCATACAAACCGCAATCAAGTAACGTACATAGTATGAAACTCATGATTTTTGGAATATATACCAGTTACTCTGGTATTTACTCGTTGTAACGGATATATATTAAGCATGACGGCGGGGCTTAATTTTACACAAAACAATTACACGCATTACACAGATACGTATATACATTGTACGTGTAGGAAATCACATGAATATAATATGCATATATATACATATATATACTATTAATACACAATTCTTTCTCAGGAAATCGAAAAATCAAGTACAAACTATAAAGTATAATAGTTGATAAGCGACGAATAATAAATAGTACAGAATAATCAAACAATGCAATAGCGAGAGCGTATATACAGTAGAACGGGTTTTTTTTTTTTTTTTTTTTTTTCTTTCCCACATTTTTTCTTTTTCCTTTTTGTTTTTTTTTTTTTCATCAATTTTCCGTGTTTATAACGGTCATCTTATTTGGAATCAATTATTTTTTGTTTCACCTATTCGCCAAGAATGAAGAAAATAAAATAAATGAAAAAATAAATCTACACCGGCACCTGAATTTTTTAGATTTTGGTTTTTGTTTTTTTTCTCTCATTCTATATGGTATTGGCCATAGATAAGAACCGAATCTCAACGCGCATTTTCTTATAATAATTATCATTATTATACACATATATATATATCATTGTGAAAAGTGAAATAAAAAATAAAAAAAACGAAGAACACTAATACCTCCACCGCGGCTGCTGCTTATGGGACAGGAAATAAATAAATTAACTAACGAAAATAATTTGTTGAAAAGTATATTTTTTTTTTTCTTCTTTTTCTTCTCACTTTTCTTTGAGAACTAGACGTTTTCATTGTCACCACTGCCAAATTATTATACATATAACGTTCATTTTTTGCCAAATCTATTGTCTATGCAATAATGATTTTTTTTTTTTTTGCTTTTTTTTGAGAAAATGAATTATTATCTTCTCCTTTTGTGTTTCATTAGTTCTTATTAGTTCATAGTAGCAGCTCGCGATGTGGGGTGTAGTACGTTTATTGTTGAATTGAAATTATCGAAGAAAAGAAAAGAAGAAAGGAAAAATGGAAAAAAAAGAAAGAAAAAAATTAACCAGCCAACAATTAAGCAGAACAAACAAATCATTCATTTCTTTCGTATATATAATTTATATAAATCGGGTTTACGTATAGTTTAGTAACTAAATCATATATTCGTATATACCTAAAGGTATATATATATATAAGTATATCAATGTGTATATCAACCGCCTCTACCTCAATAAATATGTTACCTCTTCATACATTAATAATTATACCCGCATATACAAGCTACTGTACAAATTAAACTGGAGGAATCTACATATATACGTTAATATACATAATATTACATTTACCCTTATGCAAAATTTATAATAGACACGGATGAACGGTGAAAAAGAAAAAGAAAAAAAAAAGAAAAAAACACCCAAAGTATTATTTTATAATATTGTAACGTATATAAAAAAAGGTATACATATATGTGTTTGTTATACCTGCAGATATTGAGAATACATGATGAATATACTGTGTTAAAGAAATGAATAGTAAGAAGAAAAATAATACTAATGTATAGATACAGGTATAATGAATAATAACGATTTAATATTAATAAATCGCCCTCGAGTGTGTAAATAATACTTGGCACTGTCTGTTTAATATTTATTATTTATTTATGTTTCTACTACTGCGCTGGACGCGTTAATGCGCTTATGAATGATCACAGTTTTAATTATATAATTAAATTAATGATTATACGAATACCTCTATACATATTATTGAAAGCAAGAGATAAAGTTCAACTCGTTCATCTTTCAATTACCTCCACCCGTACATACATCTATATATATATATATATATTTTTATATATATATATATAGAGATAATAATAATAATATTATTATAATATCATTATTACATGATAACTATATTATATTATGTGTTTAGATATTAATTGTAAGTTACCCGTTTCCGCTAGAGTCCCGTGTTGCAAACTGTAAGTTCTTATTATTATTATATAGCATAAACGCATTCGTATATATAATATATGAAAATTGTTAACCGGTGTTAACCCGTGAAATCCCGAAAACTTGATGCCTCTGCAATTATATGATAATTAAAAGAAAAGAAGAGAAAAAAATAAAACAAGGAAAAAACAACGTTACGAAGAAGATAATAGAGGAAAAAAAAAATAAATAATTACCCGAAACAAACCATAATTATCGAATGTTATACCGAAGCCTGCCCCACGTTACACGATACACGATCAACGTTATCACGTATGTATGTATATATATATATATATATATATATGTTTAGAAAAAAAAATAAAAAAAAAAAAATAATAATAATTGATTTTCATTTTATTTTCTATATGTATTCTTTATTTCTCAATTTACGTCGTTGTATGTTAAACGTACTGCGAAAGTGTGAAGGTACTTATACCGAGTTTCCGAGGTGAAGCCTCGATTGTTTTGTTATTATTAATTATTAATTAATTGATTAATATATATTATGTAAATAGTAAAAATAATATATATATACGATCATGATCGTGTTTTCGTTAGGGTGGGAATCTCGCAGTGCCGGTGCAGCGCGCCCTTTATTATAATTACCGTATATACCTATGCTATTCCACCCATACAGGGGGATGAATAAATAAATAAATAAATAAATAAATCGATTAAATATAAATAAATAAATGAATGAATGAATGAATAAATAATTAAATAAATGAATAAATAAAGTTATTTCATCATTAATTGAAATTTAATGATTAATTCGAGGACTACTATATATTATATACATATATAAGTATATATATAGTTACCGCAGTTATTTTTATTTCTTATTTTTTTATTTTATTTTTTTGTTCGTTTCCCTTCAATGAAATATTAATAATTGAAATTAAAATTTCACCAACTATACCACATATATAATAACAATAGTATATAAAAGAGAAATATTATCCGCGGGCGCTGATAATATCATACACATATAGGCGTGGTTTATATATGGACTATATAAGAAAGATTCTATACATGATATTTAAGTAATTCGTATATATTAATGTATTTTGAAAATACATATGACATACACCCACATATATATATATATATATATAGAGATATATATATGTATATATTTTTTTTTTCTCTTTTCTTTCATTATATTATTATTTTTGATCATTTATTTGAAAATATGTTTTTATTTATCTATACTTCACTATCGTCACGTTCTTCACGTATCTTTATTATCATTTTATTTTCCTCCCTTTAATCTGATATACATGTATGTGCTATTTTTGTTTTTAGGTTTTATTCGTCTTTATTTTTTTTGATCTTTCGAAACGCGATTCGAATCGATTGAACATCCATAATATATTGATCAGCCTGTATACATATATATTGGGGATACGTAAGACGTGGCAATATTGACGATATATTATAATAATAAGTAATAGATAAACGTTGAGTGTAACACACTATTATTGTTTGTATAAATTAATCAGAAGAAAACAAGAAAAAAAAAAAAAGAAAAAAAAAATCGATTAGATTATTAATAATTGTTTAATTACTGTAAGAGAGAGAGAGAGAAAAAAAACGAAAAAAAAAAAAAAAACCTTTACCATTAATTATAAATTACTAAAAATTTAATTTCCTTGATTTCTTCACTTTCCTTTCATTTAATATCTATGTGTTATTATTATTATTATTATATTATATTATATATATATATATATATATGGTAATTACTTATATATACATAATAGAGTCGACACACTGCAGATACTTACCACTCGAACCGCAGCAGCATACATTTGCATATATAATATATATATATATACATATTTCTCTATATATATATTATATACATACATATAGTACGTCTAGGTAATATATAGGTATATAATATTATTACGAAATACCATAGTACAATCCTTGTACAAATTTACCCTTAGATATATGATATATATATTATACATATATATATATATATTCTATATAATTGAAAAGAAATACGCGAACAATAGATTATTAATATATTATGTATCGATGATTATATATAATTATATAATCACGCTCTGATAATATATATATATATATATATATATATATATATATATAAATATATATATATATGGGAGTACTTAGTACAACGTGTGACGTAGACGTTACGTATATTATAAATATATACGACCGCGCGTAAGAGAGTCAAAACGCAATGAGAATTAGAAAGATTTTCATCCCAGAATTTTGAAATCAGATAAAATATATGAATAAATGATAATTCGCTTCTAATGCAATTATCTGATTTGTTATTCACTAAGGAAATCGGGTATAAATACATACATACATACATATACATATATACATATATCTGCGCCATTTTCACCCTATTTCATAAAATTATATATATATAATAATATATATTATATATAATATATATAGTTAAACTAACAAAATTAATTAATTAACCAACTAACTAATTAATTTATAGGGGAAAATGATCATATACGTATATATATATATATAATATAACATAACGCAAGATAAAAAAAAATTAATAATTAATAATATAAATATATAATAATAACGGGTAGGGGGGAGGGGGCAGATTATGATGATTATGATGGTGATGATTATTATACCCAAGTGAAGAAAGTCAGTGTGTAGTCAGACCGTCCATCTCAAAGATGATTACATATATAATTGGTGTTGATGGCTGACGATTATATTATGTATAGATAAAAAAAATATTGAGAATATAATAAGAAAATGATGTGTGTATGTAAAACAAACCAAACCGAGAAAAAAAAAGAAAAATCCAAAAAAAAAAAAAGAACACACTTTACAGAAATACGAAGAGTGTACAGTCTAGAAATTCAGTCCATAACTATATATTGTATAGATCTTAGTTATGTACATATATTAACCCAATCTACAAGTTTGACTTATTTATTTATTATCAATTGAGCTTTTTATAATTGATTTATTAATAATTATATAAAATGTTGAAATTCCGTTTAACCGCAGTGCGGACAATGCAATTTCCCAGCTGCCCAACGATGAGTAAAATTTCTTTAATTAAATGAAACTGAATCAATTATTGTACAGGATTAATAGTTTGGGGGGAGAAGACAAGAGAAAAAAAAAGAATTTTCACCCGCAGCTGTCGTCAAATATCCTAAACTAGGGATGATTTATAGCAATTTTATTAATCATCGTACCTATAGACTTCGTCGTCAGTCATCACGTCGTTGAAAATTTAGTAACAGGTTAACGTGCGGATCGTTGTTAATTCTGTTTTTTTTATTTATTTCACATTTAATATCTAATCTTCTAATATAAAACCTGGATACGTTATAAAAAAAAAAAACTTTAATGTGAAGAAGAAAAAAAAAAAAAAAAAGTAAAATAGAAACGGCGTTTCACTATTTTATTACCAATAAAATCTACATAGCAAGTGATTGAAACACGACGATGTGATAACTGATGAATAATTTGATTTTATAGTATTCATTTGTCTCTTGAATATTGTGAGAATAATTGAATGTATGAATTCGAGGAAATAGGTGAACAAAGAGAGAAAAAAATAACTTGAAAATAAAATTTTCTAAGTGTGCGCAGGCCCCTGACTTGATGAATGTTCTACGACCGCGATTCTTGGTACAACGATACGTAACTGTAATATTATCACGTGTTACGTGAAATAGGTATAGATATGAATTGAAAAAAAAAAGTAAATTAAAAAAAAAAAAAAAAAAAAAAAATGAAAACACAGAAAAGCGAGAAAAAAAATTTAAAAATTAAAAAAAAATTAAAAAAAAAAAAAACAAAGACAAGGAAGATGAGAAAGAAAAAATTCAGCTTTGCACAAGCGATATGCATATAATTATGATAATATTAATATGTGTGATAAAAAAAAAAAAAAAAAGGAAAAGGAAAAAGAAAAAAAAAAAAAAAAAAACCTGCAATTAAATGTGTGTATATTTAGCAAAATGCGTGTGTGTATCTACAGGGTAAATTACTAAATCATGCAATTTGTCTATTTTTCGGATTATACGGTTTGGATTAAAGTGTTTTTAGGGGCTCCTATGATGTGAGAGTTTGAATTAAAGTCTTTGAAAAAAAAAGAAAAGAAAAGAAAAAAAAAAAAAAATGAATAAATTAAAATAAATAAATAATAATAATGCCTGTTTAATGTGCAAACGAAATTTACTATTCATGTTAAGAAAAAAAAAATTAAAAAAAAAAAAATTAAAAAAAAAAAAAAACACCGGAAAACATACAAAAAATAATAAGAAACTGAAGCTGATCAATGTTTCGTATATGGACTAGGTATTCAATTTTTCAACGCTTGTTAAATGTGTCTTGTGTGCAGGGTAACGGGCGTTAAATATATCAGCTATAACACCATTCGTATTAACATTTTTATTAACCCCTCGATTGATTCGGGAATTTTCGGTCATGAGTATCAAAGTAATCGAAGAAAAAAAGAAAACAAAATGGAAATTTATTACGAAAATATTTATTATATTTGCAGAAGTTTTCTGAAATTTTACGCCCGTTGCTTTATATACGTTCGTCCTTTTTTTTTTTTTCTTTTTTTTTATGACTCCGTTGTAAGTAAAGAAAAAGAAGTTCGCAAGGACTGGGGGAGAAGAAAAAAAGTACCTATAATTATAATATTCGTTGCGTTAACGAGGTATTAAGTGAATCTAGAGAGGAGAGAAGGCAAAAGAAGAGAAGAAAAAAAATCTCTGCTTCAGGATAATCGAATTGTGATAAATCAGATTCGTGAAGATTCATAAAATTCCAACATATTAGATCATTAGAAACTTTGAATCCCTCTCTCCCCTGTAAATCGTATTGCGGGGTGCATTGATTCGCAGAGGAACGCGGTTGGGGTGATTTTAGAATAACGAGTTAGGGGTGCTGATTGTGAGACAAGTGTTGCTCGATTATGTATAGGTACGCATTATAGTGAGAAAGTGAAAAAGGAAAAAAAAAAGAAAAAGAAAATAATCTAGAGGAACAAAGCCAGAGAATAAAAGCAAAAAGGAAAAGATAGAGAGAAAAGAAGAAGAAAAAAACAGTCAAGGTAAAATAATTAATTGTTTAATTATCGTTGGGGGCGCAGATGGAGTGATCCATGTAAAAAATATTCAGTTATTAATATTGTGGCAAACACCTGATCGCGAAATGTATATCGTAAATACTGAAGAGAACAAAGAGAAAAAAAAAAAAAAAAAGGAACAAGAAACATAAGGTGTGTTTAATTTGCTTAGCAAGTACATAATTATATTGATGAAAAAATATTGGAATAATATTGATTTAAGAATATTTAGGTTCCTTTTTTTTTTTTTTTTTCTTTTTACAAACTCGTGGTAAAAGATGGCTCCAAAACAAGTGGGGGGGAAAAAACAAAAAAGAAAGAAAGAGCAAATAGATATGATGATGAATTATAGAAATAAATATAATTATTATGTGTTACACTCATCTCGGATAAGGATTAACGCGGTTGTTAATTAAATGCTTGCAGTTGCGCGTTGCCAATCTGTACAAATGCGAAAAATGAAGAGATTAGAAAAAGTAAGAAAACAAAAAACAAAAAAAAAAAAACGACAAAATAGAAAAAAAAAGGAAAAATAAAAAAATTATACAAAAAAAAAAAAAAAAAGAGAGAGAGAGAGAGAGAGAGAGAAATAAAAATATTGTGCAAGTTGCGGAATGAAATGAAATTAATTCTTCGATTCTCTCACGTTATTCGTCAAACGAATGTAGAGACTGACAATATACCTACGAGCGGGATTTGTGCAGGGGATGTTTGTTTTCGGGGATGGGTATTTGAGTGTAGCACAAAAATATTGATTTGCGTTGCGACTGAAATGCTGCAGTTTCCTTCAAAAGTGCAAAACAAATAAGGCGAACGATGTGTCTGTGATTTTTGCAAATTGATTCATGAATTACAATTTAATTATATATGTATATTAATTAATTCGTGATCAAATAGCTAATATAATAATAATAATAATAATAATAATAATAATAATAATAATATTGTATAATTATTATATATATGCTCTAAAGGAAAGGAAAATTAAAAAAAAAGAAAAGAAAAAACAAACCAAAAAAAAAAAAAATGATAGAAGAAGAAAAGAGATGAAAAAAAACAAAAAAAAAAAACAATTGAATATTGTGTGGAAGTTTAAAAGTAAAAACATACATAATTATAAAATAGTTAATGACCGAATTGGCTTTGATATGGGTACGAAATATAAGTAAGGTAAATCGATAATCGATAATTGGTAACTGGTAATTGGTAGATGATTATAATATTGGTCCGGGGAGGACAGAAGTTAGAAGAAAGTGTGCGAGAGGCGTCTTTAAGGTTAACGAGTACGAGTAAGCAGCTTAATTTAAGGAGTAGGAATTTGGGAAATTTTTCATACGGAGTTTAGATTTGACGTGAAACTTTTATATATATACTCAAAGGATAAATGAATGTAATTATTAATTAATTAAGTTTAAATGCAAGTTAATTAAAACATCTTTAATAAGAATAAAAAAACTAAAAAATGAAAAAAAAATAAAAAATAAAATAAATAAATAAAAATAAAAAAAGCGAAGAAAAACAATTTTCACTTACAATTTTATCAACCATACCTAATATATTGTATAAATTAATATATTATTAATTAATCTCACTTCAGTGATCATTGCCTTAAGTCACAGTGAAAGAATGACCGGTTTCAAGATTATTTATCTGGGTATACGGTATATCTCCTCGAGATTTTTCCACGGATTAAATAAATCCATCTTTCTTTATTTTAAACACATATGTATGATGAATTTTTCTTCTCGTTCCACTGCATATATATATGTATATATATATCGATTCCAATAATTTTCATACACGTGAGATTGCACTATGATCATAATCGTTCGTTCTTTCCCCGATAATGAGTTATTCAAGTTTTGACCAGTCGAAAAGCAAGCAAACAAAAAGAAGAAAAGAAAGAGAGAGAAAAAAATGGAAAAGAAAATTACCATTAAACATTACTAAGTAAAAAGTGATCGATATAGTAAAAGTATATATATATATATATGATTTGAATTGAAAAGCTGTGCCCGAGAGGATAGTCGAAACAAAACGAAGAAAAAAGCAAAAATAAGATAAAATAGGAAAAGAAAAACCAAAAAAAAATAAAATAAAAAATAAAAAATGAAAGAAAATAAAATAAAATAAAATAAAAAAAATATTATTATTGTCGTGTTTAAATATTTGGCAACAATATGGTTATCAATTAAAAGAAAGCACAACAATATGTGAATGGTGTATAAGCATTAAAGTGTACCAAAACAACACTAATAAAAATTGTTGCAAAATACTGAATCCGTTTGAAACCCGATTCACCATCACTTTACATCCCGCAAAAACTGAATTCATAAATTGACGGATAAAAAAGGAAAGAAAATCCATTCCTAGCCACTAGACTGTAGTCGTTGAAATTAACGAAATTCTATGCCACAGTATAGTGGGCATCTCGAGCCCAGCCACTCCAGACTTAGGCCAATATTGATTTTCCCGTATAATTTACGCGTTTGAATTTTCCACACGCACTTTATCCTAACGAGCCTGAATACATCCCGTAGATTTTATACATCCTGCTATTTTATTGGTATATATATTTAACGCGCTTTACGTCTACTTTACATAACAATCTTGGAGGCAGGAGCGTTTATTGCTAATCAATTTACCCTCAAACTATTATATCTGTCCACTGGCTGCAGCAGATTTAAACCGACGAGATTTTATGCTAGAGATTCAATTCAACGGTAGAAATAAGCTGCTGATTTTTATTATTAACAAACTAAAGTAAAGGTATAACAAATAGTCTTGGATTCTCGTTTCTCTTTACTTTCCTCGAATGATTATATTATCGCAGCGTAGATTTATGGAAAGCATCTAAAAATGGGAATGAAAATTGGAAAAAACGACAGGAAATTCATTTCGGTTTTAATCAGCGTCAGTCATTTCTACCTATACATATATTTCATGTAACTGTATATACGCGAGATTCCTGTCTCCACTTTCGAGGGTCCACGACAGAGATCCGGAGTCCCGGTCCCAGAGGATCTTTCATCCCTGTCAGACTTGGGTAGGTGTACGGAATTGTATATATAGATATGCAGCCAGCTCGTAGTCCAGGTACATGCGCGGTGCTATCAGCTGGTCCAGCTGGGTTTTGAGCCCCGGTGATATTAGGGGCTTTAGTTCCAACTGAACCCGCATAGCGTATCGTTACCCTCGCGGTACACATTATAAAGTATGTAAATATATCAGCATGTTACCGTTGTTCCTGATGTAGTTTCGATTCTCATCGACTGACACATAATATATTTACCCATATACCCATCCACAGTTCACATACCTACCCTCTACCACAATATAACAATTATATTTACCAGGAAGAGGAAGGAAAGAAAATTAACAATAATAAGAAAACAAACACAAGAACAGAACAGAACATAACAGATCGTACATATGTAGACACATACGATTGGTACATGTTTCAAAAATTAGTGTAATAGTCTATGTATTAGTTCATCGATCATGAAATCTCGTGGGAAAGACAATTCATTGTTTGTTCGCTAAAACATGCGTTGTCGTTAGTAAAATATATCTACGGGGATTTGGGGTTGTCCAGGGTTGATTGGGATAAATTTTCCGTTAATATGCATATGAGGTTTTTTTTATTATTTATTCGGGGTAAATACATATGTATATATACATTCGTGTACCCACACAGAATATTATTATACTTTTATTTGTCTTTCGTCGAGTTTGAAAATTTGCCCTCAGACTTTCTTTATACTTTCAGTTACGTCTGTCATACCCCTCGTTCCCAAGCGGCCGCTAAAGTCACGTCAGTCAACTCCTTGATGCGGTTGATTCGATTTTGTATAACTTCTCCCCCGCATCCTCTTGAGTTGCCTTACTACCACTCCGCGATGACAAAGAGCAGGTATATTATAACCGCGGACGAACAGATTCTGGGGTGAAACTTGTCAGTTCTGTTTAACTGTTGGACGAAAACGCGTTGACGTCATTCTAAAATCAATCATTCCTCGAAGAATTGAGGCAATAGATTTCTATGATATAATCTTCTATATAATATATATGCAGTCGAAATTCAGTCAGCATGTAATATCCTAGATGAGATATTTCGGCCTTTATTTAACGAAACAGGAAATGACTAACGTCCGGAAATTTTTAGCTGAATGAGGGAAGGAGTTCCCACTAATTGTTGATAAACTGCAGCAGGTAGCCTGTGTTCCTAATCCTATTACCTGATTAATCGTTTTATGCATTGCCAGCAAGGCTGCAGCTCCACTATTCCAGCCTTCTATGTATCTATCGATCGATAATATTCACTATCCGTGAATATTGCTTATGAATTCTAATGTCTGTATTAATACTGAAGCCTGTAGTTGTTTGAGAATATTTTTTCCATCATCATCTCATTAGATATATGTTTGATAATATGTTTCAGATTATTTTTCTAAAATATATAATACGCTGGCAGGGATACAGACGCGAAGATCGCCGATTTATTACACATATTGATCGTTGCCAATACATTTGATGAAATTTATTTCATAATATAATAATTAACGCTTCATTTCACGCGATGCATCGTACTTAAGGCGTTATCCTGTACTGCGGATGAATTTTCAAAGCTGCTGCAGCCTTGTTTCAGTCGTTAATTTTTTCACAATATAAATATTTATACATATACATATATTTTTGTCTCTTTTATTTTTTTTTTATTCTTTTTTTTCTCTAATTTCTTAATCTCCGCGATCGAGTAAATGGGAACTGTTGTTTGCCTGCCTACTACCGGGGCCGAGAGTCTGGCCCGACTTTGCGCCGGATCAGCTGAATGCCTTCCTCTCCAAAGCCGGAAGACAGGATTCCAGAAAGGTGAGTCGTCCATGTTTAACGAGTAGACGATTATTCTGTAAAGTATTACGTCTAATACGGCTTAATACTAAAGACAAAACTCTTATCTGGTTAAACATAAGAAAAAAGTATGAAAACTATCTTTTTATTCGACGAATTAAAGTCTTTTTACAAAAATTAATTAAACCAGGGCATTATTCAAGCTGTAAACCCTCGGCACGAATTTTCTCCGAATTCTTTCGTCTCTACAAATAGTCTGCTTAAGCCTCTAAATCCTAACGTAAGGGGAAAAGCCGCTATAATCAGACGCACCTTAATACGTCTGACTATAAACTATGTTACTACTGCAACGGAGAGCCGGCGTAACGTACGTAGTACGCTACGAGCCTCTGTCTGGCTCGGTTCTCATTGACTACCGGTGTTCGTTGATACCGCGATTTTACTTCAGTACAGCATAGCCTACCGGCGAGACGCGTGTGTCGGCTACAGTAATTCGTCCTTGTTTATAAACAGCGTCATTCGTACAATAGTATAAGCGGATATAAACAGTCGGGAAAAGTGAGAGAAATAAAGGAAATAAGGTGAAAAAGGTTTCATAAATAACGTCCAATGTTCGGCAATAATTATCGTTCGAAGTAAATTTTATTTGTTATAAAAAGTATTCGGCGTTGTATAAACGTCGGTTTGTTTTAATTACGAGCGGATTATTTGCTTAGGTATGAATAAAAGATGAAAAATAATGAAAGTTTCTTGTTTGAATAAACAGTCAACTCCCGGTGGTTTCTCTGTTGTTTATACTTTTCTTCCGGCACAAGATGGCGGACGCTAGTCGTGTCCGAGCTTAATCGTATTCTTCTCCGTATATACTCAGAGTTTTTGTGCAATCAGTGGCAATATTCAGTGTCATTAATCCGTGAATCAAACAAACAAGTTCGCGAGTGGCGTCCTTTTCATTATCCAAACTTCTCCCTGATCGGCATAAGCTAGGGGACGCCGATCGCGTCGTGACCTGTAGGAGTTCGTTGCATGTTTTTATCCGCTAATATTCAGTGTATTTAAACAATATCAGTGATAAAACGTCGCGTTATTGCAGGGAATTATCGTCTGAAATTAAACATCGGTGAATATAACGGTTTTCCGTTATCCATTAGATCGAAATAAGCCGTTGAATATAATCAGGCCCTATTTTTCGAGCGCCGTGTTGCCGCGCCTCCGCCGCGCACCGGGTAGCGCGGTACTACTTTTCAGCGTCTCGCGATTAATGCGCCGTGTCGCTTCGCTTTCGCGATAGTTTCGAATATTCTTCAATTATTTCTCGTCCCCGAGGCAGTTTGAGTGAATTCTTTTATATCGAGGCTGTGTAAAATCTATTCATGTATGTATATCGAGAGAAAATTTGTTTCAACCGCCCGCGGCGTAGTGTTTTCATATATTCTTCAGTTTTTCTTTTATCTTTCACCACCCCGCCCGTTCGCGTATATAGAAAACAAGACGAATTTTTCTTACCAACGAGAGATAAATTCCGATCTCTGCAGTTATTCGATCGATCTACTTTATACGTTTCGTCGTTATAGACAAGTGTACTTCAGACGTATGTGTACATCCTCAGTCATATATACTGCCTAGAATTTCTCAAGAATAAAAGCATTGTTATGTTATTTTCCGTGTATTATATACACACGCGGTATTACAGGGATAGAAAAGTTCGATGATACTTTATTCGGAAGCACGGGAAAACGGAGAGGCAGAACAAACAGCAGCAGCAGCAGGATTAACGATAACACGAAGTTCGATGTTCCGGATTGCGGTGAGTCGCATGTATCAGTTTATAATACCTAGAAACTTGTTATCTTTTATACATGCCAAATGACTATATATATTTCATGCAACATGTATACAAGCTTGAAAATGTGCTCGAGCACGTAGCAAGAAAAAAGAAACATGCGAGATTTTTCCTCTCGCCTTTCTACAATTTCTATTTACTCTGCCCTGACTAGAATTAACAAGCTGAGTTACGACAGCGTATTAGACGCTAAGAATTAACCCAAGTATAACTACTTAGCGGGTTTGGTATAGCCGCTTGTAGTCGGGGTGTTTACCTACTCTAACCTAACCGTCATTAAATTGTTAATTACGATTATTTACCCCGTATTTGCTCTCTCGATTTTATGAGAATACATACGTCCAGCCGTTAAGATAATACGCGTAGTTATTCTATTATTTTTATTTTTATTTATTTATCCACGATTTTTAAAAGATAATTAAAAAATGAAGATAATCATGCCTTCGAGTTTGATAAATAAACAAAGAAATGATTAAATTTAGGAAGAAACTTTTCGATTATTCAACGACTTTCGAAACGCGTTTGCTTTATAGACAATATCATCCATTGGCGGCGTATATATGTACAGTTTATACACCGGGGATCACCGACCCTTCTAGAGGTTTTCTTTCCTCCAGAGCTTTTAGCAATATTTGAAGACGAGCGCGGTAGGATAGGTAATGCGGTTTCTTCAGCAGCAAACGATGGAGTATACTGTACCTACGTGTATACCATCTCCGGAATATATAAGAGACTATAAATAAAAGTAAAAATTAGAAATAAAAATAGGGGGCTTGGGCGCTCAGCATTTTTTTTTTTTTAATACCTTTGATCGCTGGTGTCAGAATGAGGCGGTTTTATACCCGCAGAAAATAGATAGAGATAGGAGATTAGAAATCGAAATCGAAATCGAAATCGAAGTCGAACCCGAAACGCAACGCAACGTTTCTTCGCTAAGCGTGAACCGCTATACCAAACCGCGGTGGGTTTTCTTACGATAGATTACGTTGCGTGTTCTTATCGGGGATCAGAAACGACCCATCGCTGCCCCTGCACAGGAGGAATCCCTCAAGACGACGAGAACGTCTAGTTTTTTTTTCCTTTTTCTTTCCTTTTTTCTTTTCTCTTTTTTTTTTGCCTGTTTTTCTTCGATGCTTCATTCACTCTCTCACTCTCTCTTTCTCTCTTCTCTTCATGTATCTATATACCCAACCTTTTGCCCACTACACTGTGTGCAATCTCTATAAGATATCTTGGAGTGGCTCGAAAAATCCCCGACCATTCATCACTTTATCTGTTCTTAAAAGATTCTTGCCTCATCCCTTAATACTTAATACGCTGCACGTGGATTCAAATACGTTTATATCTAGATTTTATTATACAACTCGGTTTCCCGTTTCTTTTTTTTTCTTTTTTCTCTATTTTTTAATTTTTTTTTTTTAATATTCTTTCACTGTATTCGTAACTCTCGATTATATTATATCCGTGATAACGAGATAACTGCATAGTATGATATCATATAATTAAAATTATTTTATAGTTCTCGGTGCTGCGATTTTTTATTTATTTATTTACTTTTTATTTATTTTTTTCCGGGTAATTAGCTGTTTTTATTTTCGTTTCGGCGTAATTCGTGATCGAAACAATTCGGAATACCGTACATCAAGTCCGGGACGGCAACGAAACGTTGGCTTGTAGGTACGTGACCAAGTAAAGCTCGTTTTATGACAAAAGTGGTGAGCAGCAGCAGCAGCAGCAGCAGCAGCAGCAGCCTTGTTGGTAATTAACATTACCAGGTCAAGCAGCACTAGGAAAAAAGAAAATGAAAAAGAAAATAAATAAAATAAAATAGAGAATGAGAAGTCAAGAATGATGAAGCTTAGAGGGAAACGTACCTACATTAGGAAAGAGGAAAAAAGATATTTAACCCTTTATCAAAAAACTGCAGGGCGATTGTAAATTTTTAGTTTCTTTAAATATTATTATGTTATTTAATCACATATCGATATATATATAGGTATATATATATTCATACGGGATCGTTATATGAAGAAAAAAAAAGGGGAATTATTTTCTTTTTTTTTTTTTTTCGCGTACCTATATGCGATAAAAAAGTGCGTGCGTGTGTAGTGCGTGTTTGTATATAGAAAGAACTCGAAAAACTGATAGCCTCTTGGCACGTGTTCTCGGCGATGTAGTAAAAAAAGAGAAAGAACGAAAATGAAAAAGAAGGGTGTATAAGGATCCTGAACGCAGACTCGAATATATCGTGAAAGTAAAGGGCGGGGGATAAATATAAAGGCGAGTCGATAGGAACGCGGTTTAGTGAGAAGATGAGCATTAGGGCAAGGGAACGAAACGGAACGGAACAGAACGGAACGGCGAATATACGCCATAAGAATTATTCATTATTCAGTTCGATATTGGAGATTCCTACAGGTCGATTCCTCGAATACCAACACAGAATCCTAAACCTCTAACCACCACGATATTAGAGTTCGCTCTCGGAGATATCCCTCTGTCTTTCGAACTACCCCCGCATCATATCCTATATACATAAATATTTCTATTTATTCCATTATGGCCTATGGAGTAAGAACTTCCTGACTTTTAATTTACAACGGATAGAAAATAATTATCACGTTCGGTATATTATTTATTTCTCTCTAATCAATTTTTTCTCTCCTTATTCTTCTTATTTTTCTTCTATTCTGCAGCTTCTTCCCCTTCTATCTATATATATATATATATATATATCCTATAGGTACACGGGTTGATCTCCCTTATTCTGATCCTTAAAAAGTGTGTCACTGAATTGAGTATCGGCGCGGTATAACTATCCGTGTGTTTCGCCGCGATCTCATCGCCGCCGGGTCTTCCAATTCACTGGTTCAAAAGCGTTTTCTTAAACTCGCGTCTGGTTTGTAGAGATAAAACCGCGAAACCCTCTCCCTCTCTCTCTCTTTATTCTCATCCCCGCTAGGTAGTTAGTTAGTTAATTAATTTTTTTATTTTTTAAATCTTTTTCTCACGGATTTTGACTAAAGATTTTTTTATTTATTTTTTTAGTAATTATTCTTCTCTCCGTGATTGAAGAGATTTCTTCAATCTTCTTATTTATTGTAAACGTTAAATAAGAAAATAATTCAGAGACGTAAAGAGTGTTGAAAAAGGAAGAGGAGAAGGGTAGTTGAGTTAGCTACGTAGTATATCAATCGCGAGGTGAAGGAAAATTTAATTAAAACGATAATTGAAACTGGACAGAGGTTCGGAGAGGCAATTGAAAGGCCTGAAAGGATCGAAAGGATTAAATAGACTGAAAGGAAGGAAGTGGGTGTATTTAGTAGCTCGCTCTGACTATAATAAGGTGTTCGTTCGTTCGTTCGTATTTTATTTTACCCCATTCTCACGATTTAACTCCCCAGGCGGACCGTCCTATCATACCTAGTCCTTTGCCGGGTTTATACAATATCGAAACTTAAAACTTCGACGAACTTTTACCTGACCTCGATTCAAATATATCTATATAGCTGTATATCTATACCATAAAGTATTTTTAAAAATGGTATTGACAAAGTTTCATATAATAATCTCTTTCCATATACATATATATATATATATATATGTAATATTTTGTCATCTGCACTGCCGTTGCAGCGGGGTAAGGATTTTATACATGATATCACTGCGTGTTATAGAAGGAAAAAAAAGAAAAAAAAAAAAAGAAACTGAAGGATGCAAAAAATTTTTGTACATTATATTATAGAGTCGACCGAGGTAAAGTTGATTAAAATTGTGATAAAAGTTATAGTTAAGTTAGTGTCATAACTCTGTAGGGTAGAGAGAAAAGTTATGTATAAAAAGGCAATTTATTAACTTTCACACATAATTCGTTTAGGTACAATTTTCATTTTTTTTTTTTTTTTTCATCTTTATTTCTTAACCCACTTTTAGGTAGGGCTATCAAATCGTGTTTCCTTTTTTCTATCTTCTTCTTTTTATTTAGTATACCTTGTCGCGAATCATTGGATTAAATTCTGGCATATATATCCTGTGCAGAAAAAAAGCAAGAAAAAAAACTTCCCATAGATTTATTCATATCTTTAATCTCTCTCCGCGGCACCGTATAGCGGCTTTTTGTTTTTCTTTTTTCTTCTTGCTTTTTTTTCTTTGCCATTTCCATAAAATAAAGAGAAAATAAAGAAAAAAAAAAAAAAATTGATAGAAAATAGAAATAAAGTAAACGAGTCTAATTGAATTGATAAAATTTCAATCAACCCTCGGCGTTTCTTCAATCGCGATCGTCGAAGGGGGTGAATCGGGGTGGCGGAAATCGCTGGTGGGTTGCATCATTTCGCGTCGTTTCCCCGTGCCTGAAACTGTGAAAGCTCTCCGATGAAAGCAACTTTTAATCAAACTCGTCTGTGCCGAATGACTTTTTCTCTTTCTCTCTATTTCATTTTTTTTTTTCTTTTTCTTTTTTCTTTTTTGAATTCTATCTGCGAGGGATTTGAGATAGGGCAGAAATCCGGCATTCAACGCCGTCATTGAGTGAAGGGTTAGGGTTCGAAAGAGATAGATACCTGCAAGCTATACACTCGGAGAAAGTCCTAAATATGGGGCTCCCCGAAACGAGAAAAGGAATCAAGGAACCAAAGGAGTTCTTCCGAAAACCCCGTATACATAGGGATATCAAAATTATTATTACTATACTACAAATTCGCGAATTTAGTCTCTTAAACAGAGAAGAAGAAAAAAAAAATATTGCGTATGAAATATCGTAACGACATACACGTGAGATCGTCCCTCTTTTTTTTTTCTTTTTCTTCTTTTTTTGTTACTCGAGGTCGTTGAAGAAGCTTCGCATACTGGATATCAGATTAATACTTTACATTTTTACCGTGAATAAGTGACGGAGCGTGTCTACAACCCGGACACTCTAAAATATATATACCTATACGGATGAATTTGTTAGTGGCGTCAGTATAATACTATTCGTATATTATGTGGCGATGAATTATTTTCTAGCTAATCTCATCGTCGTGGAGTAAATTTTACTTGAAATTTAAAAAAAAAACCGCGCGTTCATTCATTCAACAGTATGATACTGAAATAAGGATTTCCGCTCGATTTTCGGATAACAATTTAATTGAATAATTAATTTTTTTTTTACATACGAGGTACATAACTAACATTTCTTTATTTTTTTTTCTTTTAACTCTTTCCGTTATATTCGATAGGGATATATCGTCTTTAGTTTACTGGCATTTCCGTTCGTGCATTATGACTACCTATACCATATGTATAACGTATCTATATAGTTGTACATATATACTTATATATTCTCGTGTGTATTTATCTATGGTATATACACCGGTCTTACGCGTCGTTGACTGACAAAGCAAACGGTGCCTTGGTTCAGTGTTTACCTGTCTATGTGTACAGTTTATAATGCGAAGGGTCGCGAGAGTACCAGGCTTTACAAGCTTAACTAACAAAGTCAAAAATAAAAGCAAAAAAAAAAAAAAAAAATGAAAACGAATTTTGCGGTAAAAAAATTTAAAAAATTAAATAATAAAAAATTGATTCTTTCTTTTTATATAAATTATTGTTTTATTTTTTTATTATATAAATTTCTCTTCAAATTTGGTATCGCATATATTGTTTCTTTTTCCACGTGTATATTATATACAGTCACGATCAGTTTCTCGGAATAAGAAAAATCCACATTTCTAGTTCGATTCACGATCGAACATTGACAGATTTGAATAATCGCCTTCTTTTTTCTCTTTTAATAAAACATTTTTTTTTTAATGTGTGCACTATATATGTATGTATACATAATATATACATTTAGATAGGTATATTAATTGGGAGAAAAATTGTGATGGTATATATACATGTCGTCACGGTAGTATAGTGACGCGCATGCCGGATTTTCTCTGTTCATCAGAGAGAACGAGCCAGAGTTGCGTTCCCGCCGTCAGTTCGTCGACGCAGCCCAAGGCAACGCCACGTCTTTTATAAGACAGCCGTTCGATCGAGCGTGCATCGTCGAATTTATATCTATAATATTAATTAATTAATTAATTATTATTTTTACTATTATTATTATTATTATTATTATTATCATCAAAATTGAATGATAAAAAGGAATATAAAAAATTACCGGATAAATAAATATTAAGTATGTATATATATGTATATATATGTATATACATTTGACATATAATTATATAGCAAAAAAATATATATATATATGTATATATAATAATACGGTATTTACGAAAAGTACACGTAAAGTGCAGCCGGATAATCGTGTCTCTTCCTCTACTCCCCCCCCTCCCCCCCCCCCCAGCATCGTTGGTTGCAATTTTTTTTTTTTATTATTCCCAAATTTCACACACTATATTATTTTATTTTTATTCTTATTTTTTTCATAGAGATTTGATAGCTCTTTTTTTTTAATTTCGCGTGAAAATTTATTGAAATAAATTGACAATTTGCGGTGGTCGTGTGTACACATATATATATAGACGTACGTTAGTAAGACTTTTTCCTGTTTTTACCTTATTTTTATTTTTTTACAATTTATTCATCATTTTATTGAGATACTTACGATTTTATATTAGATAAATAATTGACCCTGATAGATATACTTGCGGAAGTACATATTTGTGTAAATAATTAGATAACTCTTTTACCACGCTATGGATTTTTAACCATTGGCAAGAAAAAGTAAGAAAAATAAAAAAAATAAAAAAAAAAAGCTAAAGAAGAGAAGAGAAAGGAAAAGTAAAAAAATTTGTTACTGTCGTCTCAACTCTGTACTATAAACTGCAGAGTTTATTTCAAGCTTCGGATAACTAAATATTTCTTGACTTTTTTTTTAATATAATTATTGTATAATTGTGGGAATATTCTATAGGACTGTTCTATATAAAAAAGAAAAACGAGAACAAAATTAAGGGAAATAGGTATTTGCATCCTCTCTCCATCTCGCCTCCGTGCCAAAAATGATATCATGCTTTAGCAATCACCTATTTATTTTATATCCCTTTCTCTCTCTCTCTCTCTCTCTCTCTTTCTATATATATATATATATATATATACATATTTTTTTTCTCACCGCGTTAATAGAAAAATGAAAAACTAACGAAAGCAATCAACCAAGAAAATAAATAAAACAAAGAAATTAAATTAGAATTAAAAATTGTTCAGTGTGATTGATCAGTAAAAGTTTGGAGAAAAAGAAGGGGGGAAAAAAAAATGCAGTTCGAAAAGTGACGGAACAAAAAAAGAAATTAGTGTTAAGCCCCTAGCAGGCTCAGGGCCAACGCGGAAGGAGGAAACCTGTCTTCGTCACGACGCGGAATAAAAATTATTCCGGTATATTTGAAAGCCGCGGGATTGAAAATATATATATATATATATATATATATACATATATATAAGATATGGAGGAGTATCGGCGTGCTGTGCAAGGTAAAAGATATATCATAAAAACAATTTGAATAATTGAATTTGAACGTGAATTGAAAAATCCCAATAGGGAAATTGTTTTGAGAATCTTGTCGTTTTCGTTTTATTGCATGATTTTAATCTCACGGGTATTCGATATGACGTAGTCCCATCAAAGCTTCGAGCAAGCTGCAAGTTTTATAATAATAATTCATTGAATTGAATGCGGCTTGAACTGGAAAGTTAAAAAAAAAAAAAAATTGCTGAAATGAAAAAACGAATTGAAAACGTAGAGAAATTCGGTAGGCAGTATTTGCAGTTTGTGAAGTGTGCGCGTTACCCAACCATACCTATATGAAAATGTATACGTATGGGTTGATACTAGGTGTATAATGTATATATGGAGATATGAGAGCTGGCGCGTATTATACACGCGAGTAATTGGGCCCCAAAGCGAAGCGACGAAGCGAGCATCGTGTAGCAGATAGGCATCTATATACAGAGTGTGAAGGGTGAAAAGAGGGAGAGAGAGAGAGAGAGGGAAAATGAATGAGAGAGAACCAATGTTCTAGGGTAATTGGGGATGGATCGAAATTGCCAAATTACACCTAACAAATTTATCAAATTACAATTTCCGTATTGCAGATATAGAGATGAGTTCCTTTATACTACGTATTCTATTTTTCACGTTACCATTTTTTTTTTTTTCGTATTTCATAAACTATATACGTATATACGCTATAATTGCAATAACTGAGGGCGAGACGAGAAAAAGGGAAACAAAATACACATTTTTTTTATAAATATACATAATTGATATAATAGAAGAATTTTTTTTTTTTTTTTTGGAGGAACTTTCTTAGGGTTTTCCTCACGTAGTGAGTTTTGAAACTCTTAGAGATACGGATTTTCTAACGCTTCTGGGCTTGTTTCTAACGATCCGAACATCCGCGTGTATCGGTAAACGATAATCTCACCAATCTGTCTCTTTTGCTCGGGACGCCGAGACACATTTGGCGTGATATTCGTTGAACCGCTCCGATATCGGTTTGGCAGCAGCCCTCTATTCTCTTCTCGTCTCCTCTCTTCTCGTCTCTTCTCTTTTCTCTTCCCTTTGCTCCATATTTCATTACTTGCCATCTTGCCGGGGGTGGTCGTTATCATCAAAGTGACCTACTAAAAACTCTGTCCAAGTGAGGAAAAGCCACCATATTATCGTCTTGCAGCTGTTATAACCTTCTTCCAATATTCACGCCTGACTGCGGTCTGAGCAATAATCTGCAACCTAGAAGGGCGGTTCTTCTTTCCAAAAAAAAAGAAAGAAAAATCATTCTATATTGATCTTTCATCTCTTCGATTTGAAAGTTTGTTGAACGATCCTTGTAATACTTTTAATATTTTCCGGTATACGATTCCAAGTTTCTTTCTTTTTTGTTTTTTTCTGTTTCATCTTCTTCTCTCTCTCTCTCTCTCTTTCTGTTTTTTTTTTCCTTTTTTTTTTTTGTTTCGCTTCAATCGGTTTTAACTAATTATTCGTTAGTCCTCCGTTGTTATACCACGTCATTCCCACCTACCTAATTTCAGGTTGTACACCGTGACAGATTGAGTGATCCTTCAAACCCTGAGTTTGCTGTTGGGGAAAAGGCTTTTTACCTTTTATTATTATTATTATTATTTTTTATTTTTACCCTCTTATTTTCTCAAATCACTTAGGCGTCGCATAAGATTCCATCTCTTGGATCGGGCAGAAGGCGATAATAGGATGTAAGAAAGGCACTCACTTCTCGCGGATAGGTATAGGTATTCGGATGTAAAGTATATAATGAAAAAAAGAAAGACAACGTGATTTTAGCATATATATATATAGATAGGTATGACAAAGCCAAGGGACGTGATTTTTTTTTTTACAACACTATGTAAACCACCCCTAACTAATTCTACTTGATATTATTTTTTTTTCTCCTCTCGTTTTCTTTTTCCCTTTTCTCCATTTTTATTGTTTATCGAATCATTGTTCTTTTCGGATTTATCCTCAATCGTGTTATTTTTGATTCATGATCAGAATATATTGGATGGGTAAGAAACGGCGCGATATAAGAAGAAGAAAAGAGAGAGAAGGAAAGAAGGAAAGCGAGCGAATGCTATTTCCTATCGATTAACGAATGTTACATATATTCAACACTCTTCAATCTCGGACCATTGCCATTACAGTTTTATTGCAGCTTTCAACGTATTTCACAATGTATAGTATATATATAGCTAAAAACTCCCCCTATTCCGCAAATCCTGAAGTTTTATACTCTCATCTTTACAGTATAAATTATTTTACCCCAACGCCACGACGTACGACGATCAGAACCGTGTCCAACCTTCGCCAATAAATCTGTCCTAGAGGTTGCTAGCTTGCCAGTTTCAAATTGAAACGATAATTTTCACTCTGGGTTCACGCACCGCGATAGGCATAATATCGGCACATATATATATCTGTACAGAAAATAGGGTAATAATTTCGACATTTTTCTTTCTTTTTTTTTTTCTCTGTCTTTTTTCTCGTTCGATAAATTTTTGCGGATATATATAATAATTAGCGGTGAACATTTTATAGAAATTTGTTAGCAAAGTATGTAGGTACATGTGTGTAACCATTCCACTTTAAAGGTACATAGTTACAGAGGTAGGCGACAGACGTTGGTGCGAAAACTTAAGCCACTTAGAACGAAGCTGAAGGCCGGCTTCGGAATTATATTATTATTATTAGATTATCGCTACTGCAATCTCACAAAGACCCGTCCATTTCTTTCAGGTGTGCGAAAGTTTTCTTATATAGGTATATACATATTTTTTCTTCTTTAAATTGCATCCTTTTTTTTTTCGTCTATTACCATCTTTTTCTTCCTTTTCTCATCTTAGCTCATTTTTATTATTCTCTATTCGTCGCCCTAGTTTTCGCGAGAAATTTGACTTCTCTTATTTCTTATACTTTTTTTTCTCTCTCTATATATAGAGAAGCTTAGGTACTCGTATAATAGGACTTGTTTAACAACTCTTTCAACGTCTTTTATTATGCAGGTGAATTCGGAGCTTTATCGCAGCTACGTAGAACTCGCATAAAAAAAAAAAATGAGAGGAAAAAAGGTCGAATTAATTAGTCAATTTATTAAATCTCTTCTTTTTTTTTTATCTCACGTTTTAATCGCCTTCGATTCCCCCAAATTTCTTTGCTATATATCCACCTACCTATATAAGGCAATTGAATGAAATTTTTCTAATTCATGCAATACATCGAAGACAAGTGTGATATAAAAAGTGAGGGAGACAAAGAAAAAAGAAAAACAGAAACAAAAAACAGGGTTTCTTACTTAACTGACAGAAAATTTATCGCGAGGCGTACACAGGTGTGGGTGATCGATTGTGTGACTAAACTTTGATAGTATAATATTTGTTCTTCTTCTTTTATTATATATGTACGAGGATATTGCCGTTGTGATAAGTACTAATTGTGTGATAGAAATGAAAGTATAAGAGTATATAAGGAAGTTTAGTTTCGCCTTGAATTTCTATCGAAAAAGTTTCTACATAATTATATTATCTTTTCATCTAATCTCCGTAACTAGCCAGCTCGGAGTTAAACCGTTTTATCTTTAATTGCTCCGGGGTGTAAAACACTGCAGAATGAGGAAACCTCCGAGCCATCTGCATCCGGTTTCGGTCGGTTTGAAAACCTTTGAGAATATTTCAAATATACCTACTTTATGGTTATAAATAATTGAGTGAAATATATTCAGGGGATGATTAAGTATGTAATTTATATCTCGATATTAGGAACGTTTTAAAGGATACATAAGAGACATAACCCTCAGGGTGTATGAATTCATATTTAATGGTACATAGACTGGTGTGTACGAAGTTGCGACTAAATTGGTTTCTAGACGGATGAAATTAGTCTAGTACCTAGTCTCCTTCTACAGGAGCGAAAATGAGGAGAGACGGATAAGGGGGGACAAGGATATAGAATCTTAGTCGTGTAGTACGTCTAGGCGCCGTGTGTATAATCGTTGCTTCGGGATGATAAATGCCAGGCGCTAAACGGCGACCCTAATACCACGGAAGCCGGTTAAAACGACTAATTACAGGAGTTTCGTGGCCTCCCGAGGGCTATAATATTATCGTCAACACCCCAAAGCTATTTGGAATACGAAAGACGCTTTCAAGTTTAACTTGAATAAGGGAATAAGGTTGGGACGCGGGTTTAAGGGGTCAGGGGACACTCGAGGATGCGCGAGGAAGTTATTCGATATCTCTCTTCGTTTCTTATTGTTTTCACACGCTGTGCGATAAAGGAGAATGAGAATGAGAATGAGAAGAAGAGAGAATAGAAAAGGAGGAGGAAGAGAAGAGGACTCCTCTGTCTTTTCTCTTATCGTAATTATTATTATTATTATTCTTTGCTTTCGCATTATTATAAAAGCAGAGGGGAGAGATATCAACCCCTCGGAAAAGTCAAGCCGATATTAATATACCAAACTCCGAAAACATTTTCCTCAATTTTCAAGACTTGCCGGAATTTGATTATACGATTAATTTCAAAACTACGATATCACATAACATTGGAATGAATGGAAAAAGAAAGAAAGTTGATTTTTCTTTCTTCTTTCTTTCTTTCTTTCTTTTCTGCTCGATCGTATGGGGTATGAGGTACGGTGACGATTTATACGGGGGTTGGAGAGATAGAATAAGAAATCCGAACCATGTTGTCGTTTATTTTTATTTATTTGTTCCCCTTGTAAATCGAGATCCTTGGAGATAGATATAGGATACTGAAAACTCGTAAAATGGAAAAAGGAAAAGCAAAAAGACTCGTGATTTTTCCTCGACCAAATAATATTTAAAAAAAAATAATCGAATCATTTCGTTTTCCAAATATTTTTTTTTTTTTTGTGCAATAAAGTATAAAAACAATTTGCGAATTTAAAACTACTCAATCGTTTCACTTTGCATTTTATACTCTAAAGTCTAAGGGGGTTGTATAATCTAACTTCAGTTTTTATTACATTCTTGCGTTAACGTATCTATATAGAACAAGCTGGCAAGAAATATCTCGAGATTTTCTTTTTTATCATACAAGCTCCACGTCAGCTTCCGAGACGATGATGAGCCTGCAGATTTTCAAGATTCTATTCTAATGTCAGTCATCCATCACTAGATTTTTCTGTTTTTTTTTTTCTCTTTCTTTCATATTATACTCTATGTGGGTGTAGTTTCCTAACGCGAACGTGGAAAACATGAGAGAGAGAGAGAATAAAAAAAAAATATATATATATATGGGAAATTCCACGTCAACTGTCGTGGGGTTGGTGGGTCGCATTTTTTGTTTCCGGGCAAAACTATTTCATCCTATTATAGGTTCCACCAAAAGTGTTTCCCTAAATTTTCAGGCCAAAATATTGCTCCTACCGTTTTTTACGGCCAATTTTCGGTTTTTGGGCTCTCTTTCAATTTCTTGGCTTTTTTTCTTATACAGGGTGCCAGGGAAGTATTCTAGGCCAGAAAAATTTTCAAAATACATGTAATCGATGTAAAATTTCCCGAGGAATCGATCCCCGTCGCCAGAATTGATCTAGGATGCTTCCTTTTGCCACAATTTCGAAAAAACTGTTTTTTTTTAAGTGCTTATAACTCGGGTGGATCAATTTTTGAAATTTTCTGCCTGGGCGCAAAATGTTCCGTTTTCAGTCTACTTTCAGGGCCTTTCAACTTTGCCGTGTGTATTTTGGTTTTGGGTACCCAAAAACGGTAAAAACTGCCAAAAATGGTCGAAAATAGCGAAAAAAGCTCAGAACAGCCAACTAGGTTGGCAAATGTGTACCTAGACAAATTTTATATAGAAATAAGCGAAAATAAATTCTTCCACTTCAGTGTTTTGACAGTTCTAGCGTAAAACATCAAATTATGAATAAAAATCAAAAATAGCGATGAGAGACCTCTTAAAATTAATATTAAGGGCTCAAACTTTCACGAAATTGTTTTTTTGTCATGCTGAATGATATTTTCGAGGTACCATTCAAAAAAAAAAAAAAATAATCAATTTTTTTGGCCCAGTCTAATGTATGTACCTTCGTGTACTGAATGAAGCGTAACCAAACTCGGCTCCAAACAGTGAAAAGATCCTTTATGTAGCGCCCCCTATGGCGCCCACGTTACATGTGGTAACTGGGCGCGCCAAATTCAAACCTACAGGTTCACCCAAGAAAAATGTACCATCAACTATAGTAACGCGCGGGAATGTCAAAATTATCAAATGCGTGCAGAGAAAATGATCGAATACGCCGGACTGACCTATTAGGTGGATATTGACCTCTAACGGGCTGTGTTGAAATCCCTTGACGGTTTTATGAGGTATCGGGAATATTTGGGCATCACCCTTTGTTACTAGCCATAAATACGAGTGAATCCTTACAAGTCTAGGTACACATTTGCCAACCTAGTTGGCTGTTCTGAGCTTTTTTCGCCATTTTCGACCATTATTGGCAGTTTTTACCGTTTTTGGGTACCTAAAACCAAAATACACACGGCAAAGTTGAAAGGTCCTGAAAGTAGACTGAAAACGGAACATTTTGCGCCCAGGCAGAAAATTTCTAAAATTGATCCACCCGAGTTATAAGCACTTTAAAAAAAAACAGTTTTTTTCGAAATTGTGGCAAAAGGAAGCATCCTAGATCAATTCTGGCGACGGGAATCGATTCCTCGGGAAATTTTACATCGATTACATGTATTTTGAAAATTTTTCTGGCCTAGAATACTTCCCTGGCACCCTGTATAAGAAAAAAAGCCAAGAAATTGAAAGAGAGCCCAAAAACCGAAAATTGGCCGTAAAAAACGGTAGGAGCAATATTTTGGCCTGAAAATTTGGGGAAACACTTTTGGTGGAACCTATAATAGGATGAAATAGTTTTGCCCGGAAACAAAAAATGCGACCCACCAACCCCACGACAGTTGACGTGGAATTTCCCATATATATTTTCACTCTTTTCATTAATTATTCTATCCTATCATTGGTCAATAATAATTATTATCGTGTAGGAGTTGGTCTTTTTCCGAGATGGCGTTGTTCGTTGAGGGTGTATAAGAAAACACCCGTAACTGGTTTGTCCGCGGTCGGTAAATTATCGTACCTACGTCGGGGGTTGCCCGCAGCGCATCCCTTGCTTATAGAGTCGGTGGTAGTGCTTTTTTTATTTTTTATTATTTGTTTTTTCTATACCAGCAAGAGAATCTTTTTTTTACTGTTCGTATCTTGGGAAGGAAAAATACCGTCGGTTGATCTCGCGTGATATATGTATAGGGAAAAGTGAAAAAAAAAATAACGAAAATAACGAAAATATCGAAAGATAATGGAAAGTATCGAATAAACAGAAAAAAATCTGTCCGCCATTCGCATACCTTTTCTGTATATTCTCATCGCATATTTTATTAAGTAAAATGTAAGAAAAGTATTTCGTAACAACGGGATACCGGATCTTGAAATCGCTAAAGAATGCTATGAGAAAATTCTTGGCACGACATTGCGGACTCAGTCGAGTTCGCAAATCGTACTTGGGTATGTAGGATTTAAAATAAATCGAAATATTTAAAGACTTTCGAATATACACTTATATATGAAATAATAGTTATGTAAAGCTTTTCAACATATTTGGAGAATAAAATTAATATTAACATCGAATTTAGATATAAAAAAAAAAATAAACGAATTTATAACGTAGATGTAATATCATTGTTAGTTTTTTTTTTTTCCAATTGTTATTATTATCTTGAAATTACAAAAGAGAATTGACTGAAGGGTGAATTTTTAGAAGGAAATTTTTTTTATCTCTCTCTCTCTCTCTCTCTTAATTTCTCATCTCGAGTTAATTACAAGCCGTAGTACATTTTTTATAAACCTAATTACATTCTCTCGACTCTGATTACAATCCTGGTACAGAATAGGTACATTATATATATATATATGTATATTATATATCTAACTACGGAGGTCCTTGGTAATCGTGAAAAAATGTTCAACTCTGATTTAACCTTTTTTTTTCTATAATATTTTTTTCTACCATATGTACCTACTTCCGTCTTTTACATCGTTATGTATAGACGCTTTCTCGTCAAACGATTCTCATATGTCGATCTTAGCATATGTTATATATGAATATAATGTATTCATACATATACATATACGTATATGGGTATATTTTGTGAGTGTCTGTGACTATGTACCGAGAGAATATAGAGCGCACTTGCACTTAAGTACTCAGAGTTAGGTATACATATATATGTATACCGTTGATCGTCAGAGCAGACTGGTGCAGACTGCAGACTGCAGACTGCAGACAGCAGACAGCCGCGGGGCGATAAATCGCTACTCGGTTGCGAACCTATAGACATGTGTGCCGCAGTGTATCTCTGCATTAACTAGATAGAGAAAAATAAGGAAACGAGTAAATCAGTAATGATAATAATTAGAAATAGAATAAAAGAAAAGAAAATAAAAAACAGAAGAAAAAAGAAAATGAAATAAAAAAAATTTGAAATATACTCGCGTGTAGGATAGCAAAAGAAAAATTCATCAAAACTTTAGATACTTGGATACCTCATATATTTGGAATAAAATTGTATATTTATATTATTCGATTGAATATTCAGACCATTGACGCGAATATTCACGAATAGTTATATTTTATCCATGAATTTTCAATTTGCGAGAAAAGAAATATATATATATATATATATATATATATATTTATGAAGAATGTTCAAACAGTTTACGTAAAGTATGTAGGTATATATATTATATGGGTAAGAAAGAATTCGCAAGGTATTTCAATTCCGCGGAGGACGCGAAGAGCTGGTGAATTTACGTGCATACGACTCGCGACTTTATTTGCAAAAAAAAAAAAAAATGGACTCGAAGTTTGAAAAAAAAAAAGAACTGTTTGAAAGCTACTACATATATATAAATTTGCAGATTTTTCTTCGCTTCTTTCTATACACAGGTATATTATGTATCCCATATAATTGAAAGAACAAAATTACACTTCGAATCGGAGTAAAGGGAATTTATTCTTTTCAGTCACTTAAAATACAAAAAAAAAAAAAAAACTGAAATTTTTACGACGACTTTGATCTTCATCGTATCCTTGTACCGAATTTGCGTAGCGATTTTTTGTTTTTCAAATTTACAAGTTTTTATTTCTTTCTGTTTTTTTATTTTTGTTTTTGTTTTTTTTTTGTTACCTATGCATATATATAATGATGATAATGAGAATTTCATAAATATATATAGGTATGTATGTATGTACGTACATACATATGGTGGATATAATAATCACCCTAAAACCTACGCTATACGATCTATAGTCGGGTAGGGTTGTAGTACATAAGAGTAGGGCATAGAAAAGGGGTTGGTGGTAGTGAGTGCCACCATGCTGTAGGTATTCTACTACATATCTACTGTGCGAAGCCCAATAATGCGGAAAAGCTTCCGAGCGCATTGAAGCGTGACTCTTACAGATGAGGGAGCATCCCTACTCCGAAGGGTGTGTATATCCATAACATTGGTTAGAAAATTTGCAAAGCCACTACACCAACGAACCCACTACGTTATATTATACTTATCTATCGACAAAATTAAAACAAAAAAACCAAAAAAAAAAAAAACAAGCCCCCAGATACACAGATTTTCCGTGATCTTTTCTTTGCTTTATCTAAATCATTCTTTAAATATATTGTTCTACATTATATATAGGTATAGAAATAATAATTTCGCAGATAATTGAATAGCTGAATTATCATTGCGGAGATAAATTTATATCATGAACCCCTGTAGAAAATTATTGAGGTTTCTTTTCATTTTTTCATTTCTTTTATCTTGTTATACCGCAGGATAGGTACTATTATATATACTGGACAGTATATAAATATATATATATATATATTAGTATTTGTGTGTGTGTGTAAGAGGGGGACACGTAAGGCGATCATTAACTCCCTGGTCACGTAAACGGCTAGGAGGTTGGTAGAAGATAATACAGTATCTAATCTAATCTCAGTTAATGGCAATCAGAATCCGGAAACAGTATAATCTGTGGATTATTAAATGGGGTTGGTGCAGAAAATAGATATTATCGATACTTTTCTTATATTTCCAAATATCAGTTTTGTTGAAAATATTTCTATGATTTTATACGTACAGTTTTTTTTTTTTTTTTTTTCTTTTGCTCTCTTTATCTTAATAAGGTAAACTATCCAGCCATACGAAACGATAGAGAAATTATTTGATCGAAGTCTGTAGTAGCTGGTAGTAATTCTATAACATCAGATTATATCAGCCTCATATACATTTTCACGCAAGAATAATTTGGAGGCAAAACATTGCGAAAGATATAAATTTATGAATATCATTTAATATTTTTATATCAAACTCTCGGATTTTTTGCAATTTGCAATCTGCAATTATTATTTGGTTCTTTTCTTTATTAATTACGTTTTTAAATTTTCAATGACGTTAATTCGTCTCTGTCTATATATAACGTATGGGACACGTATAACACCGTTGATCTGGATACGAGCTGTCAATATGCCGTCAATATCTGTCAACATCTGGACCCGCAGTTATATGTATAGCCGTCAATACTCGTGGGAAATTTTCAATGAAATTACTACGCAATTTTTTGACGCTCTTCGTTCGATTGGTGAATTTAAAATACGCGTATATACATGTATATATGAATATGTATATGTATACGAACGTATATATATACATAAATTTTCTCGCGTCTGCGCAATGTTATTTATAATACGCGGAGTAGGTATAGCCAGTCGGTGAAGCACCCTGGAAACGCCACGGGGATGACAGACCACGTGGAGACGCGCCCCGAGAGGACGTCGAGCGTCGGTATTCCCCGATATTAAATATCATCGTAGTGCAGTAATAAAATTTGCAATTTTATCAAACGATAAAGTAAAAATAGAAGAGAGAATAAAAAGAAGAACAAAAGAACAAAAAAAAAAACCTAAAACAACGTGTGTTAAAATTTGCAATTACCAAAGTGATATCATTAGGACATTATTTTATTCGCGGGAATGTGATACAACGCTATCTGAATTTAGTTGTTTTTTTTTCTTCTTCTTTCTTTGGTATTCGGTTTACGTTGAAAATAAGAAAGAAAGAAAGTAAACTAACGAAAAAAGAAAAGATAATACCTTTAAAAAAAATCACGCGAATTTAATCTGCGGTGCAGTGCGGCGGGACACGAATGTTCAGTTTTACGGGTCACAGGCTACGGTATAGAAAAATAATTGATTAATTAAGGCCAAGTGTTCAATTAGATTTTATCAGAGTATACCTTAATATATATATATATATATATACATGGACGACTATATACTCGGAGAAAACAAAAGCTTCGGTGTACCACGTACATATATACGTATTATACCTATTCTCGATCCCTCTTTTGCGAAATGGTTGTTTTTATCTCATTTTATTTTTATTTTTATTTTTATTTTGTTTTCTTTTTTATTCTTCTTTTAATTGAATCAACGGTATCAGTTCTTTACGTAAACGTTAATTGGGGGCTGATTTTCAACGTTTCAAGAGGAAACAAGGGAGAGAGAGAGAGAGAGAAAGAGAGAGAGAGAGAGCAAAAATCAACCGTATAAATACACAGATTTTATCGACGTCAAGTTTGAGAAAATTTTTATTCTATTCGTTTTCAAAATTTCTATTCATTTTTTATTTATTCATTTCTCTCTCTCTCTCTCCAACATATTAATTTATGGGCAATAGTTGGGATTTGAGTTGTTTCATTGTTTGTTATAAAATCGGATAGACGAAATTTTCTACAGTTTATTAACAACTTACATCACTTACTCATTGTCATAGTTAATCAACTAGCTAGGTATATCTAGTTTGTTATTTATTCTTTTGATCTACAAGCTTCTATTAATTTACCGTAACTTGATAGCTTCCGCAGTTACGGAATAAAACTATAAACCCCTCGTTTATACTGACGAAATATAGTACCCACTTCGTGACTAGGCGACGTTAGAGCTCCCCTCACACACGATCGATGGTGCAAGTCAAAGAATCTTCATTCTGTCGTAACAGATAGGTATAATGAAAACTTGAGGTTTTTCTTTCTTTTCTTTTTTTTTCTTCATATCTTGTTTTTATTTGCCATAATTAACTCTTCAATTATTCGCCCGATAATACTGTCGCCTGTATACAGACGGGGAATCACCCTCCTATCCGTCCTATACCCCTAATTATACTCGTCTTTCAGATACGTATATCATCATTCCGCTTGAAATTCTCATAACCCCTGTGATTACACCCATCGCGAACAGAACAGAGTTTGTATAATCTGATAAATTGACGTTGTGAAATGACAATGAGGGCACTCTATAGACTAACATTATACTTAATACTGACATGACGGTTCAAATTGCCTCCTGACCCTATGACATTTCACTTGATAACGATATGCAATGGGCTGCAGGCATTGAGGCAATACGTCACGTATGTAGGTATAGGTATCTATATACGTTACTATATAAAACTGTAGCGGAGAATCTGGCTCGATTTGCCAAATTTATTACAGACTAAACAAAACTCGAGTCGAATGAACTAAACCGAACCTTATATAGATGCTTATAGCCTCGATTTGCGTTTGACGTTTCGTTCGCTACCGGATTTAAACCTCTCTTTGTAGATTTCGTCCGTTTCACGTCGAATACAGACTTTGAAATTTCATTTGTATATATGTAGGTATAGGTATATGTGAAAGAGATTCGAGAAGAGAAACTGGATAAACGGTTTTATCCGAGCTGAAACAGTCGACGTTTCGGTATTTTTCTTTCTTTCATTTTCATTTTTTTTTGGGAGTCGAATCGATGAGTACATCGCGTTTAATCTTTATCTTTTTCCTGGAATTCACAATTTACAGTCTTGGTATATAGGTATAAGGATTTGTTTTTTTTTTTTGTTTTTTTCCTTTTTTTTTATACTTCAAGGATTTATCGATAGATAATACAGCAGCTGCGGGTACAACGATCGATAATCAAAGACTGATCAAACATTTGGTGATTTCGTGTATAAATCGGTTAAAAATAATGTGAAAAAATAATCGATTAAAATGAGTGATCAGAACACTAAACGATCAGTTCCTAAGACCGGGATACGAGGTCCACCACCGCCTCCGCCGCATCATCCTCATCCGAGATTATTCAAGAAGTGTAAAAGCGCTACTTTTCAGATCGACGGTGCGACCTACACCATAGGTATATACATGTACATAAACGTATAATTAGCCATTTATATTTTCACAGCTTTTTTCCATTCTTCATTATTATTATTATTGTTATTACTTTATATAATTAATAATCAATATTCATGAACCGCGGGGTAGTCGAATTAAATATACATTTAATTTATATCAATCGCGAGTTGATTTTTATACATGAATTTATATATATATATTTCATTCAACAGCTATATACACATAATACGAACAACGACAGATGTTTGTTGATGATCCTATCATATTATTTTATCGCAAATTACATCGATGCGTTATTAAGGTATACTAGTTTTATATATAATGTTTTCTTTTTTTCTTTTTTTTTTTTCGTCTTTTTTCTACACTTTATACTCTCGCCTGTGTAGATAATAAGCCTTTTTTTTTTTCTCTCTCTCTTCTTCCCCGATCAGATATCGCGCAGTAAATTTGCGGTAAATTTATACTAAATCTCATAACGTTTTTGTCGCAATAATAAAAAAACAAAGAAAATTTTAACTATATTTAAATTTATGTTTATGTTAAAATTTTGGAGTAAATATTGAAACTAATAGGTAATTAATTATTCCATCATATATCGTTGAATAATATTTTCTATGGGTGTAGTATAGGATTGATATTTGGTATATTGTTGATAAACTTAACAACAACAACCCTTTCAACGTTAGGTTATAGGTAATACCTTAAATTTTGTCGGTCGATACGGATACTCGTCGTGTGTAACGTAATTTGATTCGACTATATATATTATAACCCACAAAGACCGAATCGCGTTAATTTTAGGCTCGGGGGTGTATCCCCTGTTACCTCCCTTATGTCAGCCCTATAGATACACACCTATCTGCCTCTATATAGTCTATTCTCTACCTACCTGCTATGATGCTCTGACAGAATGTAGACAGAAAGGGGAAGCCCAGGGGTGGCAGGGAAGAACCGTCTGCTTTGAGGTGTTCTTACCCTGTTACCTTTTGCCCTGGGTGGTTGCCTGCCGTGAACGCGTCCCAAACCCCCATAACCCGGGCATCCCTTATTCACTCTCTTTCTCTATATATTTCGTCGCTCTCCGAGAGAGATATACCCCCAACCCCCTTTATACTCGCCCAAAAAGTGTTCAAAAGCCCGTGTGCTGTTTTCGATGGTAATAATGTGAAAACGAAAATGTTATTTTTGGCATAAAAAGAAAAGAAGAGAAAAGATAAGAAAGGAATGGAAAATTTCCTATCCAACGGCGACGATAGTATCCGGTTAATATTCGTAAACATAATGTATATCTATACACGATATCCAATACCTTATACCATTCTTTCTTCACGTCATTTCATGTATTCATATTCTTCTCTTTTCAATTATTCAATCCGTGCTTTTCCTTTTTTCCTTTTCTGTTCTGTTCCGAAGGGTAAACGCGTGTTTTTGGAAACCGTTCACTACACGTAGGTATATATGATAGACAAAAGTTTATTAATTTCAAAAACATTGATTGTATAATATATTAGAATCTGGGAATAAATTATTAGTCTTTTTTTTTTCTTCTTTCTTCTCTTCCTTTTCATTTTTTGCTGATATTTTTTATTCCATACTTAAATACGTATGAAATAGAAAATAAAATCCATAGGAATATATCCCTAGTTTTAGAAAATTCACTCAGCGAGTTGTTCAGTTCACGAGAATCTCTCATCCTACGTGTATACCGAGTTAAATCTCACGTAGGTATGTATACGTACCTGGCTGCCTAGCTACGTACGTACTTAATACCTTATATCTACGCTATACATGTAAGCTCCGATGTTGAAATAAAATGAATCCCCGGCGTTAAAAGGAACTCGAGTAACTTCGAAACTAGCATTATTATTATCGTCGTCATGTTGATGGTGATGATTATTATTATGTTTATGATGATGGTAGTATAACGGCTTAACAAATCTCGAGTAGGAAGAAAAAAGGAAAAAAAAGAAAGGCTCTAGGGAATATTTAACTCGTATCGTATAGGAAGGATGCGAATTGCGAATATGAAATTTCTCTTACGATATATTATACTTTAATATGCCTTAAATACAGGTGTGTATAAAAATACGTACGTTACTTACACGCGGATGTGCAGGTGTATGTAATTTATTGTCGAGAAAAAAAAAAAGGGTTTTTAAACACCGCCGCGTGTATAGCTCGGCAATGACACTACAGTCGTCGACATTCATTCTTGAACTTAGAAGCAATTTAAAACTGGAGAATAGAAACTTCTGGGACAATTATTGCCAGAGTAGCTAGAGTCGCGATTCGCGAAGTACACAGCGTTATGTGTGAAGTAGGTACCTACGTATTTTATTGCCAGAGATAGATACAGAGAAATAGAAATAGAAATAGAAATAGATCTGCTTTTATTATCGTAGGAAATAAAGTGGAGAAATGAAACTATGCAAATGAATTATTTTGTCATTGGAATTTCTTTTATAATATTGGAATATCTGAACTGAGAATTTAACTTGGGATTTTACCACCGGTAATCAAATGTTGAGGGTAAAATTTCCGTCCCTTAGGCCAGGGTAGTAAGTACCTATATTGAAAGGTAGAAAAGCTTAAACTACTCGGATGCTCCGCAAGCGCCTTACCGGTCCCTCGGCTTCGTTAAGTCGCCGTTCTGCAGGGAACGGCGCGAATATGTTAACAAAGATTAACCTTTAAGGTTGAAAATATATCATTGATTATAAAATATTGGTATATTAAACTTGTACCGATTATCGATAGAATAATTGGGTATAATATCGTACATATATTTGTACAGATAGTATATATCTCTGACCATTCCATGCATTTTTCTTTATGTGTATATGTCTAGATTGTATAGAGGAAAAACGAAAGGAAAATTTGACTTTCTTGAAGTAACGAAATTTATTGCAAAATTCATCATTTCTTATTCCTCTTTCGAATATACACTAGGTGAGGTAAAGCTACCTACACACTGAAAAATTTTTCAAGGGGTAGAAATGAAGTTTTCTTGAAACTTTGCATCCGCTAAACTTGAAGAAACTTTTCTTTTCATCTCTTCTTCTCCGTTTTTTTTTTGTTATTCTTCTTTTTCTTTCTTCTTTACGTATTTTCCGTTTTTTTTTTTTTTTCCTCTTTTGTAAATTTTTGCATTTCCCACCGCAATGAACTATAAAAAAAAAAAAAAAATTATCATTATAGAGTTAAAAAGAAATAGGCATAAATTTTATACATACAAATATATATATAGAAGAAAAACTTCTTGATATTTTCTATCATTCTCACTGACCTTTAATCTTTGATTATACCTATATAGAGAATTTTACCAACCTGCAGGGAATCGCGTCGGTTTAATGGACCGAAAATTATTACCGATCGTTTTATATCATAGCGTCTCTAACTTTACTTCGGGGACGTTTCGGGGGTGGAAATATATAAAACCTGATTCTTTGGTTATATTTTTCTTCCTTAACTCCGCAAGCCTGTTACCCATACATATATATATATATATGTATATATGTTCCATTTTCTGAAGTGAGGACCACTTATTTTCTCCGTAGCTATATATGTGTTGGCCTTTACTTTTCTTTACCACCGACTTTTCTTACCGTTTAGAGAACTGGCACTGCCACCAACCCCAGATGTTTCCCGTTAATATTCATTACGGTTAAAGCTTATACGAGTATTTATATCTTTTACCCACCTATATACGCGAAACCTTTTCATTATTTATCACCAATGAGATTCTTTACTTCTTATCTTTTGTCTTTTCTTTTTTTTCTACTTTTGACAAAAACAAGACTAGAGTTTTTTTCTTTTATATTACATCAATGTTACAATACTGCGAAACGCATCGCGGAGATAATATCCGTTGACGTTGATTGTGGCTTTTGATTAAGCGATGGAAATTAAGCCCAGGGGTAGTGCGTTATTAGAATTCCGTAATTAGACACAGACGTTGAAGTAGACGGGGCGAAATAGAAGCCAACTATTTTCTTCTGAATTTCTTTTCTCTCAATTTTCCTCAGGTTTTCTTATCCTTCACCTATACTACTCCCCCACATTTCCATCAGTTGTTTCGACTATTCTTGCCCTTTCCCACGGGACCTCTTTCTATGGTCGAGGTTGCCATTTATACAGGGTTTCGTTGGACGAACGAAAAATTCCCTCCCGAGATTCTAGAACAGCTTATTTCCCGAACGTCCACCAGACCGGCGCGGGCGTTTTTCTACCGTTTCCATTTTACTTAAACTTCACTTTCTTTTTTCTACACGAGAAGAAAAGTTCTACTTAAAATCGAAATACTTTCTTCATTTCGAATGGGGGAAAAAAAGCAAGAGAAAAGAAAAGGAAAAAAAAAATTGAACGGTAAAAAGGTCGGATAAACTGTTAAATCAATTTTCGAAATATACTTTGAAGATTTCGAACGATTCTATCGGCTCAATCTCGTAACGGGGATTTACCCTCGGGTCTGAGAATTCTGACCTGTCGTTACCTCGACCTAATGGCGACTATCAAACCTCGAAGGGAGGATCTTCGAGCTCGTATGATAAGGTTTCGACAGAAAATAAGAGAAGAGAAGAGAAGAGCCAGCAGCTAGCAGATAGATCCCCCGGTTCTTCGGGCTCTGAGATTGTGAGGTAATCAAATTTCATAAGACCGTTGAAGTCTTTCTAGAAAATTGACGGCCCAACCCGCTGTCTTCAAATCCAATAACGAAGCAACGAATTTCATTTTCCATAACCGATATATACTATACCATACTATATACGATAGATATTATATATTATATATATATACGCGTTTACTTCGACGGGGGATATGGAACAGCGATCCAATAACAAAATTACGATGAGCTTTATACAAAATAACTGACTGAAATTTTCCTTCTTTGCGTAGTTTTTTTTTTTTTTTTTTCATTTGTCATTTTTTATTATCACACTTAAACTTATAAAGAAGACATGCATATTCGGTTTATTCTGACTTCATTAACCAGCCGGAGGTGAAAGGTCTTTAATGTACCTGCCTTGTGCTCTTTTTTTTTCGGTTTTTGTGATGACCCGAAATCTTCGTGAGGATTTAGAACTGACAGATACATGGATAAGGCGTGGTCAGGGATAAGGATACAAAACGGTTAGCGAAACTATAAAGAGAATCCATCCACCTTTTTTTTTTTTTCTTTCTTTTTATTATTATCAATTTTTCTTTTCTTTTTTTTTTTTTTCCTATTCATTAACAATTAATTCTGTATACGTATACAAGTCGCATATTATAACTTTGAAGCAGCATTATAATCGGTGACCCTTGAAATTTTTCTATCGATATCGAGTAATAAAATATTGAGCTGTATTATATCCACCTTTCGTAATTCAGCTCACCGCCTCCTTTGAAGACAAAGGCAGATGCTTAACTCGATTTCGGGCATTCTAATTGGAATAATAATCAACTTAAGCCTTGAACCGTCGAAAACTGTGCGACAATAGAGGGGTTTGAGGATTCTAATAAATGTTGTATGATGTTGAGACTCGGGGTAGGCATGCATAATTCACTCATTTTCTTTCCCACAAAAATTTCTGTTTCCTTTTTTTTTTTTTTTGTTTTATTATCATTATTATCATTATTATTATTCAGTGTTATACATCGTCACGTTTATAACGTCTAACATATTTTAACGTACCACAGAAAGAGAGAGAAAAAAATAATATATATACATAAATCTATATTTTTTTTTAGATCCACTATAATTAGTTGAAATTAATGTTGAATTATAATCATTTAGCAATTTATATCCTCTATATATTATATATATATATATATATATCAATAGTTATATATGTCTAAGGAAGCAGAGAAATTTCACATGTCGTTATCAACGGTGAAGTAAATCTTACGTGTTCAATCTCCTCTGGATGTGTGTGTGTGTGTGTGTGTTGAAAATGAATGAGAATTGCGGTTCTTCGTCTTGTCTCTCCTAAGCCATTTGGGTTCGCCTCAGTTATCCGTGAAATCTTGCCTCGAATCAGCAAACAACGATCCAGTTACTGCTCTCTCGCTTTGTCACGGTCATGATAGGATATATACAGAAGAAAAGAAGAAGAAAAAAGATTGCACAATTTCATTATCACTCATTAACCAATTTTCTCTGTTTCTTTCTTTATCTTATTCTTCTTTTTTTTTTTTTGTTTTTCACTTCGCTTTCTGTAACTTCGACAAATATGAAATGAAAATGAAATACCTACTCCACTCCGTGGCCAGCGGGTATTTCATACGGAGTTTTACGCGGAACGAAAAAAAAAAAGAAACAAACAAAGACAAAACCAAAAGACTGGAAAAAAATGTCTGACTTTCTCTTTGACTTGTATATATATATATATATATATAGGTTTGTACAGAGAAAGAGAAAAGGCTGGGAATTTGATCGTTTTCATTTTTCACAAAAGAATATACACTGCGAATTCTTAATTATACTATAAATATGAACAGCACAGATGTATGATTGTTATAAATTTACTTAGATAAACGACGAAATAGATTTAAATATCAATTTTTCTTATATACAATAACTTGAACAATGCTAATATTGCTTTTAGGCTTGAACAATTTAATATACGAGTCGCGGTATATTTTAGATTTGAAATTAACTTTTATTATGTACATCGTATTGCGTTGTACCTACAACAGGGGTGGGTTTTAATTTTCTATAAATACAACGTTCAAATAACATTGAATGAGTTTTTTTGTTTGATTTTTATATATACCGAGCTTTTGAAAGTTCATTCAATCGAATGAATCAGCAAGGTTTAATGAAGTATGTATAGGATAATATGATGAAAATCGTGAAAATTGTAGGAAATATATGAAGAAGAATATATACATATGTATATATATATATATAAAAAAAAAGGCTTGGAGAGAATTTATCTAAAATCTTAACCGCGCAATTATATTTTCGCAAGACCCTGGATATTATGCCACGACTAGGTATGGGTTATATAAATGACTTGAGGGTGAGAGGGAACACTACCCACCTTGGAGTACCGCTAGGATATAAAGGAGCATAATTCCGAGTTTATCGTACGAATTTATTCCCCGTCATCATACCCCGCGAATATCTTTAGCGACGAATATCTCACGAGCTTCTGATTTCCCCGCCGCACGCTGATAAAATACTTAATGCTCTTTTCGTTTCTCGTGCAAACACTTAATTTTTATTGAATAAAAAGAAGAAAAAAAAAACCGAGGGAGTAGATTTTCACATCTTACATTATTTTATCCGTCGCAGATTGATCAGTTCGCTCTTTTTTTTCTTCCCCCTCCTTCAAACTCGAAAGCACCAGCTTCTCCTGTCTCCTTCCTATCTCTTTCTTTCTGATAAAGGAGCTTTTTTTTTTTTTTTTTTCTTATACCGCGCTTGTAAAACTTGGCACGTAAATTTTATCAGTTCGTACATAATATGAAAAGTGAAGTGAAGAGATCGAAAAGCGAGATTTCGTTACAGTTTCTTCCTTCTCGTTTATCTTCTCTAGTTTTTTTTTTGTTTTTTTTTTCTATTTTCTTCAAATCTCGCATCGTTGGCAGCAGCGTGGATAACATGGTCTTGCATTTCGTTATTTAACCCGAGGTTTTCGGATCAGGGGAAATCCGAGCCGGTAATATTCTCAGGTTTAAGGTAAAATTAGAAAGCTTAGAGTTCAAGCTTACCGCTAACTACACTCGTTAAATAAATATATATATACGAATTCCGTATCCTGAAATCTACTTTGCGTCAATATTCACCGAGTTGTTTATATAGGATGTTGAATTGAACCTAACTGTAACAAGGCGATTTATACCCCTTGCCTAGGCAGTACTTGCTTGCTTACTCTCTCTCATCGATATATCTATACAAATAGGTATGTTTACCCATCGAGTTAGAGCAGTGGAACCTTGTTTGCATAGATTTCAACAGTATACCTAATTCATCTAGGTAATTAATTGGCTTCGAAAATCTATATTTTTCAATCATATATAGAGACATAATTATAATTGTCATATTAGATTCGCGACAATGATAATTGCTGCGAGATAATATATAAATGAACGGATAATTTATGTGAAATTTCGTCGTTAAAAGTATATTCACGTGGAATGAGGAATATTGAATGTCAAATATCATAACTCAGGGATAAAACTAAGTTGGTCAATCATTTTTCATCTTTCACCCCCTATCTCCGTTTATCGTATTTTAATTGAGAAAGCGACGAGGAAGTAAAAAAAAAAAGAGAGAGAGAAATACGAAGAGAAATTAAACCAGGAGGTATAGAAAGAAAGACGTATACTACTTATACTTGAAATTTAAATAATATTCTTTGAACAGAATGAAATTTTTAGTTTATTTATTAGACAAAGTTTGGGAATCGCGAGGGATTGATATACCTACATATAACGAGTGAAGTAAAGACAGAAGGAGCCGTATTATTTTGGTTAATGATCCTTATTTCAAGGTAAATTAGAAATTTACTTCTATAGAGTAATAAAACTACGGGGGGAAATATGCCATTCGAGTTTAAACTGGCCCTACGAAAAAGCCTACCCCTTGCAGAGTTTCATTTGAATATGCAAATATACGTTTCGAGCTTTTCCCCCCGAAATCAGTAATTCTATTACACTAGGTATGAGGGCTGTGCTAGGCAGGGTACGTTCAAGTGTAGAAATATTTGAAGGGTAAACAAAATTTCGTCGTCAGTGACGGATAGGAAATTCGATTTGAAATAGTACACAAGTATATATAAATATAAAGAACTTTTGTTATATATTAAATTATTATTTTTTCTATTCAATTTATAGATTTCCTTTGCCATTTCGTTTGCATTTACGTTTGCGTTTACGTTCGCGTTTGCGTATTTGCTTTACCATTCCCGTTTCCACACTACCCTATAATACGATGAGTCGACGTTGGCCACTCGCCAACTGAACCCAAGGAGACTTTACTGCAAGCCCATGTTCAATCAATACTAAACTTGTATCGATCCAAGATAGACTTACTTGTTAGGACAGTTTTAACACCGTAGTACAGGGGCTGGATTCGAGTTCCGAATTCGTTTGATACGGTTGATATAGTTTTCCGAAAAGTTGAAATCTAGAACATTAAAATGGTCGGAATGAAAGTCCGAAACCCACGAAATACCAAAGATCCCAAATTTTCGCTCGATTTCTATTTCTATTTCTATTCCGGTTTCTTTACGCAGAACCAGTTTTATCTACTTCAATCGATTATTTCAATGTCATTGATTTTGAAACTTTTCTTATCGAGAAGTACATCTAGAGATGATTTATTCGACCATTTATTGGTTTCGATACGATCAGTGCAGTCCGAGCTATTAAACTCCGAATGAATACATACGTGAATTTCAAGTTTCGGAGCTTCCCCTTTCGGTCTTCTATTCGTGTAAAAGTCCAAATCGACTATATAGATTTTCGGAAAGTAGGTATACAATTTCTAAAAACCGTGAGTCGGTAATATTGAAATTGGAATTTTTCACCATTCGGAAGTGAATTTTTTTTTTTTTTGCATTGTTCGGTTTGAATTGCCTAAACAATAATTCCCGTGATTGGTTTTTGATTATTTCCGATATACGACTTTCGCTCGAGCGGGGCAGGTATTTCTATTTGTTCGAATGAAAGGTGGATAAGATTTGCCGGAAATTAGGAACTTTGAATTGACAACCGGTCCAGGATATAGGGCATGGCGCAGCTGGTGGTCCATCCGGAGTAATGTAGAACTCTGTTTTGGTAATCGGCTGTAGGCAAGAACCCATCCACCAGGGGTAAAGGCAGGTCGTGATAAAAGAGCCCGAACTACAGATGGTTATTACTGTAAATTGGAAAGTACGTGGGTAAAGGCAGAATACTGCGAAATACAAACGCCGACGACACCTTCATACACAGAAAATTATATTTACTTATATCAATCGCAATTTAAATATCAATTTTATCAAGAAACTCAGAAAAACTAAACAATCTTCACCTCATATTAGTATAAATACTAATACGATTTATCGTTGAACTTTTATACTGATGATGATTTCATTATTATTATTATTATTGATTGATTGATACTTCGGTCACAGATTTGATACGAATTTTAATTTTCTTTTATTTTTCTCTGTCTCTCTCTCTGTCTTTTCGGTCTCTCTTTTCATTTGATTAAGCGATAAAAGCGACTTGTGCGAATGATTGGAAGAGGGTAATTACACAGAGCGATGACATACCAATTCAAATATAGTATATAGGTAAGGGTGTGGTATATTATATTATATTATATTATATTATATTATACGTAGGGAGGGATCGATTGCGGTTGATAATAATCGCGGTAATTGAATTCGTGGAAAGCCTACAGTGTCAGAGAGTTCATAAAATTTTTTGAAGCTTTTAACAAAACGCCGCGACGTAGATCGGATTACCTTTGTAGATTCAGTATATAGACAGCGAGGACTACGACGCCATTATGGAAATTGAACGAGTTCAAATTATGGTACATCAATCTCTGCAGCTATACTCGAATTGAGTTAGACAATAAAAAGAAATAAAAACGAAAGTAAAAAATGAAAATAAAAAGAAGAATATATGTAAGGAAACGTGTGAGAATTTCTTTTTTTTTTTTTAATTTTCAATTTTATTCATATATCATCATCTTCTTCGAACAATCAAAAATACCTTGTTATACAAATTTCGTAAATATTCGTTGTAAAAATAAATCACCTCTTCGGTATATATATATGAGGAAACTGAATACTTCGTTGTGATTATATATATCTCGTTAAAATTTTAAAACCAACTCCCACGAGTTTTTAGGTATAAAAAAAAAAAAAAAAAAAAAAAAAATGATCGGTATATTATTATGCCACGTGATATTTATCATAAAGCAGGATATTTCCGAGTATAATAAAATCGGATGTCGTAAATTGTTAAAAGCCTACTTTTTAGGTGGTAAAAAATTACGATATTAATGTCCATTTCACACACACACATGTTATTCATTGCTCAATTTTTATTTACGACGACGAGAATGTAACGAAAGCAAAACAGTTTTTTAACAGACGCGTATAATATATGCGTAAAGATTGAAACTACGTTAAATCAATGTCGATTTTTCGTCTCAATTACATGTTCAAAGATCAAATGATATTGAAGAACGTTTAATTACATTCTTTACACTTTTTCATATCGATTTCACCTGGAGATTAATAATCACAACGAATTAATGAACATCCTTCAACCATAGTCCTTGCCGAGTAAATTTAACTTGACTTAACTTAACTTAACCGAGTCGAGTCGAGTCGAGTAAAGTTTCGTGTTGAATTCGAGGTACTTTTCGCACCTTACTTTTACGTGTTCAAGTTGTAAAGTTTTTCTCTTTGCTTTAGGTGTAGATATATAGTTGGGTACAGGTATAAACCACCTAGGAGTTAATATTTGAAGAAAACTCGTCTGGAAGTTTCGAAAATTGGCAAAGACATTTCTTTTTATATATTACATAATATAAACAGGTGGGGGGGGGGGGGGGGGGGGGGGGGGATTTATGAGAAATCTTTATTTCGTGGAATAATTATTTTAGATTCTTTTATTCAGGTTTCTAACGATGAAGAGCTTTAAGAGTCCGGAGGAACTTTATTTCTTTTGATTTATTTATTTCTTTCTTTATTTCTTCGTTCTCCTTTTTCGACTATCTTCCTTTCTTTCAACGAGATTCAAAGAGCCTTCGTTTGATTGAAAAATAAATATTTACCAGTCAAAAAAATATATATTATATATATATATATTCAGGATCTCGTCGTTCGCTGCTTTGGAGCGAAGACAGAGAGTGAGAGGATTTTTAATACGTACCAGACGTACTTATATTACACTAACATCAAAGCAGCAACGACGAATAAAATATATTACGCAAATAACCCACCGAAATAAGTGGAAAAGATATTGGTACGAATAAAATTCAGGCTTACTCCAAAAATTGTGTTCAGAAAAAAAAAAATAAAAATAAAAATCCGAATCGATTGTTATAAACCTTCTGCTAATTATACGAAAAAATTATTCAATCCATCGATATACCTAAGCACAACGGAATTCCTGTTGGAAGTACCTAAATATATATATATATTTTTTTTTCCTGGGTATACCATTCGTACATTGATATTTTAGATAATAATCATCACTACCACCCACGCCACGTTGCAATGTGTCATATAACAATATACGTTGCTACGTGTCCAGAAAGGTTGTTAGGATTTTTATTCTTTGTTCATTTTTATCAGATGGTATAGTCTGTTTCATTTCCTCTAATATATATGTGAAGGATAAGCCTGCAGCTTGTCTGTAATTTATTTTTTTCTTCACTTTCTTCATTTCTCTCTCTCTCTTTTTTTTTTTTTTTTCATGAATATTTTAATTTTATATACTATACCAAACAACGTGCTACCCACTTACTTAGTCAGTTTCGAACAACGAGGCACCTCACTCTATGAATTTATGAAATCAGGCTAATGGCTTATCAGCGGATCTAACGAACGCGTATATTTTCACTCTTACATACCACGTTAAAAATTAAAGGGATACGTCACCAGGTTCCGGAACTGAAAAAAAGCAAACCCTCTCTCCGTTTTTTTTCACCCTCTCGTTTTATAATGAGTTTAAAAAAAAAAAAAATCAAGACATTGATCACTATAGATTCTGTGATTTGTATCAGCAGAACGAATCTTCATCTCGGATGAAAAAGGAAAAAAAAAAGAAATCAGATATTCCCTTCCATTTTTTTTTTTTTTTTTAGTTTTAATCTAATATATCTACTTTGGATAGAAAAATGACCTGCGTGTTTCCACCCTTAAATATCGCGTCATACGTGTCTACAGTCATTTACTCTATCCCCTTAACCTGGTAAAAGCTTGCTACTATACAGTAGGGTAGGTAAAGTTCGAAACGGATCATGGACGGCGTTACGACACCGTTGACAAATTACATTCGTTAGTTAATTAGCGGTCGAAGTTTCTCAATAATTATGTATACATACATATATATATATATAGGTATAATAAAATTCTTCTCCTATAGCGGTTACGGGGAGTTAAATCGGTCGCCAAGACACCGGGCAAGTTGTTTAACGATAGATTTCAACGATGCGAATTTTCCTTTTTCCTTCCACTCCACCGTTTTTTCGTTCTCTCTGTTTTTTTTTATTATTATTATTAAAATTCATCTCAGCTAGAGGTTCGGGTTTTTTTTTTTTTTTAAATTTCGACGATTTAGTTTGAATAAGAAAAATGAGTATTTCGTTATTAACGATGAATGGAGATGGGGAAAAATGGATCTCCGGGCAAGTGATTAATTTTTCAATTCTCACGTGCTACGAATGCAACTCTAAATCATAATCTAAGAACGTGCGAAGCAGGTGTATACATATATAAGGGTAATTCTTGACGTTTCCTGAATAATAAGGGACGAGACATGGTAAACTGGGTGGGGCATCGATCACCCAGTTGTCTCCTGACAAACTTCGTTAGTTTTCTTTCGGAAAAAATTTCTATGCAGGTATAGGAGGTATACCTTATACTACGTCCAGAATGAAATTGTTATAGTGCAACTTAATCTAAATTCATAGAGAAATAATTTAGCAATTGGTTAAAAATATCTTCCAGTAGCTGATTTTCTTGGTTTATGTTCACTTTTTCATTCTGACAAGGATATCGAGGCGACGATATATAGACGTCGAAAAATGATTTCTCAAGTTATTCAAGGATATTGCTAGCGAAGAAACACACGGTTGAACATGAGCCAGAACCCTTGTCAGGGGGTAATAAATATCCAAGAAAAAGGCGGAGGGAAGGTATATATAAAAGTACCTACCTATCTTATCCGCGAGAGCTTATACACATATATGCATACGTTTTACCACTCGAGAAAGCTAGGCGCACGGAGAGAACGGGAAACTGAGTTTGAAATTTTGATCCTTTCGTCGAGGCAGAAGAAGAAAAACGAAAAAAAAAATATATATATATACGAGTTTCTTTTAAATAAATTTTCTTTTCTCTTTATTTTCTCGCTTAATCGTTTAGAAAAGATAATTAATTGAATTTCGTGATACTCGGGTGATTGAGAAAAGTATAGAAGAGGAGGAGTAAGCAGCAGAGAAGAAGAAAAAAGGAAGTATAGAAACTATCCGTCGAAGGTCGGAATTATAAGTAGAAAAAAGTAAAAGATAAATCCTGTAGGTACGTCGATGGCTCGAAGCGCTTAAACATGTTTATAGACATCAAAGTCAATCGCTATTTTAAATTTTATAAATATTTGAACGTTTGACGTGGACTACTCGGTACTCGTGGTGGTCTTGGTATTATCATACTACTATAAACAATTCGACCGCGACGTAGAATGCGGTTACTATTTTCATTTCACCTCTTAATAATATCCTAATTCTATATAGCTATATCGGGCTAGGTTTGATACGATGTGAAAAAAACTTTACTCATAGTTACTTTTTTTCTTTTCTTTTCTTTTTCTACTTCTGAATACTTATTTTTCATCTTCCATTCCGGAAAAGACAAAAAAAAAATATATATCGCCAAGCTTGAGTTTCTCCTAGTTTTCACACGGTTCATTTGCCCCGTGTAGACATCTTCAGAGTCTATATTTATTCGTTCGCGTAAAAAAAAAAAAAAAAAATGAAGAAAACAAAAAAAAAAAAAAGATGAAGTAAACCTATGAGATTTTCCACATTTTTCCGGTATAGTAGCAAAGGCATTTTTCTTATTCTCATTCTATTCCTTCACAATACATGTACATACATACCATAACTTCGGTTTTAACTTTAAACCAGAATTCATTCAACGTTTATTTACCCTAGTGTTCAAAAGCTCAGGAGAAAAGAAGCTCGATCTATATACAAAAAGAAGAAGAAGAAGAAAAAAAATGGAAAAAATTCTTGAAAAAATGATAAGAATACAGCATATCTAACCTGTTTTTTCTTCTTCTTTAAATATCACTCGTAAATTGTTAATGAAGTAATTGATTGTTGAATTGCCATTTGTACTTTGATAATATCCGGGTTAACATTAGCCCAACGACTTTGCGTCAAAGGTAGGTATTATACCTAGGATAGTACAATGGTATTAAAAGTAATGACAATTAATTAGTTAGATAACATGAAAACCGTTGGTAACTGTATAGTATGTACTTTAGAAACTCTCGCGACTCTATGTATATAACTGTATTATTTTTTTAATTATTATAATTCGTTCCTACCTCAGGGAGGTATCATTTTTATTTGTTAAAAAAAAAAAAAAACCTGGCCAGATCTCACCTATGGATAATAACATTTTATAATTTAGTTCGTTTTTTTAGTTAGCATTAGGGTGTCGGCAACGAAGCAAACCTATATATATATACTGCTAATGAATTTACTTGCGGTTAATGATCTCACAGGGATTAATATTGATCAATCAAATAATTAATATTCATTAGACGGCGTGTAAAAAAAAAAAGAATGGGGGAAGAAGAAGGAGAAAAACTTTCACCGTGATTTTCTCATAATTATATTCTCACTCGTTCACATATAGTCTCTTGTACTAATTATCATGTTGGAAATCAGTTTCTAGGCTCTTTGGTCTATGACAATCGATAGAAAAAAAAGAAAAAAAAAAAAAATAGAATATACGAATTGCGATAAAGGAGAAAAATGGTAATTGTTTGTCGGCTAATTGGAGGCAGGCTTATTAGGTAGTATAGTTGACCACCTTATAGTCACAGTGGGACTTTGTCTTGTCGGTTAGGTATAAAGTTCGTATAACAACCTATACTGCAACTCGGGGCTTAATTATCGATCAGAAGTCTTACGTCATAATAGGATACGTATGTATGGTAGATTGTGTGTTTTACGAGAGGCGAGGCGTGAAAAGAGCATAAGAACATATCTAACAAAGTGCTATAGGTATATAAATGAGTACCTAAACTCGTGAGTGACTTGACTAATTAGAGAAATTTTGTTAGTTTTAGAAAAAAAAAATTTTTTTCTTTTTTATTGTTAGCCGCTTCATTTGACTTTAATAGTTGGAGTTGACTTGGAATGAGTTAAGTATATCTTTTGAATTGAATATCCGACTATAGCATGGGTATACCCTAATAATATTGCAGACTAAAAATGGTATCTCTGTTTATACTACGATTCCTCACGCCATGCCATGTGCGATCGTTTCGTATTTCAAGTTTCACATTACGTAATTTACGACTATAGCCAGGTTATGCCACCAAATATTAACGTACCTACCTATTATGTTATATACCAGGTAGCTCTCTATGTATCTATGTATGACTTATTCGTCGATCGTATAGGTAATATTTCGAACGGCTATATCTTCCTATGTATATATACATCATGTATGTTTTTATACACACAATATCATTCGGAATATATTATTCAACGCCTCCAGTCATCGTCGCCATATCCTTGGAGAAATCTCTCATTCTTTCTCTCATCTGTGAAACTTTGATCAAAAAGAAAAATAAAATAAAGAAAAAGAAAAAAAAGAGGGAAAAAAGTAAAATGACAAAAACGGTTTCGCTGATATAATAAATCGTAACCCATTTCTTCGAATCCATAAATTATACATTTTTATTTTCATATATATTGTAAAAAAATATATTCTCTTCTCTTTTCTTCTCATCTCTTCTATTCCGCTCGTATTTTTCTTCACGTATAATAATATGTTGCGTGATAACGTATATGAGGTACATTTTTCATAACCACACACACGCACCACGCATACATATATATTATATAATATATATATGTAAAAAAGGGAGGTTGGCGAGGGAAATGGTTTTCCCAAATTCGTTTATAATATTTTGCAAAAGAAAAAGAGAAAACTCTTTCTTTCTATCTTTCTTAACGGTGAGAAAACGCGTCATATGTGCAAAAAGAGTCCTTTCAGGTAAAAATGAAAATAAAAAAAAAAAATAGTAAATTCATACGTATGAAATTTGTAACATTAAAATTTTTTCCTCCAAAAAGTATGATCGGCTAATTAACCCTGCATACCGAGTTCACGGGCATAGTGTCGAGAAAAGCTAAGGGCAGCGGGGGAAGAAGGGTTGTACGGTTCAGAGCGCGGTCGCGACGTGGGAGTAAGTCTGACAGTCAGTCGTATCGCCTCCGTTGACCGGGTCGCACGCGAGGTATAGCTGTTTAATCGTAGGGTCGTTTAATTAGAGAATCGTTTATTCGGCAACGCAATTTATTGACAGATAAAGAGAAAAATGAAAGAAAAGTAAAAGAGGTTTAAAAATGCCTGCGAGAGACTGTAGATCCCAGTAATGAAAAAAATTGAAAAAAAAAAATAACGCGAATTTTGATTCGTTTGTCAAAAAACTATAACCGATCTTGCGATTTTTTCACACTCCTTTTTTTTTTACTCTGGGCTTAATACACGTTCTGTCAGTTTCTTTCTCGTGTTTCTATCAATGAGAACATGTGCTCGGAGAAATAGGCTCGAAGACAGAATTTTCATACAACGTTATAAAAATAAAAGTAATTTTTGAAATCTATCAAGGTCCGTGGGTCTTCGAATCGCCTCGCGGAAATGGATGAAAACAATGAATTTCATATAAAACCTTGTAATATTATTAAAGCTGAAAATTTGAACATCAAAGAACGAGAAGCACCGGATATTATAGTAGGGTGAATCACTTCCTTCCTGCTTTCGTCGATTTTCTCCTAAACAAAAGTGGATTTCATACATTTCTAGTTCGTCTATGAGATTTTACTTAGCAGTTTGTTGGTGCCGCGTTGCGGTGCAGTAAACCGCTTAATACTCCCACCGCATACACGTATATCCTTAGTCGGTGTATTCGTCCGTTCGATCGTTCGTGCGGAAGTTTAGTGTGCGCGGACGGTTTAGTCGTGCAAAGCCTGTGATCGGTTTACAGGAAAAATACTAATTCACTGCGTTTACCTATTCTATTGATTATCGATTCAGACACCGCTCGCAACTGCAGCGGACAGTGTGAACTGAACCATTATTTTATCTTGAAAATTTTCTTAAAAAAAATAAGAACGAAGAGGAGATCAATTTTACGAGTGTGTGTCTGTGCGCGTCGTTTTAATCCTCAGTGAATTTTCTATTCGAGGAAGGAATTGGGACGGGGCTAACCACCCTGTAACATGTATCACGTGACTGTATTCATAATCTGTTTGTTCTTATCGATATGTTTATACTTCACTATAACATCTTTGTACAAAGTATTTATACAGACTAAGTGAACGGGATGAACAGCTGTTGTTCGTCGATATAGGCGAGATTTTGAATGAGGAATGAAGGGATAATGGAATAGCGAAAAAAAGAGAAACTAAGCGGTTCGAAAGTAAGATACGAATTAAAAGATGTAGAGGGTCCCGGGGGGATGTGATGCAGTCGAAGATGATGACGACCGGTACGCGAAGAGGCGAAGAAGAAAGGGGAGAAAAAAGAAGAAGAAAAAGAAAATGATTAGTGGCGATTTTTGAAATGGGGAAATTTGGAATGACATTTTTATCCCATAACTGGATATACTCCAATTATTTGAACTCCGATTTGCCACTCCGTATCCTTAAAGCTGTATCAATACGATAAAGGACATCGGGGATATGTCTCGTCAAAGCAAAGATCCGGTACAAAAGTGTCATTCTGATCCCGGAGGCGGTGTAGGCGGTGCAGGCGTTGCTCCTGAATCTAATCCCGGTGTTAGTAACACGGGGAAAAGGATATCGAGGAGAATACCGAACCTACCAACGAACCCTGCAGTTACTCAGGCCACGAGAAAATGCGTCCTCACTTTAGACGGGTATAGCTACGTCATCGGTGAGTTTAGGTTTAGGTTTAGGATTTTTTTTTTAGTCTTTTTTTCTTTCTTCGATTAACGAAAAAGGATCGTAAAATTGGGATTTCGCATGTATGCATATTCCATAGGGCCCGTTTATCGTATCTCGAAAAGTCTATGCGTAATTATTTCGAAACAAGTAGAGAGAAAGAAAGAAAAAAATGAAACAAAATGAAATTCGAAATCTTGTAAGAATCTATACATCTTATGTCTTGGCCTGGGTGTAGGTAGTTGTAAGGTTTAATAAACAGGTGGGGGTCTGCCCGGGGACTTGAAATGGCCTACTATTACTTTGGTCATATGCACGCCCCTCGGTCTCGATAATTGTAATAACGAAGGCTGTAGGTACTTTTTGAGAGAGAGAGTGAATTTGGAAAAATTCATTGTATTCGGTTAATCAAGGAGTCGGTATAAACAGACCTCGCCATTTTGTTTCATCGAAAATTAGCCACCGGTGAGTTTCATATGAGTTGGAAAAAAAATTCGCTTTCAGAATTTCATTGATATTAAACGTACTAAATTAAACCTGTATTATACCGATCGTCGCGATGTGAATTTCGGAGAAAGGTAAACCGAAATTTTATCGCTAAATTTAGGCAGGTTATAGAATACACAGAGTACACAGTAATAATGTCTGAAAGAGGTATAGATAACGAAACTCACATTTCGAGGCTGTTTCTGCAGGGGAAAATAAAACAAAATAAAAACAAACAAACAAAAAAAAAAAAAACGTGATTAACGAAGCTTGATCGATTGAACGAACAATTTGACCGGGTTGGTTTTATCTCTCGGTTTTATATCGCGCGGTTCTCATCATTCTCCGTTTTATGCGTTGAACCCTGTAAATTATATTGTGTATAGACTAGGTAGACACACGTATATATGTATATATATTCTGGGATGTTTGCAGCCCGCTATATAGGTACCTACGACGCCTAGAAATTAGAAATCTAAATTAATCCCTCCAGCCCGTATTGTAGGCTCGTCAAATTTCTAACGGTGTCCACGTTTTACCTGGCTACATATATACTACATACCTAGTTGAATATACCGCACGTGCCGAAGCTGACAATTAGATTATCTGGAAATTTCAACGAGCATCGAACATTCGGTAATCTCTATTCGCATATGTATTCCTGGACGTATCTCTACTCTCTGACCAATCATCGATCGATCCCAGAGCACTAAATCCCTCGGAAATTTAGCTCTCGAGATCAACGTCGCTAATTGCAGTTAAATTCTACATCCCACCCCTTCCACACCGTTCTATAATTTATATAACAATCTTAGATCGAAGTACGAAATAAAAACGACGAAAAAAAAACGATGTTTTATTTTTACGAAAACACACGTGGGTCGCGAGCTGTCAAAGTCAGCTGTTCGACGTTCGAGAGAGAGAGAGAGAAAAGAATAAAAATTTGATTAATCTTTCAGCTGTCAAACACAATTCAGATAAAAATATATATTTATCTGTTGATTTTCATTATCTTAAGATTATACAGTTTTGGTTTATTTATTTATTTTTTTTACTTTTTCTCGGCGACTCTTTATCGTCTCTGTAAATGAGCTTTTTTAATGCGGAAATTGATGAAAGAGCAGCCCTACCCTGTCTCATCTATCCATTCGGTTAAGCTAGTAATTATTTGAAAAGGTAAATACAAGGCGAGTAGTGGAAGGTACTGGGAGCGGTTTGATCAACAGGCTTTTGGAGTTAGTACCTACTGTACACGTACTACTTCTGTCGAGACTCACTTTGTGTGCAGGTACTCGGTTAATTTCACGTTTCCTCTGCTCTCTAACGAATTATATAGTAATATAACAGATATATGTGTAGCTGACTAAGAGTTCTTCTCAGATATTTCGTGGGCATTTTCTTTTTCTCTTTCTCGAAAAGAAAAAGGGGAAGGAACGTTAATGACAACATTTGCTTTGCCCTGGCAAGTAACTCGTTGAATTCGAATCAAAATCCACCTGACTTAAAGTTAGAATATAATTTCATTTCGTTTAATTTAATCAACATCAACATCTTATTTCCCTGCGGGGGAATTTGCAGCCTCCTTCTTCTTCTTCTTCTTCTTCTTCTTCTTCTTCTTCTTCCTCTTCTTCTTCTTTTTCTGTTTCTTGACAACAGGAGTCAGAGATTTCCTCAATTCAAATTAATTGCGTAAACCTTTGAAAAAAAAAAAAAAAAAAAGAACTGAAAATAAAAAAAAGTTGTAATTCTTTTTCGTTTTGTTTTTCATTCTTTCTTCATTTAAACGTTTTTTAAACCGTGGTTCTTCAGATCTCAATTTATTTATCCTCGGAGAGTTTAAAATCGTTCAACTTCTCCGTATATACCTACACCTGTTTCCCGAAAGTTTAGGGGTAACAATAAAACCGGACAAAGTGAATTTACAGCTTCTCAATCCAACGAATACACCGCGCTCTTGGATATAACAAGATTCGTTTAATAGCCACAACTCTTCTCCGACGTATGGCTATCTCTACACATACACGTGTACGTAAAAATCGATATAAAACTAGTCGTTTGATAAATTCAAACCGATGCTGCAATTATACCTATAAGTGTTGGAAAATTATTGAAAAAAGTTTAAAAATGTATAATAGCTGCATGAAATTTTTATCGATAAAAACTATATGTAAACCCAACGTCATTATCAACGCTTTTAAAAATATTTTTAAACACATATATTCTCTAGTCAACTCTCCATCGGTTATGGGTTTCATAAGTTACACAATCTAATCACCGCGCTAACTTACGCAATAACTCTCGAATTAAAACTAGTATATGATATGATATAGCTGGACGAGACAGAGTAGAGTATATATATACGTATAAGAGATCCGAAAAGGAATGAGTGGAAAAAATAAATAATAATAATAATAAAAATTAAATAAAAATAAATAAAAAAACACTCGTGAAAGTCCCCGGGATCGGTTAATAACACGCTAATTGGAATACTTATTTTAGTCTATAGTTATGCATGATAGCTCTATGTATATAGCTGATACTCTATTAGGAACTTTTATACTACAAATAGCCGCAGCTACAGGTGGGTTTATATATCGACGGTCGATTTGGGGGATATAAGTTATACGATGGGATTATTTTTAACCAAAGAACTATACGTCCGATGTTGAAGGATAAGGAAAGAAAAGAGAAGGAAAAATATGATGGATTTATTATCCTTAGATATATTTTTCTAATTCATTTTTTTTATTTTTATATTTACTTCCTTTACACGCATGCGTATATATATATATATACCTCTGCGCCTTTTAGGCGAGATGCCGAGTAATCTGCACTATAATCTCGGGGCTTTACTGTATACCACAATCTTTATAGCTCCGCGGTACTTCACGTTTCTATGTATTATATACGTGTATGTATGTATATAGTTATATACCAGGCTGGGAAATGATTACTTTCTGTCGCCTGTCCCTCACTGTCCTAGGCTAGCTGTTGCTCCGTATCAGTTTGATCCCCTGCTTTTATGTTAGCCTCTTGAATCGCGGGATATATACGCGCTGGCGCTGGACCGTACTTGTCTCAGACTTCTTTTTATACGATATACGTTTTATTATACACACGTCAATTTATAAACGAGCTGATAGTAGCTACCTGCCATTGCATTATCGTTCTTTTTCCTTTTTTTTTTTTTTTAATTCACGATGAATGAAGGAAAAGAAAATAGATTTTTTTTTTTTAAATTTTTTAAACAATGTTAAGAATAAATTAGCTCGATTTTCATATCCGGAAATTACACGTAGAAAACAGAGATCCCGAGGGACGCGTAGGGATCGAGTGAGCTAAGCAAGCAATACGGTTGACTTAGTTGGGTCGGGGCTTCACTTAAGTTGAAGCTTTATTAGACGCAGCTCTCGGTATGAGATTGCTGTTATCTCGAAGCCAGAGCGCGCCCCTTGAGCTGGTATATCAAGTCTTTCTTTCTCCCTTATAGTCTTGATCCGGTTCTATAGCTCGCGAAAAGTCTCGCTTATAAATATTAACAAGTGGTATATACGTGTCGTCGTCTGCGGGGGTGGCGGTAATAAAAATATACACGTCTTATTAGCAGGGGATAATTGAGAGCTGGCAGAGAGACGAGCAATTTCCCTCAAATTATGACGAATTATTATTGAGTATTTTTTTTTTCTTCTTTTCTTTTACGTCTTCTCTTCTTGAAAAAGTACGTGAAAAGATATATATATATATATAAATAAATAATACTTATTAAACCTGAATAAGAAATTGACCCGATGATGAAAAGGTCAGATTTTCAAAGCTCGCTTTTGATCCTTGATCGTACTTATATTATGTCTGAGCTTTTAAATTATTCAAGAGAATTTCCTACTTATGCGAGAAAGGTATAGGTAAATCGTATACATATATATGCGTGTACTTATATCAGATTTTTATTATTCCTAAAACAATTACTTATACCCTATCTTGACTTCTGAGTATAGAATCGAAGGGAGAAATGATAACTTGTAATAAGGCGAGTAGTCCTCGAGTATATGGAACATATCAAAGAGAATATATAGAATACATACCTAAGTAAACGTTTTCTTTTTTTTTATATATATATATATTATTTATTTATATATATTTCTTCATTTCCCTTGAAGTCACGGAATGTGATTTATGCTAAGGGTAGTGGGCATATTTATTCGTCTGATCCTGATCTAATTAAATGTAGAGAAATCAAGCTGAGGGATTCTAAATAACGTTGATTGAATTTGGGTATTTCGACACTCGACAGGTGGTAAAGGTCTGCCGAATTTACTGTCGGGATAAAATTATCTCATAGATGAGCTGGCTGGCTTCTCTTATTTTCTCTTCTCTTCTCTTCTCTTCTCACCGCGTCACGTCTCTCTTTATCGTACTAACCCACGGGTAGTAAGGTATTTGCCTTACCAAAGAAATCGAGTTTGGGCATGATTTGAAATTCGAAAAACCCCTACAGAAAACGCCTCGTATTTCCCTAAGGAAATATTTCTCCCTCTCTCTCTTTCTCTCTCTCTCTCTTCTCTTCTCATCTCCGTTTCTCTAACCCACTCTGTTTACGGAGGACAAAACTCTGCTTGTCTTTTGGATTAGGTAGGTAGGTAGGTAAACTGTTTCTTTTTTCTTTTTCTTCTATTTATTTATTTTTATTTTTTTCCTCTCACGGAATTGAGGAAACCGGAATTTGAATTTGAATTTGAATTTGGAAATGTCTCTTTTTTTTCTATTTCTTATTCTCCTTTTATTTGAGTAAATTTCTTCTGATTCTTCTTCTTCATTTTCTCACGGGGAAAAGAAAAAGAGAAAGAAAAAAAAACATAATAGGTTTATATACTCTTGTATATATGGTATATATATATATGTACGACCCGGCATAGATTTAATTATTTACCCTAAATTTTGGAAGTCTGGTTCCGTAGAGTACGGTTCGCGGTGGTTTGCTAAAACAGTATATATATATATATATATACACATACCCCCTAAATGGCATACAAACTAACACTCTCCGCTCTCATCAGCTTCTCTCATTGGCTCTCAGCTAACCCTATATCGTCCCTTCCGCCGTTGATCCTTCTGCGATTAGTTTCTGTGCTCGGAATTAATAATTCACCACGTAACGGTGCATTTGTGATTACTGAGCGTTCCAACGCGTATAGGAATTTATGAATATAGAAATACTTCCATCTCCATATCTCTATCTCTTTCTCTCTCTTTCTATTTTTTTCCTTCATATTAAGTAAAAAGAGAAGAAAAAAAAAAAAGAGTATGAGACAACGCGTGACCGAGAAAAAAAAGAATATAATCCTCTTCTATTTTATTATCTAGAAGATAAAAAAGAAGAGAGACATTTTTACAAGATTTTTTTCGAATTTTCGTCATTCAAATTTTCTTTCTGTGAATTTTTTAATTTTTTTTTTTTTTTTTTGTTTTATTACTCGCACGTTCGTCTTCGTTTTCCTTTCTAAATCTACCGGTTTCGCGAAATTGCAGACATTGGCTAAGCTATGGTATAAAAGAAAACCCTTGGGTATTTTTTTTTTTTCTTTTTTTTTCTTTCTTTTTTTTTTCTCTCTTGTTCCGTAATCCCTCCACTTCTTCAACCTATACCGACCGGGCGCGGTAATGCAATAATTTTTCACCACCAAAAAAATAAAGTAATAAAGGAAATAATGAAATATATAGGAAAAGAAAAGAAGAGATGACAAAAAAGAAACGCGATAAGAGCTATGAGAAGAGAAGAGAAAAGCCGCGAAAAGGTTGAAGCCCTTCGAAACGGCATCAGCCATAGCTGGTAATACTTATTACGAAGGGACGTAGACGGTTCAAGGATTACGTAAGCTACAAAGGTTTTTCAATGGCAGTGAGCTTTAAGCCTCTTATATACGGTACTTTGATAAGGCCTTTAATTATCAACGATCGATGAGATATAGTCTATATCATTTTCTCCTCTGATCTACTTAGATTTATCATAAACCAGATATTCATATATATATATATAGATTCGCGAATTTCATCAAACTTTGCGATACTAAAAAAAGAAGAAAAAAAGAGAGAAAAAAGAAACTGGAGTGGTTTTGCTGTCTCGTCTCGGAACCACCGCGAAGAATTTTTTATTTTATAAAACAATATATCCATAGTACCTACTGAGGCTTAGGGGATGTTAAGAGGTATCAAGTGGCGTAATAAAAGCACGAATGTATGTACTACGTCGTATGGTCTCCCGCTGTACAGTATATCATTGCGTCAAATGAATCTTCTGCATGGGGTAAAATTTATTGTTTTTCTTCTTACTAAACTAGGATGATAACGACTGGATTAACCTTTTCCAACGTAATGAATTTCTCTTCTAAATATAACCATATGATTGATAAATAATTTTGTATTTTTTGAATTTCTCATGGTTGGAAATGAGGAAGATTTCTTTTTTTCTTAGTTTTTTTTAGTTTTTTTTTTGCCAAAAGGAATAAAAGCAAAACGCAGGGTTTATTCCGGACCCGTTTTATCTGCTTGCTAGGTACTGAGCTGCTTCGATCCCCCTTCGATACGTGCGCCGATTACATTATATATTTATATCCAATGGTATCTATATATAGGTAAAAAAGTACCTCTATACCTGTGCCGAGGAGAATGAAGTTACGATCGAATCCGTAAGGCAGAATTTGACTCTTCAAATTCTCACGGGTCTGCAGGGAAAGGAATAGCTGCTATCCCGGAAAGAAAAAAAAAAATTTATTTTCTTTACTTTTTTTTTTTTTTTTTAACCCTAATTCGGCGAAATATATGGAAAATATAAATTTATTCGGGTGCACCGACGAGACGCAGAGCTTTTCGCTTCCTTTAACTTTTATCCTTCTATATATATATAATAATAAAGGGTGCTATTGTACTTTTGGAATAAAGATTCTTCCGCGATTTTTCAAGCATGTATAGAGGTTTTTTTTTTTTTTCTTCTTCTTCTTCTTTACTTATTTCGTCCTTATATATGATATTACATGTATTCGGTTATATAGATATACATATTTTAATCATTGAATATCGCGATGGTAATATTCTGCAGAGTCGAAAGACTCGCGTATATGTAGGCCGAATTTAAATCCGAAATTTTTTTTTTTACCTCAAGAAAATCTTTTCGGTATGCGGATAACTGTATAGGTAGATTTTGATCAAGCAACTGTATGCGAAAAGTTATGAGGCTTTGAAACTTTACGGGGTATAAGGTCTGATATTTTGATACGATTTGGTAGTAGGTATATAAGTTCCTTATATTTCCAACTTTTTTAGATTAAAAATCCTCCGGTATTTTCAATATTGAATTCCTTCGGGCATTGCCGAGTAGGTATATATTTCTTCTTCTTACATATTCAACACGCGGAAGATCCTCTCCTCGGCTGTGAATCAGCCGCATTTAAATTCGCCAAATCAAATGTAATTTGAAATCGGAAATCGGAAATCCCGTACTTCTTTTCTTATTCATACAATTTGAAGAAGAAAACAGAATTTTAATTCAGCTGAAATTTCACCAGTCGCCAATTTATTGATTTCGCGCTATACGATAACACATTTCAATTTCTGTATTCGTTAAATAATATTATTTCAATATGTACAAAAGTGACGCGCATATCTGAAATACACTCGATACGTCTATATACCGTAAACACTTATAAGCAGGTATATAAGCTGAAACGATAAAAAAAAAATCCGGATAAAAGCTAATTACCTTTATCAGTTTTCCGCGTTAAGATAAGTGTTTGAAAACCAGAACTACGATCATCAGAAAAACGCTGCTTGAGAGATAAGCCGATCCGCTATGAGAAACTAATACGATCGAAGCTTTGGCAGGAAGCTTGAGTTTCGTGACGTCGACGGAAGCGCTGAAAATAAAATATATAAGACAAGTTTAATGCGAGGATAAGCATATGTTCATCGCATTTCATTTTAATTAATAAATGAAACGAAAGACTCACTCCGCGGTAGTTACGTAGTCGATGCTCGAGGTGTAAACTTTTGTTTTCGCAGATGTTCTTAGCAAATTAGCTTCCGCTAAATCGACCGTACGCTCGTTTGCGTTGTTGAAATTAATCAGGAGAACAACCGCGCTCGTGTCCTCTTTTACTTTCAGACTTCTAGTGACGGCAAGGACGTCGTTATTAATTACTGTGACATTGTAGCTACCCTCGCGAAGCGCGGGTTCGTTTCTCAGCGCTACCAATTTCTTGTATATCTTGTAGTGCGAAATTGCAGCGGATTTCTGCTGCTTAAGATTCAACGTTCGATAGTTTTCGTTTACCGGCAACCAGGTCTCAGGATTCGAGGAAAAACCTGTCGATATTAAAACGTGAGGAAATATTCTGTTCCGTTTTTATACCTAAATTAGAAAAATAAATCTCGTTCTTCACCTGAACTCGTCGTCTCGTCCCACTGGAATGGCGATCTGTTCGGATCACGACTGTGAGCTTCGTAGCGGTCACTATCAGTATTGCAAGCTTGAGGGTCCTGCGTGTCTTCCCACGACACCCAAGTGTCAATCATGCCGATCTCCTCGCCGTAATAGGTGACCGCAACTCCGGGCAGAATCAACGCCAGCATTGACATCTGGTCTGCTCTGTTTGGGAATCGCGAAGCCGTTCGACTACGGTCGTGGTTACCCATCTGTTATACGAAAAAGAAATTTATAGCATTCGTTTGGCGTGTATATAAAATCGTATCTTCGAACTTACCACCCAGTTAGCTACTCCGTTTTCGGGCATATTTTCCATCCAGAGGTCTATAGCTTCCTTGAAATCACTGGCTGTTGAATCGGCCGCTATGTCAGTTATGAATTTGAAATTGAAAGGTATTTGAGCACCGTGCTCGTAGTATTTTATTGTATTTGACAGATTTGTGTATGCCTCTGTCATCAGGACCTATACGATAATGAAATATTAGAAGTGGAATTATGCAGACGTCAATTTTCAAGTGGAATTATAATTTTAGAACCTTCTCATCGGTATTGGTCTTGTTCGCGTGATCGTCCAATACTTTTCTCCAATCGTCCATTATTTGATAAGTCAATTCGTGGTCTTTCGTGTATATGTGATCGAGGTATGCGTAATCGTTCGGGTCAACACCGGGAGTATTGCTCAGGGGCTCGTCGGCGAGATCTTCTACTTCAACGAGATGCGGTACAGCGTCGATGCGGAATCCGTCGACTCCTTTGTCCAGCCAGAATTGAACCACGTCCTAAAATTATTGGGTATAATTTAGTTCGAAAGGATTTTAAAGATCGAATCTATACGAGTATCGAACCGACCTTCATCGCCTCTTGTACTTCTTCGTTGAAATAGTTGAGATCGGGCTGTTGTTCAGCGAATTGATGGAAGTAGAATTGACCTCGTTCCTCGTTCCAGGTCCAAGCCGGACCGCTGAATACACTGATCCAGTTATTGGGCGGATGACGAGTTCCGCCGTCGTCCATAGTTCCATCTCGCCAAATGTAGTAATCTGTGTACGGAGCTTCTTTTTTTACGCTTTTTTCAAACCACGCGTGTTTGTCCGATGTGTGATTAGGCACGAAGTCGAGAATGACCTGGATAAATTATCAAAAATCTGAATGAAACGAGGAAACTTCATTTTATTTACTGCAATGTATATATATACCTTCAAGCCTAATTTTCTCGCCTCTTCAACCAGTTCCTCGAAATCTTCGATGTTTCCAAAGACGGGGTCTACCTCGGTGAAGTTTGATATATCGTAGCCGAAGTCTACCATAGGACTTGTGTAAATCGGGGATAACCACACGCCGCCTATCCCGATGTCGACGAAATGTTGAAGCTTCGAGGTAATACCTTGAACGGAATAAAATTGATCATGTGCGAAAGCTTAGGGTATGATTTACGGATAGAATAAATGCCGATGAAAAATTCTTATAGCGTTTCGAAACGTCGCGGGATTAACGTCTTGCCTTTTAGATCACCGACACCGTCTCCATTATCGTCTTTGAAACTACGCGGATAAATTTGGTAGAATACCGTGTTCTTCCACCATCCCACGTTGGATATTTCACCAACGACGAAATTTATCAGAAATATAAACGCGACGGAGGTGCGGATCAGTCGCGCCATGATATGCAGTTACACACTGTTAACGCCCTTGAATTATCATCGTATTTATACGTGGCTAGGATTGAACTGATGGTTTAGAAGAAGAAAAAAACTTGCGGAGATTACGGATTCTTTTCATTTCTCTGATTATTGCCCGAGCTATGAAGCTACTGATTGCTGCAGTGGAATGAAAAAACTGCAAGATAGATAGGAAGAAGAAAAAAATAAAAATGAAAAAAATAAAGAAATCGTCGCGATGGAATCCGATAACGAACTCCCATTGGGCTTGCGACAAATTCTGTGAACGAGTGCCTCTCCGACTTCAATATTATACGGTATAAAATGATGAAAAGAAAAAAATCGCGCTACTTGTGGCCTTTGACTTTTTTATCGCTCGATCCCACACGCGCTTCTCTTTTGCCTAGTTTGAAGTTGACGGGAACTTTCCACTTTATATTTCTCGAGTTTAGGGGTTGGTGGTGAAGAGTGGTGGATAGGCGGGTAGGTAGGTATGCCATTATTGAATTCCTAGAATGTTTTTATCTCGTCCTCCTTTCACTTCTATTAGCGAATAAAATTGCCAACATATTGGCTAAACGTTATTGATCTAAAATTGATCGAAAGCTAGTTTAATCGCCGTTAGAATTGCGCGAAGTAATCGCTAGTTGATTGTCCAGCCAGTAGATCAGATTATAGAAGATTATACAATTAAAGAAACGAGTCCATTTTCAACACATATATATACATGTATATATTTTTTTTTCTCTTTTTCATCTAATACAAAATAGTCAATAACTTATACGTTTGCTTTAGCAGGTTATTAACAGTAAATTATCTTATTAGATGGATAATATGAGATATTAATCGACGATCTTTCGTTGATTTTTATCGTATTATATTCTAATCGATTCAACTTTTCGCTTTAATTAAACGAAAATAATCAATGATCGGTGTTGTCTCGCTATTTAGATCTCTGTATATCAGACATCATATCTTATTTGTAAACTACTGTTTATACAACGTGAGGGTTATTATACGATCGTGTTTTAATAATCTTTCAAAGTCCTTAATCTATTCGAAGTGACAATTGAGATACGATAATCTAGACAGCCGATCAGTGATTAATTTATCAGAACATTCGATCATCAGTGTCGGACGTAAGCCAGAATTGCCATAAACAGTATGCCGATAATGCTCGTGGTCAAGGCGTTGGCACTGCTGCGAAGAACTACGCCAGCTAGCGCAGAAATTTCAAGACTGCTTTTGGACACCTCGGCGCTGTCGAAAGACCATTGAAATAAATAATTACGGTGGGAAATTCAAGGCTTTTAAAATAGTTTATGGAATATAGACGACTCGAGATTCGGTCAGAAAGAAAATTAGATAATGAAATTCTCACCCAGTTGTTAACGAAGAGTGAATGCTCCCGGTGACAACCGTAAGAGTATCGGAAGCAGTGTCAAAGACATCAAGACTGACGGTCTGCGTAGCGTTGGCAAAGTTGGCCAGTACGAATACAGAATTTGATCCACTCAGATCTCTGGAAAGAAATATAATCGAGCAAGGTTTTAGGACGGTGTGAAAATATGCGGGATAATTTTTAATTTCCATTTTTATCTTCTTGATTATTACTTGTGTTAGGAAAAATAAAGGAATGAAAGAATCCTCCTGACCTAGAGAAAGCCAAGACATTGTCGTTCAGTAGCTGGACGTTGACGGTTCCTTCCTGGATGACTGCCTCCTTCCTGAGGGTTGTGAGCGCTTGGAACACTTTGTAATGAGAAACATCAGCCGCTACTTGAGCGGCTAGGTTTAAAGTTAGATAGTTTTCGTGAACTGGCAGCCACGTGTCGGTGCTGGTGGAAAATCCTGGAACACATAAAAATATCGCGGAGTCAGTCAGCCTGAAGTAAATCACGAAGCTCGTTCCTGCGAGCCGATTTTAAGACTGAATTATGAAAATTGATAATAATTCTCTTACCGGCCGAAGTCGTCGCGTCCCACTGCATCGGGGTCCTCTCCGGATCTCGCGACAATGATTCGTACGTTGTTTCGTCTCCGCCACAACCTTGTGGATCCTGCGTGTCCTCCCAAGATATCCATACGTCCTCCATGCCGATTTCCTCGCCGTAGTAGGTAACCGAGACACCGGGAAGCAGGAGATTCACTATGTTCAAGGCGTCGATTTGCTCCGTAGTGTATCTGCTGGCGACTCGACTGTTGTCGTGATTTCCAATCTATAATTAATGGTTTTTTTTTTATATTTGATGGTTAAAAAGGCCATCTGTACATTTAATCGTAAATTATATCTCACTAACCACCCAGTTCGACGTTCCATCTTCGGGTATGTTGTCCAACCACTGGTCAAGAACCGATTCCTTAATGTTTGCCGCTGTAGATGATCCGTCAACGTTGCTAATGAATCCAAAATTGAAGGGAAAGTGCGCTCCGGCGGTAAAGTATTCCATGGTCTTAGATATGTTCGTGTAAGCTTCGGCCATCATCACCCTCGTGACATTGTCTGTCTTGAAAGCGTAGTCGTCCAATACCTCCCGCCATTGGGTGATCATGTCATAAGTTCCCGGCAAATCTTTCGTGTAATGTTTCCACGTGTAGCCATAGTTCGTTGGGTCATCGGTATCCCCTGACAAAGGTTCGTCCGCGAAATCTTCAGATTCGAAAAGATGGGGAATAGCGTCGACTCGGAAACCATCGACACCTTTTTCCATCCAGAATACCAGAACGTCCTACGGATTGAATTATCTCTTGTTCAACGGTCTTACACAACACTTTGACCTGCAGTCGGAAATTCGCGGTCACTTACTTTCATCTCTTGGACCACGTTCTCGTTCCAGTAATTTAGATCCGGTTGTTCTGGCGCGAACTGATGAAGGTAATAGGCCTGACGTTCCGATCTCCAAGTCCAAGCCGAACCACCGAATACACTGACCTGAATGACGCGTTTTTGTTAAACGAAAATTCTCCGGATCTTCTTTCGCACGACGGGAAAATGAATGAACGGCGTTTTAGAACGGGGGAGAAAAAACTCACCCAATTGTTAGGCGGACTAATGATACCAGTATCAGCTGCTACTGTTCCGTTGTGCCAGATGTAGTAGTCCGTGTACGGATCCTCGCTGGCTAAACTTCTGACAAACCAATCGTGCTGATCAGACGAATGATTGGGAACAAAATCCATGACCACTTTGAGCCCCAGCGATTTTGCAGTCGCTGCCAAACTTTCAAAGTCTTCCAATGTACCGTAGGCTGGATCGACATCGACGAAGTCCGATATGTCGTATCCAAAGTCAATCATTGGACTCGGGTAGATCGGAGATATCCAAAAAGCGTCGATGCCAGCGTCGACTAAATGCGGTAGTTTGCTCTCGATTCCTATATTCGCAGTAAACAATTTATTATACACGCGATTATTTAACGATGCTGGTATATTCGTTGATGCGAGTAATCCAGTTGAATCTGGTTTTTATTTCCGGTGAATGGAAATATAGCCTACGATATTTATTATTTTTCCTTATATATATACTAACATCGGGCTAGTGCAGTGTTTGTAGATTCACGTGTTAATAATGTATAAATACGAAATTATGCAGTTAGACATCTGGAATTTCAAGGCTGCGATAATTTCGTTGTAAATCACTTGCATCCGTTAGTGTTACGAGAATAAATCGTGTTTGTCCATCAGTCGGTTTAAATGAATGAACACTGATTGCCCGCGAATCTTACGTAATAGTAGAAGTACGATTGGCGACCTTCGCGACTGTAGTGGTACGAAATATTTCGAAATTGTTCATAATCCTCCCTTGATATGTCAATATCGATACTCAAATTATTGTTTCATGTTCAGTTTTCTACCTTTCAAATCTCCTATCCCATCGCCGTCGTTGTCCTTCCAACTTCTAGGATATATTTGATACAAACTCATAGTCTGCCACCATTCCGATTGCGCATCGATCGAACTTGCGCTAATTAAAGCTAGCAGTCCGAAGACTAGAACACCCCCCATCGTAACTAAAAACACACAGAGTTAGTCGTTTTTTTTTTTTCTATTTATTTCAACGTTATATTCGTATGGGGTAATTAGGAATGATAGATTCGATTGTATTCATCGGAATTACGAACCTTGGGAAATATAATGTCTGAAATGAAACTAAATACTCTGAGATATTTTATGGATTGTATATGTAAATTCGTTTTCTTAAAATTATAACAAGATTCAAAAGCGCGGTGGACCGTCGACCAAAGTCCCGCGGATACACAACGTCGTTATGCGACGAGATCGGTGTCTCTCCTCTTTATATGCATTCCGGCTTGATCTCCCTTGATTTCTATCGGACTATCAACGTCAAATACTTTCCTACAACATTATCATTTTGATGAGGGATTAGGGATTACCCTTATACCGACATGAAGAAACTCTTTAGGTACTCGAAAGTGTCATGCCATTCGAGAATTTATTACTACCCCCACCCTATCCCGTCCATGATTGTGAGACCAGAGTTTTATAGCTATGACTAAGATTCTACCGATAGAAACCTACATCTTTAAAACAATAAGATATATTCTCGACCAATTCGCGATCGACTATATTTACTGTAGTCAGAGTTAGGTGAAGTAATCGGGGATTGAATTCGTCGATCAGATCAATAAAGTTTCATTTAATAAAGGTAGGAATTTTATTTTCAACGCTAAGTGTTATCTGTACAGTAACTTATCTTATTTTGATCTAATTATGCCTTGGTATAATCCTATTGCAATAATCAAGCTCGAGTTCTCTGGTTTAATTAACGAAAATGATAAATGATCGCTTGATTCGTTATACCCGAAATGAATAGCGACGGTTTATATACGATTGTCCAGACTCCTGATCAGTGATTCATTTATCATATCACGTGAAATGATCAGTGACGAATGTAAGCCAGAATTGCTATAAAGAGAGTCCCGATTATGCTGGAAGTTAGGGCGTTGGCACCGCTGCGAAGAACGACGGCAGCATAGGCAGATAGCTCAAGGCTACTTCTCGACACTTCGCTCCTGTTGAAGGATAATGAAAAAAATGTAATTAGAATTGAACGAAACTGACTTTAACAATTCGAATAAAATTGATAGGAAAAATTACACGGCTTACCCAGCTGTTAACGAAGAGTGGATACTGGCGATTGAAACCTTAAGGTTACTGGAGGCGTCTTCGAAGACGTCAAGGCTGACAGTTTGCGTGCTGTTGGCAAAGTTAGCCGCTACTAATACCGGATCAGATCCGCTCAGTATTCTGGAAAAGTGGAGGATTAAAAGTTATGACAGTGTTAGATTTTTCTTCTTTTTTTTTTCCCCCCCCGAACAAGATCATTTCTTGAACTTATATATTCGCTCATCCTAACCTCGAGAAAGCTAAGACGTTGTCGTTTAGTAGCTGGATGTCGACGGATCCTTCTTGTATGACTGCCTCCTTCCTGAGGGTTTGGAGCTCTTGGAACACTTTGTAATGAGAAACTTCAGCCGCTACTTGAGCGGCTAGGTTTATAGTTAGATAGTTTTCGTGAACTGGCAGCCACGTGTCGGTGGTGGTGGAAAATCCTGGAACACATAAAAATATCGCGGAGTCATTCAGCCTGAAGTAAATCACGTGGCTCGTTCCTGCGAGCCGATTTTAAGACCGAATTATGATAATTGATAATAATTCTCTTACCGGCCGAAGTCGTCGCGTCCCACTGCATCGGAGTCCTCTCCGGATCTCGCGATAATGATGCGTACGTTGTTTCGTCTCCGTTACAACCTTGTGGATCCTGCGTTTCCAGCCAAGATATCGTCGTTACGTCCTCCATGCCGATTTCCTCGCCGTAGTAGGTAACCGAGACACCGGGAAGCAGGAGATCCACCATGTTCAAGGCGTCGATTTGCTCCGTAGTGTATCTGCTGGCGACCCGACGGTTGTCGTGATTTCCGATCTATAATTAATAGTAGTTTTTTCTTTGATTTGATGATCAAAAAGGCCATCTATACATTCAATCATAAATTAGATATCTCACTAACCACCCAGTTCGACGTGCCACCGTCGGGTACGTTGTCCAACCAATCGTCGATAGCTGCTTTAATTTCTGCGGCAGAAGATGATCCGTCAACGTTGCTGATCAGCTCGAAATTGAAGGGAAAGTGTGCACCAGCATCGTAGTATTTCATAACACGCGAAGTATTAGCGTAAGCTTCCATCATCATGATCCTCGGGATATTGTCCGAAGACGAAGTGAAGTTGTCTAATACGGCGCGCCATTGAGTAACCATTTCGTAAGTCTCGTCTAAATGCTGCGTGTAATGAGTCAACGTGTAACCGTACTCTGTCGTGACGTCTGTCGTTCCTGACAAAGGTTCGTCAGGGAAATCTGGATCCTCGAAAAGAAATGGTATGGCGTCTACTCGGAAACCATCGACTCCTCTGTTCAACCAGAATGTCAAAACGTCCTGAAAATTGGAACACTTATTGTTAAACGGTCTTCGCAGAACGTCTGACAGTAGAAAATCCGCATTCACTTACCTTCATCTCTTGGACAACGTATTCATTTCGATAATTAAGATCCGGTTGTTCTTCAGCGAACTGATGAAGGTAATAGGCCTGACGTTCCGATCTCCAAGTCCAAGCCGAACCACCGAATACACTGACCTGAATGACGCGTTTTTATTAAACGAAAATTCTCCGGATCTTCTTTCGCACGACGGAAAATAAATGAACGGCATTTTAGAACGGGGGAGAAAAAACTCACCCAATTGTTAGGCGGACTAATGATACCAGTATCAGCTGCTACTGTTCCGTTGTGCCAGATGTAGTAGTCCGTGTACGGATCCTCGCTGGCTAAACTTTTGACAAACCAATCGTGCTCGTTCGATGAATGATTAGGTACAAAATCAAGGATCACTTTGAGTCCTAGCGATTTTGCTGTTGTTACCAAATTGTCAAAGTCGTCCAATGTGCCGAAGATCGGGTCGATATCGACGAAGTTTGATATGTCGTAGCCAAAATCAGCCATAGGACTCGCGTATATTGGAGATATCCAAAAGGCATCGATCCCAGCGTCGACCAGGTGCTCAAGCTTGCTTTCGATTCCTTTATCCGACGAAAAATGACGAAACCCGCGTTCAATTATTGAGAGGGTTAATCGAATTGGACACTGAATAAATGACGCGAATTAAACGGTATTATTCACCTGCTAAATCGCCTACGCCATCGCCGTCGCTGTCCATCCAGCTTCTGGGATAAATTTGATACAAACTCATGGTCTGCCACCATTCCGTTTCCGCGTTGATTGAACTGACGCTAATTAAAGCTAACAGTCCAAAAACCAAAATTCTCCTCATCTATTTTAGAGAAATAATGGATTATTATAAATTCCAAAGAAGAGGCTCTTTCGCTTGAAATAATAATCTTTATATACCTTTGTTGAGTTCTCAATACAAACTACGGAGAAATTCTGCTGGATCCTCAAGTGGATTATATTCCACTTGATCTGCGGTAGTATTGTCGCGGCTCCTGTATATATGCATGTGGGTGGCCACCACTCGATCTTTTCTTTATCAACGTCTCCCAACGCCACATGCCTATTTGATCGTTATTTTTCACATTTATCTTTTCCGTAGATTTTACCAATTGACGTACCTATCTCGAACTTCTCTACGTACATAAATTGACTTTGTTTCTTTGGCGAAATTTACTTCTCTCTACTAATTTGAAGTCAATTAGATATGCAGTTCTGTCATAGTATTCGCAGTGGTTCATAATATCTATATAATTATTCACTGAACGTTATTTCAATATAAAATCAGTAAGTTATTTCCTGATTGAAAACTTACCTAATCTATATACCTATCTACATCGGGAAACAATAACTCAATACTCTTATCGACAGTGACTTATCTTACTGCACGGATTTATGCGTGCGTACAGGTGTAATACAAGGCTGTTATCAACGGTCTTTTATTATCGTATGATCTAACCGAGCTTTGGTTTAATTCAGAAACTGACATTCGGTTGAAAATTTTTTAACTTTGTCTACACTCGATTGGCGAACTTCGATCAATAGTGGATAGACGTATTCCTAATCGGTTCACAACTATTCATGAAACATGCTAACCGAGTTCTTAATCCCTAATCTATTACGAGCATCTTATTAATCCATTCAACCTAATCTATGATAGTTTAGCTTAGGGGGTTATTCAATGATCAATTATTCAGTAGCACGGAATTACCATGAATACACGAAACCATGAGACATGTATCGGAAATCATAGTCATCGATCGAACTGTATAAAAGAAATAGAAATAGAAATAGAAGAAATTCTCATTCCGTTTAGTTTATGTAAAAAGGAGAAATAGGAATCTGGTTTGAAGGACTATGCGAACAGAAGACGCGGAAAAAAATTCAAATAATTGGATAGTGAAAGTGTGAAAATGTGAAACAGAAAAGAAGGAAATGTGATATAAAACTGATTGTGAAAATGAGAAGGTATGAAAATGATTGCTGATCGTTTCAGACATGGATCCTAAAATTCCGTCTCACGGAGGTCGTTGTTTTATCATATTTTTTTAGAACCGTTGTCCTCGGGTGTAATACCGAGTCTGATAATATGAGAATACACTCAAGAGTCTCTTTCTCTCTCTATCAGGAAGGTATAGTATGTTTGTAGAGGATGCTTTCAGAGACGATTTTCTCTCTCTCGGCACTCGCCACTACCACACCTTCCTCTCGGAAAAAGGATTGGCAGCGAAATTGGCTGGAGGCGATGTGTTCCCTCCATGAAATAAATCTACTGCCGAAGGTCCTGGCGTCTTGGCGTCTTGGCCTTTCTTACCTATAGATATATTTTCTCTCATACCATAGGAATTTGTAGCCGCGTCTTGAATGACTCGCGCGTTTTCCATTCTTTCTTCGCCCCCTTCTTTTTCCCTTCTACAACACGTCACTTTGCTTTTACCCCAGTACCTCTACCCTACCCCCGATACCTTAGCATGTTCGCGACATTTTCTAATCTCATTCCATTCAATTGAAATCCTCAGTCGCAGGAGGGGAAAGAGATTAGAAAATTGGATGGAACGCAAATTTTTTCTGTAACTACATTGGAATTTTTCTTCACTCATTTCCATCGAACGATGACAAACGTATCATTTCTTCTGTTTATCATCGGCCAATATCTATAGATCCGTGATAAAGATTAAACGATAATCTTATGTCAGACCAATGTACGTTACGCGATCACGCGTAACAATAACGTTTCAAGAGTCCAATTATAAGATCTATAAGCCGATAGTCAATCAGATCTTTGGACACGCGACTGGTTTACTTGGACTTAGCTGTTCTTAGGGTAAGGTGATAAAGCCCGATGATTTATACCCCGTTTTATAAATTCTTTTTTTTTTTTTTGCTCATTTTATCACCGTTTGTATTCTTATCGTTTAAACAATTATTATCATTATCACTTACTACGATATGTGATTACTCTATTCAGAGCATTTGGGGAATTCAAGTGTTCACTTGTCCCAAGTGAAACTCGCGTTTAAAATTCTTTTTACGCATCATGGCCGAAAGTGATTGTCAAGTAATAACCGCGACGGTGTTAAAGCAACTCTCTCATTATATACCCCTCTTGCGGAAAATGAAATTTCTCATTAACGCGGGAGGTTTCAAGTTTAGAACTTATCGCGTATGTATATGCACTGAAAAATATACCAACTGCTCTCAGCAGAGGCAGGTAGGTACGCGGTCCTTGAGTTGTAACAATTATTTCCACGAGAAATAGAGTAATTATTTCTCGATTATTACATCTAAAATTGTGTAAAATTGCACTTGGGATGATTGTCTTTTCTATTACTGTGTTTCTATGTATATACGCTTGTATCTAATTTTGTTTTACCTAGAATATGAGAAATCTATTATGTTATATCATGTTCGTATAATATGAGTCAGTGGAAAAATTATTCTCCATTGTCGGTCCAATATTGATATCTATTTCTGATAATAATCGATGAGGACTGTTTGATTGGCCATTGGACGTATTATCGGTGCGACTGACACGGAGTAATTGTTTATCAAATATATTGACACATAATCTTGATCGGGTTATACGCTTATCAAATTGTATCAATTCCAGTTCGGTTTGAGAACGATTTTTGTAATATCCAAGGCTCTACAGTTCGAGGATACAAACAAATAAACTAATTCTATGACGATGTCGGAATTACGTAAAGACACCGTAATTATAGGCTACCGTGAAAATATATCGCAATTAAAAATTGTGCAACTAGAATTAAATCGTTGAAATTTTTACCTCGTTTTCATACTTACGGATTAAAATTGAAAAAAAAAGACACGAAACACGTTGAAAGACAACAGAAAAATATGATTCCTTCCGAATTTTCAAAATGATATATAATTAACCAGTTTTCACATCATTATCGTCATTTTTATCGGCGTAATGTATTCCCATAATTTTTACTTTTCATCTAACGATTAAAATGTATTACTTTACTCAGCCTTCGTGTTACCCCCGTGTATCATACGTGCACTTTGAATTATGCACATATTCAATGCTCAGAACGCTGTCGTTCAGTATTGATTTTGTTGACCATCAAAGTTCTCTCGTATAATTGCAGCCGATCACTTGGTGAGATAACAGAAAAGATATGGAATGATCGTTATCCAGACTTTTTTTTTTCATATAGAATATTATAACAGTAGGTAGGTACGTGTTTTGTCGAAGGTTCGAAAATGGCTTTGAATAAAAAATTAGCTCGTACCAATGATCAGCCACTATCATTTCTTCTCAATAATTCGGATTGATTTAGGTTTCTAACATAATTATTATTCCGAGATTTTGGTAAATTGAAATCGTTCATCTCGCCCATTTCTAACCGTGACTATATACCTCCGAAGAGAATCGGTTTTTACTATCAAAAAGGGAACAGGAACTAGCTGTGTAGCAAAAATTTTTCGGCTGTATTCCCAAAGTCTGACGTTTATCGCTACTAGATTTTTTGTCTAGCAGAAAACTTATGTCTGATCTGAAATCAGTCTGGCTTCTTGCCAGAACGTAATAAAGAAGTAAGCTATGCTGCCCTAGCTGCAGCAAAACTGGCTCTGCGGAATTAGGTACGTTTTTTAATTCGCGTGTAAAATTATTGGTGAATAATAATATGCATGTATGTATGTATTTTTGTGTGGTATTAAATCGTCGAGATTTAAACATATTTCAATAAACTTTTAGGGAATAAGCTTTAAGGGAATTTGTACAAATTTTAGTATTTTCCCTTCCAAGTGGGAACTAAGTAATTGAGCGTGTTCGACTATATGGCTATACGCATACGCGCCTAGGGGATGATTTCCGTTTCTATATCGAACTAGGGAGAAAGAGAGGAGATGAGAGGGACTGGGACAACGGTGACGCAATTTTCCGGCCAGTTACCCGTTCAATTGCCCCACTGTTGTGTGCGGGTGGGTCATTTGATCCAAAGGTCTTGTTGACCGCTAACGGTGCATCAAATCGACAATCGCCTGAGGGGAATGGGGCCAATCGAGAGAACGATTTATTTTGCGTTTAAGGGTGTCAGATCCAGGAACACAACAGGTTTATATAACGAGATTATTCGCTGACGTATAGTTATACTCTGGTCGCAGAGGATTTACCTTTTTCAATTCTTGCTTTTATTTCATTTTATTTTATTTTATCCAAAGAAAAGCTTCCGTGAGTGAAAAAATACACGGTTTAATAAAAACAAAAAACAAAAAAACAAAAAAACAGAGAGGAAAAGTAGAATATTTTTATTCAAATAATCATTACATTACATTCGGTGAAGACTCGCGAAAGAACCCTCCGGTCGGTTGCTCCAATTTAAAATTGGAATGAAAAATTCACTGAGTTAATTATAAAATTGCAAATAGCCCGAGGGTGACCAAGTCGAGTTTTTCATTCCACCAGCAGCAGCAGCAGCAGCAACGAGGTTCTTTGCTGCGTAGGTGTGGCTATGTAACACGAAACCGCAGAATTTCTTACTTAGCTAGTGGTTTGGGTAAAGCTAGATAATAATTACGGCTTGGATCCTTGCCCAGAAAATAATTCACTCCTCGCTCGCACCTTGGAATTATACCTTTTTACGTACGAAAATGAAAGTACTCGGTCGTCGTATACCAATACATATATATCTGCTCTAATAACGTTAGATGTAAGTTAATTAGAAATTTCAAATCGCTGGAATTGACGAAGGAAATTTTCCTTCGCAATTTCTTCATCTCAAATAATTCGTAAATATATATATATTTTTTCTCCGATATAAATTCCGAATATCATACGCAGTAAAAATCCCAGGTTTTCGTCATAACTTCAATCTTCGCACACGTCGTAGGCGGGAATCGTTTTATTACCTGCTCCAACGTCTCTCTTCTCTTCTCTTCTCTTGTCTTCTATATCTGCAACGTCACCAGAGTATAAGATCTTGCTAGAGCTAACCTGTATCTTTCTGCAGTCACGTTTTCTCTGTACTTTGCTGTTTTACTACCATGGAGTGTCGGGATTACTACTGACAATACAAGGAATCGAGGTCGTCACCTGACGTAAAACGTAGTATAACGCCCATTTTCGTCGCCCTCCGACAACCATCATTCGTATCGCGAGTCTTTCCCCATCCAATTTCTTCTTTTCTCTTTCTTCTTTTACCGATTTTTGAGTCAATTTTTCTCCGTTCCTTTCGGCTTCAGTTATGAGAAAAGACGGGAAAAAGAAGAGAGCTAAAAGTTCCCTGGAATCAGTTCAATTCCGGGAATTATTATCGATACTTCTCAAAGCACCTACGCAGAGCTGGTCTTGGGTCGTTAGCTAGACACTCTAGAGTCTTTTGTTGTTTCGAAACACAGAGCTTAGATCGATAGACCAAACGGTGGTTGCTGACCTTTGGGAAAATTACTTGGAACCGAAATTCACAGTGAACTTGTTCCGTCGTTTCTCACGACGGAAGGTAGAATTTATCTTGTATAACGTGGAGATTTGAGTCCCGCGTTATGATAGGTATACATATACATATTTCGCAATGGTCAAGAAAAGCGAAGCGAATTTGATTCGCAATTTTTCATTCTATACTTTGGTTTCGATATCGATCTGCAAACTCTGCCCTGTAGGTAGCCGCGATTGCGTGACCGGAATACAACGTCGAGTAGTAGGTATCGCTGATTGGTGTCGGGGAAGCGTTTGATTGTTAAATCCCAACCTTTCGGTGAAATTGAGACCCGCGAAGATCGAGGTAGACTGTATAAAATGGAAAGGTATGACGATGAGATGAAAAAGTGTGAAAAGGCAAATTAAAGAAAGGGCGAGACGGTTCGTTTTCTCATACTCTTGGGAGTAAATCATAGCCTTTCGAAAAGGTTACGTCAGGAGGGCGTTTTCTCGTCCCACGAGTATCGCCGTGATCCGTATAGCACACAAGGCTATAATTCTAGAAAAACGCTCATAGTTATGGAAGAAAAATCTTAGCATGATTCGCTGTGTCATGATCGACCCATAGTCATGTTCATATTGAGATGTTTAATTGTAAATTGACTCCAAGTATTCTCTTCCTTGAGAATAATCATTATCGAAAAGTGATTTGAAATGCGGGTAGCGTACACGTGAACCGTGTTTCAAAGTTGGTTTGATTGAACCCCTTTCCGTGCCCGTGTAACCTGTACCTACCCTACCTACCTCTACCTAACTACATCGCATCTTATAGCGGAATCGCGAATCAAACGCGTACTGCTTAAATTTTGGGAAGAGGTACGAGGTACTTTCACCATCGCGAGGTATATTTCTCCATTACTATTCTTTTTTTCTTCTCTTTCCTTGCTCTTAGTATTATGTTTTATTTTCTTGTTTCGTAACGAGCAACGTTTTCAAAAGCCTATGGAGTAGGTACGGACCTTTTTCTTTATTTTCTTCTTCCTCTTCTTCTTATTCTTCTTATTCTTTAGAAAATACTGAGCTCTGAACCCTGAAGAGATATTCAGGGTAATAAGGTTTCAAGAAGACCCTGCACCGCCCTCGTTCACTTCTTGTACTTGGAAATATTTCGCTGTTTCACAGGGTTGAGTTGTAAGTGAGAAGCGGGTTGAAATATTACCGAAACCATAAATGAAACTCGCCGAACGAGAACGAGAAAATTTATCTCCACTTCTCTAATGACTCTGGATGAATCGCGATATTCGCTACCCATAATGAAACCCGTGTGGAAATTACCTTTTTAAGCCTTTTTTATAAAATGGCACTAGTAGGGTCCCGATCAGGCTGCCGTGATAATCAAATATCATGATGTTCCCGATCCGGCCCTAACACGGTACGACTCAGGCTGCCCTTTTAATTATTATGGCACACTAACAGGCTCCGTTCTTAAGGCTCCGATCTGGTGCCTACAGGATATCGCGCGCGATCGATTTACAGCTGTTGATAATGTGTTTAATTCATAACCGGTGTGAATTTGACCCCACAATCTTCCGTCTTTTTTGTCGATATATCTAATCACGATCAAAGAAAGAGGAAGGCAAATATATGGCTATATTCATACCGGTCAGAATTTGATGCACACCGATCAAACGTGAATAATGAACTCGCAGAAACGTAAAAGAAATCAAGGACGTATCCGAGTGAGGAAGCATCGAGCACTTGCGAAAATTTGGAAAGAGTTGGATTCGTCATCCACGTCAAATGACACCCGCGTCTATGCAGCTTCTACAAATAATTCAGAAGGTATAAGAAGCCTATATTTTTATGAAAATATAAAATTTTTTAATGTAGGAAGTGTCGCGTATCGAGTAGCATGAGAAATATCATTGTAGGCCATCTCCCCTGTATGGCCATCTCCCGCGGAATTACCCTAATAGAAAGATATTCAATATCAATATATTGCTCTCAAGTGACTTTGGCTAATGTCACAATAATAAATTTGAACAGAAGATCATCAAGTTGCAGACGAAACTCTTCCTGGACCATCAAAAATTTCGGAACGTAATGATGAAATGGTTCATAGTTACCATACGGTAATGCGAAAGATTGGGATGGTCAGCGGCAAAAAAGAGCCTCATCGAAATCTGTGCTAGTAACTGCTGTGAACATCGCAAGACGAAATAACGATAAAGGAGCAGCCCATGGACGGGTATATAATGAGAATTTATCTCGTAGTGAAGAATCGGATTATGAGGAATCAAATCATGAAGAATCAGAGTCGGAACGCATCGAGCTAGATCATGAGATGGATGTCGACGAAGTGTGAACGATTTTACAGTGACAATAGGGTGATAAAAAAAAACCAACCTATCGAATCCATTGTCTTGAAAGGATCTATTTAGTGAGAAAAAAATTCCCGCAATAGGAAAATTTTTTTTAAATTTTTTTAGAGGTGTCGGTAGCCGTTTGGAATTTCCCATTTAAATAACACGTAAAAAAATTCTTTTTCATTAAAAATGCTGTAACTATTGAACCGTTTGAGATAAAAAATATTTCCAGGCATATTCTTGTAGGGCATTAAATTCTCTAAAAAATGACTCCCGAGTTAATTGTCTAGACTCGAAAATTCATATACTTATGAGCTATGAATTGTGCAATAAAAAATAAATAAGTGGATTAAAACTCTCTTCTCTTTCACAAATCTAGTTTTTAATCAACATTTTCTACACATTTTTTTTCATTTCAGTGTGTTTTTTTTATTTACCATGAATATTTCCAATTATAAAGCCCTAAATAGGCAGGCTATTTCTACTTTTGTTTTACTTTCGTAGCCCATAAGTATATGACCTTTCGAGTCTAGACAATTAACTCGGGAGTCATTTTTTAGAGAATTTAATGCTCTACAAGAATATGCCTGGAAATGTTTTTTTTATCTCAAACGGTTCAATAGTTACAGCATTTTTAATGAAAAAGAATATGACCTAAAAGACCATGGATTAGATAGGTTAGTTTTTTTGGATCTCCCTAAGCCACATATAGAATATAAAATTTGTTTGTTGATTTATAATTATATAAACATTAGGTATATGTTTAAACATGTGATTTTAATGACCTAAAACACCTGAAATAATAAAACTCAATTGTTTTACAAAATGTGAACATCAGCTGCATTTGACATTTATTACAGCTATATTTGTGCCGATTTAACCCTAATCAATATGCTTGGGATCTGATAGGGGACTAATAAGGCCCTGAAAAGGACCTGTATTACTATTAGGGTATAAAAAAATTGCCTGATCAGGCCCACGCCAGATCCCTTGTAAGGGGCCTCATCGTTTCCAGCGTTACAAAACTAGTAGGGACCTCATGCGTTTGCCTGATGGGGACCCTATTTATAATCAGGCATACTAGTCGGGACCTGACAATTGCCCTATTTAAATTTCCACACGGGAATATATATTTTACAATTTAATCATCAAATTACAGATTTTTATAAAAGAAATTTCAATTCTCTTTATATATATATTTATAACCAAGCTCGGTAATTCGAGAAAATATTTTCCTTCCACCAGGTGGCGGGAAGGATCCCCGGGAGGGTTACTTTGTTAGCTGCCCGTCGTTATTCAGTCCCACCTTTACGCTTTCTTGATCCCTTCCTTCCCTCAATCGACATTGTTCGCCTTAAATTCTGCCGGTGAACATGCTCTGTGGAATAGAGAGAAGAATAGGGGAATAAGAAATGGTCGGGTCTCGTTATTCGATCCCTTTAACATTACTCGCCGATGAAACGAGTCCGTACTAGGCCTTGATGCTGGAATAAAATCGATAATGAAACTAGAAAAGAAACGAGAAGAAATAAAAGAAAAGTAATTAAAATCGCGATTATTTCATTGAAACTTTGTCCCGAGGGACAATCCATGATTTATTTGACTTGGTAATCGGTTTAGGTCAGAATCGCCTATTAGACATGGGATACAGGTAGTGACGAGTTGATGTCGGTATTAATTGGGGAAAGTCAAAGCCAGACGGCAGTAGTCGTCTTCGTTTCATTCCCTGCTTGGGAATAGATGGATCGTTAGCTTAAATCCAGTAGAATCATTCCAGGCAATGGCACGCCAAGAACCGCTAAGACTCCCTAGGTGATTTCGAACCGTCATTAGTTCCTAATTACTCAGAGCACGGGTCTCGTTCGCGCTTTCTTTTCCCAAAGGTACACTGTGCTTCGACGTATCTTGCCGAGATACGAGGGTAGGACATTATTATATACCTATATCAAAGCGCAGATCCTTAAACAAAATTATTCCTTCAAATATCGACTATATTCCATCACTTGACGGATTCGCGTCGGTCTTCTTGATCCTTCGTCGTCTCTCCCATCGATTTCTTTATTTCACGAAATTATGTAATTATAAAAACTTTGGGAGAGGTATATTTATTCGGGATAAAATTTCACAATGGAATGAATGAAGCAGTATTTAGAGTGAGAATCGCCTTGTTTATCACCTCATTACTCGTCAATTTTAATGCGTAGTTTTGGAGGCTTAAACCGCTGAGCCTCTCCCCACTATGTAGCTTAAGTCGAAAAGCTAACCGCGCGAAACAAAGGTGTGCTATATACCGCCAGGGCTTTCGAGGCTGTGGGTCAATTTGATAAGGAAAGATAAGCTCATAGCTCCGACGGTGGTTTTGATCAAAGGTAAGGTTGGGCTGGATATATCTCCTGATCTAATCTCTGTGGGAGAGTATGTAATATAGTATGGATATAGGTACACGCGGAGGAGATCAAAGTCTGGAATTGGTGTAGTTCCTTGAAAAATGTCGAATCCTCGAAGTTACATTTTTTTTCCCTTTTTTTTTTTTTTTTTTCTACTTTTGCATAAATTTCTTATTCACGCATGTATTGAAAAAAGATACCCGAAGAGATTGAGAGCGAATGCACACGCGGTTAACCCTGCATCATTTGGGAATAAATCGCGAGCAGAATCCATGCCGAAGAATTATTCATATTTATTCATATTATTCATTTTATTCATATCGCGTCGAGTACCGCGCCTATACCACACTACCGACCGATATTCGCGAACTCTATGTGTGAAAAGATTCTTCGAAGTTATACAAAGAGGTTTAAAAATAACGAAAAAATCAACCACCTTCATACCTGCACATCTAATTCCTACACGTCGGAGGCTCTCAGAAATGCTACGTTTAATATAGGGAAAAACTGCTAATCCGTATATCTATCGTCAAAGAAGGGAAGTAGACTCCGAAGTGCTTCTCATGCCTGATTACGTATCTTTCTGGTCTTTACCCAACAATATCTAATCAGTTTTCTTTTCCTATCTAAATTTTTTTTTTTTTTTCTTCCATTTTTTGATCCAATAATATAGATTGCATTTGTTTTCTACCGTGTAACTAATTCTTTGGTATTTCCTACGATAACTGTATACCTATACCATTGTCATATTTCAAGGATCAAGTATATTTCTCTCCGTTCATTACAGATTGATTAGGAATTTCATTTTTATTTTACGATTTTTTGATTACAGTCGCATCGCCGCCGGACCGAAGAGTTACTAAAGACGACATCGGGCTGGCCGAGGCATCTTCAATTTCTTCGACATTCGGTAAATCGAATACAAACACCTCGGGGGATATCGGAAACCCTGGTGCCTCATGTGTCACAGGCATATCCTCGTGTTCGTCATCTGGTTTCCAGACTTCTTCAGGCCAGAACGGTGAGGCGTCTAGTAAGTCTCTTTGTGTTGCATGATTGTCTTGAAACGAAGTGAAAATCTAGCCCTCCCCAATTATCAGCGTTAATTAAATTTCAAACAATCCAACTGTACCTAGGATCGTTAGATAAATTTACAAACGCGGGATTTGGCAAAGTAGAAATTTGAACCCTGTAAGCACCGCGCTGTAGTTAAACCGGAAAGAGATACGGAAACGGTGAAAGTTTCACGTAGCTAGGTATAACTACGTACAAAAGATAACTAGAACTTGACAAACGAGACAACGTAGAATAGAAACGCGGTGTTGTTTAGTCGTGGAAGATTTGCATCCGGTATAACGCGGGACCGTCTTCAGAACAATTCTCTCTTCTTAAACTTGAATTTTCAAATTATGTGAATAATATCTATTTGATCATTCGTTTATCAGACACTTTGCCGATATATTTCACTAACACAAGTTCAAAGAGAGGTATACAGCTTCTGCGGAATTATGGATACAGAACTAGGCAACGTATAATGATGCGGGTTTACGTGACGATAAAATCGATTATTACCTCTCGAAATTTTACTTTTTATCTTTCGGCATTATATGGAAACGATGGATCTGCAGATATTGTGTCGATTATTTTTACTTTTGATTTATTTCTATCCAATATGATACAGAAAGAGAGAAGTTATGTATATTATTTTTCATAACGAAAAAATGTTCATCACATTATCCGTTATGACTCTTACGTAGTTTCGGTAGGATCGATTGACCCGAACCCATCCCCTAAATGGAAGCATCTCTTGTTTCTCTTCTCAGTCTCGTATTACGAAGCAGTTTATCTTTGATAACCGGGGTTGGGGGTATGGCGGTGGGTGTATGTTTCAGAACAAGGCGCGCTTACTATTGTACGCCGTAGTTCAGGCAAGGGTAAAACAGTACGTGCGGGAAACAGTAGTCTGGATACAGGGTCTTATTCAACTGTCCCTGAACCTGGGGGCAAGAGCCAATTTCAATCTGTCGATTTAGAGTTAACATCGGACTCTTTGCCCGCCGTTGACACACCCGATGCTTGTGACAAGGCTGCTCTAAGGTTCGTTAATTTACACATTTTTGACTAGAAATATAAGTTGAATCCAAATTTGGAACGAGACATTTTATTATTATTATTATTATTTTTTTGTTTTTTTTTTCATCACAGACTACGATGTCTTCTTAAACAGCTACAGCACGGCGAAATTTCTGCCGAACTACTTCAGAAGAATCTCCACTATGCGGCCAGAGTTTTGGAAGCTGTTTTCATAGACGAGACAAGGTAAGCTTGAACGATGAATGTAAAAAAAGAAAAACGATAAATACGATATAAATTTTGGATCTTTGTGTCTTTTTTTTTTTTTATTTTCATCAAATTTTATCGCAGTATATATTGTTCGCGGTATTAATTATCTGTGATGGAAGATTCAACTTCAGTCACTGCGGCTTCGTAGCTATGATTATAATGACAGGGATTTATGTATATAATGTATGTACATACGTCGTATTTGTTAACAATGCATAACGGAACGGTACGCAACGGAAGAGAGGTTTGAGGCTCAGTGATGCGATAAAATAATTAAACGGAAGTGGATTATATATAAATATCCGGCGATAATAATGAAGAGCTTTTGACATAAGTATTATTATCGTGAAAATAATTGAAGAAAAAGAGAAAGAAAAAGAAGAGAAAATTTCTTTTGCGGTAAAAGACGGAGAACAGCCTTATTCTTATTTTATAATAATGAAAGATGAGAAAATGAGAAAATAAATAGAAGGGAAAATTTTCTTTTTTCTTTTTTTTACCATTCAAATGTCAAGCGTGCGGGGCTCGTTAAAATGAAATGAATTTTCATGAACTTAAGTTCACTTCACTTAACTTCGGTTCAGTTCTGTTCTCAGTTTTGTTCAGTTCTGTTCTTTCTCACTCACGACCCTTGCGGCCCGAACTCATAACTCTAAGCCTCAAGTTCGGGGCTCGGAACTTTCCTGAAAGCTCCACTCAAACCGTTTATGTATCCTCAGATTAAATCTGTTATAAATTAGGGGAGAGCAATCATCATTTACATATTCGTATAGACATTTATCACGTTTCGTATATCACCCGGCTATATACTACACGAATACAAGCTTCGTGCTGCTCTTTGCGAGTAATAATAGATACCGAACGATGATAAAAGTATAAAGCAAATAATTACCTCTTTTTATCAACGTTTTAAAATCCCGAGTGATACATGGCGTGCTGATTCGCGTTGAAAATAGATTCGAAACTCTTCGATATCCCGCGAGAAAATCGTAAAATGTTGATAATAATTCAAGGGTTTTATTTAAATTCACATATTTCTTATAGAGGGTTGAAAAACTAAGGGACGCGCCTCTTTAGCTCAGTGGCAGAGCACTGGTCTCGTAAACCAGGGGTCGTGAGTTCAATCCTCACAGGAGGCAGGAACATTTTTGATGTTAGATAGGTACTTATTCTCTCTTGTCATCCCTTATCGAAAGCTTGTATAAACATTTATTGGCGGTATCAATTATACCACGAATATTATAAATTTCTTCTTATTTTTTCTCGCCTCGTTATATATAGCTGAAATTAATCACGATCAATGTTGGCCCACGTGTCGCACTGTCAATTTTGTCATTTGAAAAATGAAGAAAAAGGAGAAAGAGAAGCGAGGAAAGAGAGAAATAAAAATTCTTTTCAGCATACGTGGCGCGAAGGGAATTCATGCAGCCGGAATCAGGGATTTTTATGATATATATGTATATAACTACGTATATGATGATCAAAATTTGAAATATGTGCTTCTCTATTCTATGACTAACAACCACTACCACAGGGCAGCGACCGAGTCGTCCAGGTCACCGCGTAGGGAAGGTCAGCAGGGAAATTCTGGTGCAGGAACTGACGCGGAGGGATCGAGTGGTCAAGTGGTGACGCAGAAACGGAAACTTCGCACCCCCATATGGGCAAGGTTGCGAAATATTAACATTTGAAACAAAAAGCAAAAAAAAAAAGACGATATATGTAATTCGAGGACCCTAAACACTTATCCCTCGTTCTTTGAAACCCCCGCATTTTTACATACAGTTTCGCCTGCATTATGCTACGGTGTAAATATTTTATTGACAATATTTCCGACGTGTATCTACCACACATAGAAAAACATCACGATACACGGAATTCCCGACTTCGTAGAATATCGATTTTAGTTTCATTTATAATTAAAAACAGGCCTTTTCCATTCTGACTGGTTATCGAAAAGAAAAAAAGAAAAAGAAAAATTCAATCGCGTTCAATATCATCGCATGCTATAGCACGATCCGGATGGCAAAAATTATACTCATTTTTCTAGCCAAATTCTAGAGAGAGAGATTGATCTTCTATTATCGACGGTTTTTATAATCGTATTAATCAATATCCCATATATATATGTATATGTAATTTTTATCGCATGTATAGTACACGTGTTTATTAGTTTTGCAAAATCTTTTATTACTGTGTAGGTATACCCATATATATATGTATAATATTTCATTTCACGTTTGCAGACCGCTGAATTCCCGTTTATCTGTTCTTATCGAATTTGTTTCTGATTTATTTCCTTTCCATACCCTTTCTAAATAGCCGATAATGTGATAGAATTACCTCTTAGGTTCTTGACGTACGTGTCTTCTTGTATAGCCTGTCTTGGATACCCTTGGATGCCTGCCTGTTCGTCATATTATATTTATTATGCATCGTTACCCCCTACGTACGTGTATATATATATTCTGTATTGTTATTTGTTATATTTATCTATATTCGTTAGTACACCTTGTCCCGGTCTAGATGATGGTACGGTACGAGTGTAAGTAAACCGCGATCGATCACTCGGGCGTTTTTACCGAGGCATTGAAACCCGGGGAAATGAAATATGCTCGAATTTGAAGAAACGAATTTCTTATTCAATTCTAGAGAAAAAAAAAACTTAGAATTGAATTTCTTCGCCTCGTCTCAACGTCCGAGTGATTTTTCAGCTGGTTTAAAAAACCTAAGTGAAGACAAAAAAAAAAAAAAAATTAATCATATTCTTATTTCGTTCTTTCTCACTATTTCCTTATCTTTTTATTTCTTATTTTTCCTATCGTCCGATGTGCTTAAGGACGTTTCAATGTTTTCTATATTTGTGATAACGGTTGGTGTTTTAATTGAAGGGATGCTGAACGCCTCGAGAAGACAGCGTCGCGACGCCAACCTGGCGGCGCGGGCGCCCAGCCTTGTAGGTTTGTTCCCATTTTCCAGTTTCTCCAATTACCAAAGCCACTGCAAAGCCAAAGCTTGCTAGTTCTTAGGTGTTTCCAATATATTATCACATATACCTATTTATATACCTATATATTCATTTCGCATAGTTACTGTGTACTTTAGATTATATTATTTCTGCACGTTTACAGTTTTTACATGTATTTAACTGTCTTTATCATTTTCATATAGCTTGTAGTATATATATATCTGTATCGATGATTTTATCCAATTTTATTGACGTACATAGATTTCAGCACGAATATTAACACCGATTACAATAAAATATATAGCGCTACGTAAAGTTAGACCGCATATAACGCACGGTATAAAGTTTGGAAGATGAAACCGTGGATGACGAAAGAATGAAAAAATAAAAAGTAAAAAACGATCCTTCGTTATAAAAAGCTATGTATGAAAAGTAAAAAAGCAATTTTCGTTATTCTATATACAAACAGTAGGATGAATGTATCGAATTCGGTTCGTTTCACTCGCGAACGACGATTGTACTTTTGTCCTACGGTTTTATCAGCCCGCAGCATGTGCTGGTTCGAATTTAGCCGAGAAACGTAGCAAGGGGAAGGGGGAAAAATAAGAATAAAAAAATGCAAAAAATAAAAAAAATTTACCAGTTATTGTCTGGCTCAGAGATGATAACGTATTAGCTCATTCTTTCTCCGGCAGCATATAGGTACTAGGCGGTGATATAATATGTTTCTGGATATATTTTATCCCGGAATTAGATATTTGCGGATATTTTAGACGGATGTAATACGCCCCGCGGTAGATACCCACGGCGCGGTGGGGTTGTCGAAATTTATTGTTTTAACCCCTGCACGCAGATATAATACCGCGCGCATCGTTTGCCTGAAAATTAAATGAACATTAAATGAACTCTGGATAAATGGGGTGAATATTTCGGGTTTGTAGTAGAGAGGGTATACACACAGGGGTGAACAGATAGTGTATGTGTAAATTTTTGTCGTTCTGTTTTTCTCACGGCAAACGAAAATATGGTTACTTTTTTTTTCTTCTCCGAATTTTCCGATATTTGTTTCCAATTTTTAATTTCGTTCTTTATTTTTCGTTCTTTAAAAACGGACGGCGTTGTTTAACGGGAAATATAATCACGCGATTTCGATGCTCGTAACATATACCTGCGTGTCGCCATTACCCATACCTATACCCATATATCGCTATATATACACATATATAGGAATTAAAAAATCCCCGAGGGTTGAAATATTTTTATTTTAATAATTATCCACTTCTATACATATAACAGTTTTTTTTTTTTTTCTCTTCTTCTCGTATTTATCCAGGAAGTATTAGAATCATTGCTCACAGTTCGCAAAAGAAATATACCCCTGCGACTCTATTAATTATCTATAATATCCACATTTCGTTTATCCATAAAACAGTTTTATTTCCTATACACAGAAAAATATTTGTTGAACAACAAATTCATATCATTTTTATTCTCCGTCCCCTCGATACAACGAATTTATATACTGTTAATATAAAAGGCTGCTTTATTACAGTAGAAAGTAGAATTAACAACAACAATAATAATAATAATAGTAGTAATAAAAAAAATCAATGCAGAAATAAAATGCATCTAAAGTTTCTTTTTTCTTTTTTCTTGTAGATTTCGAAAAATTATCTATTAATATCTATTTTTTTTTTTTGGTTTTTTTTTTCTATACGTATACGCTTCTGCCTTTAGAGAGAAATGTTTTACACACATTTAATAATCGCTAATTATTGTATAATTATCATATATATATATATAAGAAGGTAGAAAAGAAGAGTTATATGATAATAATTATATTATATCGTAGGTATAAAAAGCGAGGAGTATGAATCGTTGAAATGTTTATTAATTACATAATTGTGTGATTATTATATATATATATTTTTTTCTTATTTATCGATTATCCGAGTAGAAAAAATACAAACGAAATGTGTTTTCATATTTTATTGCCAGACGATTAGCTGACGAAGATGACGAGTTGTCAGAGGTTCAGCCGGACGCTGTGCCTCCCGAAGTTCGCGAATGGTTGGCATCTACCTTTACCAGGCAGCTGGCAACCACTCGACGTAAAGCTGATGAAAAGCCAAAGTTTCGATCTGTGGCACACGCTATCCGGGCTGGAATCTTTGTCGACCGAATATACAGGAGGGTTACAAATACAACCCTTATGCAATTTCCCGAAGAAGTCGTCAGAGTGCTTAAGGTCATTAAAACAAAAAAAACTAACATCCAAAAATTAAAAAAATCCAAGTTTCATGCTCACCTATTTCTTAACTTTGATTCCATACAATTTAAAGACTCTTGACGACTGGTCCTTCGACGTATTCTCACTGAGCGAAGCGGCTTCCGGAGCACCGATTCGCTACCTTGGCTATGACCTCTTGAATCGTTACGGAATGATACACAAGTTTAAAGTACCACCCGCTGTCCTCGAGAGTTTTTTGGTCAGGGTTGAGGAGGGATATTGCAGACACAGAAATCCCTACCACAATAATCTACACGCTGCCGATGTCGCGCAAACAATGCACTACGTTTTGTGCCAGACCGGACTCATGGTGAGTTTCGTATCCATTTTTTTTTTTCTGTTTTATTCCGTACGTTTCGCGAAAAAATTTTCAGAAAAAAAGAAAAGAGAATGTTATATTAAAAAATGACAAAAGCTCGCGAGACAATGGGGGAATACTTGGCGTTTGTACGTCATCCTGTTATATTCGTTACAGAATTGGCTTACGGACCTCGAGATATTTGCCACCCTTGTAGCGGCTATTATTCATGACTTTGAGCACACCGGAACGACGAACAACTTTCACGTAATGTCCGGCAGTGACACAGCGCTTTTATACAATGATAGAGCTGTTCTCGAGAACCATCACATTTCTGCAAGCTTCCGGTTAGTTAAACATAATATAATATACATGCGTGGAAAATTGTGAAAGAATAAGGGCTGAAGGTATATGTAAAGAGGCAGAAATGCCGAAGTACAAGATTGATACAAAAAAAAACAAAAAGAAATTATAGTTTTTTTATTCGTTTTTATTACAGCATACTTCGCGAGGAGGATTGCAATATTCTTCAGAATTTATCTCGCGAAGAATTCCGCGAGTTTAGATCCTTGGTTATCGACATGGTACTGGCAACGGACATGAGCTTTCACTTTCAACAATTGAAAAACATGAAGAATCTTCTCACACTGACGGAACCGAGCGTTGATAAGAGCAAAGCTGTCAGTCTGGTTCTTCACTGTTGCGATATATCTCATCCGGCGAAACGATGGGATCTACACCACAAGTATGTATACATAATTGAAAAAATATCAAAGATTCGGAAATAAATTTAAGAAAAAAAATAAAATACAAAAAAGTAATAGCAATAAATAATTTTGGATATCGTCTGTCTTTTCAATTTCTTGATAATATTTTGAAAAAATTTACTTTTATTTTTCTTAGATGGACTATGCAACTCCTTGAAGAATTCTTCAGACAAGGAGACACGGAGAGAGCTCTGGGACTACCCTTCTCGCCTCTATGCGACAGGAATAACACTTTGGTAGCCGAATCCCAGATTGGTTTTATCGAGTTTATTGTCGAGCCAAGCATGCAGGTCTGCAGCGATATGTTGGAATCTGTTCTAGCCCCGTTAAATCCGAAAACCGAGGCCCCCCTGCAAGCGCCAGAACCTGGTGAGAATGACGATTCGTTTATTATGCAGTATGTGTAAAAAATTAAGAGTTGTGAAATTTCTTTAACCGTGTTATTTCGTCATTGTGTAAATATATGGTCACGATTCATTTTGTGAAAGTTGATTTTCGTACTAAATCACGATTAATTATTTCGACCTATTATATCTATTCATGAGCCTCTGCACATACCAGTATACTACCTTAAGGGTTTCTTTTCCCCCACGGATTAATATGAATTATTTCTCTTCTCTTTCTTATTATCTTTGTTATACCTACCTTACTTTCGCGGTATCCGCGAAATAATTGAATAGAAAACAGGTTTAATCAACTCGATTAAGAAAGCTGAGGCAGTGCTTTCTGCCTCGTAACTTGTTAATATTAAATTAATCTCTTTATCATTTTTCTTTCCCTTCGCCTTCGACCTCCAGGAACAGTCGGCGAGAATAGATTTAGAATAAAAAAACCATGGGCCCATTGTCTTGCCGAGAACAAAAAGATATGGAAAGAACAGGCGACTAAAGGTGAGATGATTAATAGGAATTTAATGTGTTGAGTAATAACAGATTTTTATTATCATTATCTTTACTTATTTTCAAACGTCTATTATTCAGATGCAGAAATCAGGCTCCAGAAAGAACAAGAACAGAAAGAAGCCGAGGAACTTGATAAGGAAAAGGGAAAAAATGATACACTGACCACGGCAGAGGAGTAGATTAACAAATAAATGAATAATACATGAGTATAAATTTATGAATAAATAAGGGAGCGAGCGAATGAGTGAGTGAGATGATTGATGGATGCTTTTCGTCTACAAGCAAGCTTGCAATTAGGTAATACGCTGATAAGGGTAGGCTTATACTATTTAAATAGAAAGTATTACATTACTGTGACAGACTGAGATCGCATACTCGATTAATTCCAAGTAAATACTTATTGTAATAATTATATCACTGCACTTGCACAATATATTTCTCTATTATTTATTATTCAAATGATATAATCAGATTGGATCATTTATTGATCTAATAGATATACGTATAATTTTACTTCGTACGATATTGCGAGTCGGATTATCATCGGGTTATCTTATTTTTTTTTTGTTATTCGCAAATCATTCCCTGAATAATTATAATACGAGTTTCAATATCCGTCAGTCATTTGTAGAACCGCATTAGGCTTATCTTATCGATATATTCGATACAAGTACTTAGGTATAAATAAGGGGTGAATAAGACCAGGCAATTTTAGCAAGCTACAAAATGAGTATAAAATATTTATTAAGCTATATAACTATCGTATTATACACATACGTATATAGACAAAATTCGAACAATTAATATTTAATATACAAAAAGATAATATGAAAAGGAATATAATTCTGATATATAGTATAGAGCTTATTAAAGGAAAGAAGAACTATTTATTTATTTATTTATTTATTTATTTATTTATACTTGTTTTTTTGTTTTTATTTATTCATTTTTAATGCATAAAACCAGCTGGCCTGGCGCTGATGAGATAGTATAATTTCGTAAAATTCTAGAGTTTCAATGTATTTAATATATTATATTCATATTATATACATATTATATACATAACTGACAAAGAAGAGTAACGCGTTAATCTGTATATAATTACATATGACGTCGAAATCTTGCGACAAAAAGCTTTAACAAATGTAATACGGTACCTATATCTTATATATATATCTGTAGTATTTATTCTATATATACAATATTATATGTAAATACAAAACTAAAAGATATAAATTATTATAATTATATAATAATCACTATATTGACACATTATACGATATACGATAGAAAAATATGTTAGTTAATTATTTATGGAATTTGCGGGTCAAACTATTATCAAATTATTAAGAAATTAATTTAAATATAGAATATATAATAGTATATCGGATATGCGACAAAAGTAGAAAAGAAAGAAAAAAAAAACTATTACAAAACAAACAAACAAAAAGTATTCATTTAATGATACTAAAATTATTATTATACATTTGTTCAAGCGTACCAAAAGGGATATATGATGATAGTAAAGTATTAAGATCTCTTGCATACGTATATTATATCCTGATATACAAAAATTGCATCAAAATAATTATTACGTTTAAAATCACCGCTAAGAGTATATATGATAATTTTTTTTCATGAATCGTTTTTTTTTTTTTTATAACTACTTTAATAATAGGGTAAAATTTTGTAAATCGTGGGAAGTATAGAAGTAACACACAGCAGAATATCTATCTATATATGGCTCTCGTAAATGAACCGAGTATTCAAGCCGAAATTTATTCCTCACGATTCGGTACCGGCGTATAGCAGAGGACCCGTTTTGCATATTAATTCCAATCAGTCCGGATCAATTTTAGCAGTCACGGTCAAAATTCACCGTCTGTGAATATTCGAATTTCGTTTAAGTCCGCGGGGAAGTATGTAGTACCTGCAATTTCGTAATACATACAGCTCCAGAATTCCATGACAACTTGTTCTCGAATTCAGATCTCATAATTATTATTCCACCTCTGAATTCAAACCCGTTTTATCAATTATTGTAAAACTCGTATTATATTCACAATACTTTGAAATGAAAAAAAGGCTTTTGCTTGATTTCTCAGTTATTTATTGTCGTGAGAAATTTTCTTTCATAAAATTTCTAATGGTGATTGTTAATGAATGATTAAACTGCTGTGTGCGTAAAAGATACCCCGATTTCTTGAAAATACTTTCATATCTGGCCCAGCTATCGTCTGTGTTGTATCGCTCCGGTGCTCGATGTCTGTCGCGTTCGAATATTCGATGATTTGAGAACGGGAGCTTTTTCTCAGCTCCTGCAGATCAATGACCGGGATTATAGCTTTATTACTTAGGCATACGCCAAGGTCCGTACCAGTACTGTAGGCTGAAATTGATCGCTCTCATTATAGAGAAACATCTCATAGAGTATAGAATTAATAGAATTTATAATATTCAAATAGAAATATTTATAAATGGAGAATATTGAATCGGTATGTATAATTTCGATTGATTGAAAGTCAATTCTTTCGCCTCGTCACCGCCCCAGTTTCATTTACATTTCATAACTTGAGCACAAAATTTAAACACCATTTCTTTTTTCAATTCTTTCTCCTTTTCTCTTCGACGAGGAAAAGCAAAACGACCTTTTCTCCCTACAGCTGGGGTGAAGACTGGGTCGCGCATATTAGTACTTAAATAATTTAGCTGCAGATAATCAATGTAAATATTCGGGTGTCATAATAATTGTTCTGTTCGAAGTGAATTCAACTTTAGAATAAATTCGGCTATAGGGTGATGAACATATTGTGACCATGAATGAATCAAAAAATCAGATATAATTAGGTATCCTCTGTATTATCTGTATATGTAAATATTCATATGTATAAGATAGACTACAATATTTATTTATTATATCATAACGTGGAACAGCGGATCTATTCTCGATTCATTTGGAAATTGTGTTTAATTGAAACTTGAATGCCCGAATAAATAATTGAACGGATTTTTGCTTCCCAGAGTGTCGGGAATAGAATCCATAAGTTTTAATACTCGACCAATAATAATAATTATCATTATTATAGGGTAATTAAAGGTCGTGAGGGATGATTAACTTTGATTTCGAATAAAATAGATGTTCCTTTTCAATTCCATTACCGCGACTCATTGTTTATTTGAATAAGACGATTGCGTACACATTAAATTACACACGCTTATAAGAATAAATGAGAATATGTAATATGTTCACGATTTAACGCATTGATAATGAATTGTGTGAGATTTATATTATTTTTAAGCACCATGCGAGAGAATTATGATTAGGTAATTCTATAATAACGATAGCACCCTATCTGTTTACAATTAATGTCTTAGTTATTGTTAGAAGAAATATTAATTCATAATATATCACAAATTATAATAATGAAATTATATTAAAGGTGTATTATGTACGTAAATATCTCTCTATATATATATTTATATATATATTGTATACACACACACACACACATATATATATGTATATATATATAAATATATATGGATATATGATGATGATAATAAAGAGCAATGATTAGTTAAACCAATATTGGTTTATGGAAAACTAATAAAAAGCAGCAGAGGAGGTCAGAAATAAAACAGACTAGATATAAATATAGATATCAAACCAATTTTTTTTTTATTTCTGAGTTTATAAGGTGTGTTATGATGTACAAACCATATTACATAAAGGATAGAATGGATGTTTAGTAATGATGAATATAACTTAGAATGATGATTAAATATTACAATTAGCACAGCTCTTAATATACTCGTATCGAAATTTTATAGGGCTGCCTCCTAGTATTGTGGAGATATTTCTAGCTGTCACATAGGCCGTTCTGTGCTGGAAATATCTGGTGTGACCCCTCGACGTGGTGAATCCAGATTATTCTGCAATAAAACAAGGTTTAAAAGTACTTTCGTATTATTTAATATTATTCATTGACCAACCAATTGCTGAAATATGGCCAAAAACAAGGACCGATATACCGTGCGCCTTATCATATGCAACTCGCGGATCATTTTATTATCATTGTGGTTATACTCCTTTAGTTTCATAGTTCCTCACACGATAGCGATACTAGCGTAGACCAAGCATAAACTGACTGAAGCCATGGCGTCCTTCCTACTCCCACCCCGCATTCTGCTCAAGGTCGGACAAGGCCGTCACGGGCCACGTTGCGTAACCAAACCGGTCTGACCGCTTTCGCTTTCAGTCTTTCAGTTTCACTTTCAATGGACCTCGTGACCAGGCTCGTGACGTCGATGGTGTGCAGTGGGACCTCCTGCGACATTCAAACTTGCGCAGCAATTTAAACAAGACGTGAGAGATAGTACTCGACAATTGGTACGCGTAGATGGAGATTCACAGTTCGAAGAGGCTGACATAAATGAGAGCACGTCGGACATAAGTGAGTTTGAAATATTCCAATCACTATCTTACCTAACATAACCATAAGGAGTTGCGCGTTTTCGATGTTTGTTCGTTTCATAATAAGTACAGTATCCGACACTTTCTGGACGTATTTTACGTCTCGCGAATTTCAATCAGTAAAGTGAGTACTTGCAAGTCTCAGGTGCCAATCGTACCGAATGAAAGATTGAAAAATTTATTCATGCTTACACTATTGATACTAGCTCATTGACATTCTTGATTACGTTGATACTCGTGTGAAGTTCATATTACATTCAAAAATGGTTTGCACAGGCTTACGAAATTTATCATAAAAAACGTATTATTGTCAATTTCATGAAGATTAGCAACAATATTACAGACGATGAGTCAGATATACAGTCAAAGTTGAAAATTCTTCGGCTCTCTGTCGAGAATGTTTGCTCGAACACATTTAGTTGATTTATCCGATTTACCGGATGTTGATATCGTTTTTATTTTTACAGCTGTTGTTCATCGAGGGAAACAAGCTCCTGCCCATCCTCAAGAAAACTTCTTCAAAACCTCTTCAAAATTCTTCAGAACAACGACTCACACTAGCCAGCGGAGCAGTCCAAGCACCGAGGGAATAACTACTGGACAACTCTGTATTGCGGAGTAATAATAAAGTAGCATAAGCATCAAGTTTTAGAGAGAGATCTAAGAGAGTCCCTTCTAGCATACAGTTTTAGGCAGTGTAGTAACGAGTTCGTAATTAAGAGTTCCTTTGGAATTGGACTCTGTTTTCTATTCGTAAATACAAATAAACAGCTCGCTGTTCCATAGCAAAACCAATATAAAAATTATATAATAGAAGAACCGTACTTGTCATTCTGTAAGACATACTTTCGTATGTAGGTATACTTATGTATTGTCGCTGCAAAGATTAGTTTTAAGTATAATAATAGTTAAAGTGTAGCCCAATTACAGTTCTAGCCAATCTTTGAACTTGTAAAATACCAAATATGTAGTATTCAGTACTGTAAGTAATGTATTATACGTATTACGATCGCATCTACAATTGTTCGAATGAAATAATCATGTATACAAATTATTTATACGGAAAACATTTATTATTATGTTGAACTAGCACATTTTTCAATAAACATCCCTTGAAATCGTGATTCATCAATTGTTAAATTATTTTTCCCTGTCCTTTATTTGCCTATAAGTCGAAAATCTTGAACAATGCATTATTTTATAAGTTGGAATTTAAAAAGTTGGCGCACGGGGTGACAAATGCTCTCGCCATCTCGCGGTCAAGGGGACGAACTAATTACGCCAAAAACATAGTGGCGCCTAACCATATGCAACCCGCATGACACTCATGTAACCAATTGCCTAATATCAGGCGTTTCATTTTCCCGCCAAAGTCCTTGTAACTCCGAAAAATACTAGTATAATTTAATTATTGGTAAAGAGACGTATAGAGAGATGTATGCATGAATGAATCAATATACATAGCCTATTTTGAAACACCTCCTTGGGTCAGATGTTCTCCTGATACCAGGGGCAGAAATTTTGCGAGTTAAAATACTTCTAAGTCCAGAAATCGCTAGTATTAATGAACTATAGGTATAGAGAGATATAGAGAGAGGTATGCATGAATGAATCAATACACATAGCCTATTTTGAAACACCTCCTTGGGTCAGATGTTCTCCTGATACCAGGGGCAGAAATTTTGCGAGTTAAAATACTTCTAACTCCAGAAATCGCTAGTATTAATGAACTATAGGTATAGAGAGATATAGAGAGAGGTATGCATGAATGAATCAATACACATAGCCTATTTTGAAACACCTCCTTGGGTCAGATGTTCTCCTGATACCAGGGGCAGAAATTTTGCGAGTTAAAATACTTCTAACTCCAGAAATCGCTAGTATTAATGAACTATAGGTATAGAGAGATATAGAGAGAGGTATGCATGAATGAATCAATACACATAGCCTATTTTGAAACACCTCCTTGGGTCAGATGTTCTCCTGATACCAGGGGCAGAAATTTTGCGAGTTAAAATACTTCTAACTCCAGAAATCGCTAGTATTAATGAACTATATGTATAGAGAGATATAGAGAGAGGTATGCATGAATGAATCAACACACATAGCCTATTTTGAAACACCTCCTTGGGTCAGATGTTCTCCTGATACCAGGGGCAGAAATTTTGCGAGTTAAAATACTTCTAACTCCAGAAATCGCTAGTATTAATGAACTATAGGTATAGAGAGATATAGAGAGAGGTATGCATGAATGAATCAATACACATAGCCTATTTTGAAACACCTCCTTGGGTCAGATGTTCTCCTGATACCAGGGGCAGAAATTTTGCGAGTTAAAATACTTCTAACTCCAGAAATCGCTAGTATCAATGAACTATATGTATAGAGAGATATAGAGAGAGGTATGCATGAATGAATCAACACACATAGCCTATTTTGAAACACCTCCTTGGGTCAGATGTTCTCCTGATACCAGGAGCAGAAATTTTGCGAGTTAAAATACTTTTAACTCCAGAAATCGCTAGTATAAATTGTTAAACATATAGAGACGTGTATGAAGACACGTATGCATGCTTATATGCAAGTTTCTACTGAACCTCACAGTATATTGTATACCAGTATTTTTCAGAGTTAGAAGGATTTTGGCTTGAAAATGTAACGCCTGATTTTAGGCAATCGGTTACATGAGTGTCATGTGGGTTGCATACGGTTAGGCGCCACTATGTTTTTTGGCGTAATTAGTTCGTTCCCTTGACCGCGAGATGGCGAGAGCATTTGTCACCCCGTGCGCCAACTTTTTAAATTCCAACTTATAAAATAATGCATTGTTCAAGATTTTCGACTTATAGGCAAATAAAGGACAGGGAAAAATAATTTAACAATTGATGAATCACGATTTCAAGGGATGTTTATTGAAAAATGTGCTAGTTCAACATAATAATAAATGTTTTCCGTATAAATAATTTGTATACATGATTATTTCATTCGAACAATTGTAGATGCGATCGTAATACGTATAATACATTACTTACAGTACTGAATACTACATATTTGGTATTTTACAAGTTCAAAGATTGGCTAGAACTGTAATTGGGCTACACTTTAACTATTATTATACTTAAAACTAATCTTTGCAGCGACAATACATAAGTATACCTACGTACGAAAGTATGTCTTACAGAATGACAAGTACGGTTCTATTATATCATTTTTATATTGGTTTTGCTATGGAACAGCGAGCTGTTTATTTGTATTTACGAATAGAAAACAGAGTCCAATTTCAAAGGAACTCTTAATTACGAACTCGTTACTACACTGCCTAAAACTGTATGCTAGAAGGGACTCTCTTAGATCTCTCTCTAAAACTTGATGCTTATGCTACTTTATTATTACTCCGCAATACAGAGTTGTCCAGTAGTTATTCCCTCGGTGCTTGGACTGCTCCGCTGGCTGGTGTGAGTCGTTGTTCTGAGGAATTTCAAAGAGGTTTTGAAGAGGTTTTGAAGAAGTTTTCTTGAGGATGGGCAGGAGCTTGTTTCCCTCGATGAACAACAGCTGTAAAAATAAAAACGATATCAACATCCGGTAAATCGGATAAATCAACTAAATGTGTTTGAGCAAACATTCTCGACAGAGAGCCGAAGAATTTTCAACTTTGACTGTATATCTGACTCATCGTCTGTAATATTGTTGCTAATCTTCATGAAATTGACAATAATACGTTTTTCATGATAAATTTCGTAAGCCTGTGCGAACCATTTTTAAATGTAATATGAACTTCACACTAGTATCAACGCATAATCAAGAATGTCAATGAGCTAGTATCAATAGTGCAGGCATGAATAAATTTTTCAATCTTTCATTCGGTACGACTGGTACCTGAGACTTGCAAGTACTCACTTTACTGATTGAAATTCGCGAGACGTAAAATACGTCCAGAAATTGTCGGATACTGTACTTATTATGAAACGAACAAACATCGAAAACGCGCAACTCCTTATGGTAATGTTAGGTAAAATGGTGATTGGAATATTTAAAACTCACTCATGTCCGACATGCTCTCATTCATGTCAGCCTCTTCGAATTGTGAATCTCCATCTACGCCTACCGATTGTCGAGCATTATCTCGCACGTCTTGTTTAACTTGAAATTGTTGATCAATTTTCTACACAATTAATTATATAGAAAATATCCGGCTTGTCGCATCGAAGCCTTTTATACTGCTACACGTTAACTCGTCGACACTCTGAGGGTTACTGAAACTTGTAACACCCCGTGTTACTTTACCGTCGAGCTGAGTGCGGAGCTTTCACCGTCGGTCAAAATGTCTCCTATAATCGCTAGTGACATCATCGGGCTCGAAACTGAAGAATTGGGCAGGCGTAGATGATCTGCGGGTTGCATATGATGAGGCGTACCGAAGTACGCTATTAATTATACTACTGATATTAGCGTGATTTCATCTTTTATGTATATGAAGCGACTGTTTATTTATAAATCTGATTTATTATAAATATCTTATACTGAAAGATTGATCCAGTAAATATAATAAATATTTTTACACGACTGTAATTCAGTTGATTTGACTCAATCATTTACATAACTCACAATCAGTTCAAACATTACAGAGGGCTTATTCTGTAACTCTGACGTTATAATAACTGCAGCATAACTGCACAAAACAGCTGCCTATTGTTTCTCATAATTTCAGTGTTATTTCGCCTTTACTTTTACCGTTAAAAGTTACACAATCAGCCCCCTGAAATCGTAAAAGAAATTTCACAAAATTTAGAACATAAAATTGCAGAGGTGTTAAACTGCTGGATAACTGTTTATTCTAGATTTCTTTTTCACTCGGAAAATAACTCCAATATCAAACTAGAATCAATATTTGCTTGCAGTTTACTATGACGGGTGAAAAAATGAACTTCTTTGATAAATTTCCGTACACGTAATAGCAGGTCATAGACACCCTTATCTAACTCTAACGAGCAAGAGATTTGATTGGCAAATTTTACCACAGCGTCAAGGGCCGTTATAGTATAATCGGATTTAGCAAAGTTCGTGAATGTGCATTTAGCAAACTGCATACGAACTTTGAAATGCGGAAGGTAGCAGTGGGAACAGGGCCACCGATTTTCATCTGGCGCGTGCGTTCTCAACTCCGAAGCCATGAATCATTCTAATTCTCCTTTTCTCTCAACCCATTTCTACTTCGTTGGAGGAATTATCTTAACTTGCACAGGATTGAAAACTTGAAAAGCTTGCGTATTGATAATGGGGCTATAAAATGAACCCGGTATCTAGTTCCAGTCGATATCCCTGATCCCCATTTTGCCACAGTTTGTATCGATGTATACCGATGAATACATCTATTCCGGGGTATATTGTGAATTTTCGGTGCATTGCAGCAAAACCCAGACAACGGTGCAACGGAGAATAGCGAAACTGGCTCAGTTTGCATAAGCAGACTCAATCTACTCTGCCTTGTCCTCATACCACGGCATGCCTTTTCCTTTCTGTTTATTTTCAGCAAAAAATTACATTCCACCGTTTCCCTGATTGTATTGCGGGTATACATTATACGACGGTATGTCCTATCCACATCCACCCTATCCATTCAGTACGGAAATATTCCCGGGCTTAGTATTTGTAATGAATATGCTAGCAATAAGAAATGGGAATAGTTGGAATGTGGAAAGGAAGAAGAAACTGGCACGATAACCAGACGGAAATCGTAGCGAGAGGCTCACAATCAGTTCCGCAGTCGAGCAAAATAATAGCCGAGATAAAGAATAGAAGAAAAAAAGCATACGATACAGCCTACGTTCTATGAAATACTGCGCGCGGAAATAAATCCGCTTTAACAAAACTCGCAATCTGCTCCATACGCAATTCAATTCCGATTTCAAAGTAACTTTTCATCATTCGACCCATCCAATATAACCGACGTAAATCTACTCTGCAGTGTGTCGGAATAAAAAATGGAGCAGAGCTGCAGCATAAGGGAAGTAATAATCTGGGTCACTTAAAGGAACCTGAAATCGATTCTGCCGCCTGCTACTGAACTAGGCCAGCTTCCAAAAACTGACTAACTGCCAGTGCTTTCGGTTTAAATAATTATCCCCCAACTAAGTCTCGTATGAAACATGATTTGATTTCGAATATACGTATTATAGCCCGGTGTCTTATCTCCGTGCGTATATGAGTATTGAATGAAGATTCTGGGGTGAATATATCGTGAAGATTGGTCCCAGATCTTGAGATAGGTATAAGATTAAAGTCTAGACTAGAGCACAGAACGAAGTATACACATTGGATGGGCGAGGTCGAGTGCGGCGGTATATAGTGTATCATACACACGACGTGACACGAAAGGGGGTTGGTTGCATGCGCTTAATCTGTGCGATGAATCAGGGCTCGATCAAGGTCGAGGAATTCCCGACCGTGAATAGGGGTGAAAAAGGAAGGTAAAATAGAACTCAAACTCAAGCTCAAGTGCGGCTACGTGTTCGACCTTATGGAGCTTTTTCACTGTCAGAGATAAAGACAGCGGGTCTCGGTGCCGCGATTAATTAACGCTTCGGTTTGAAAGAAAACATGAGACCTCGAATGAAGTTATAACGAGCTAGTTTTACGGCTTGACACCAAAATATTTGTCACACGGTTCATACATCAAGCCGCGATCCTCTTCTCTGCAGGGTAAGATATAACAAGGCTTAGGCACTAGGGACGGAACTACCATACCCCATACCAAATGAAGGGAAACCGCGGTAGCAAGCAATGCATACCAGAGTTTCTAGACTGCTTACCGCATAGGCTGTAGAACACAAAGTACATAACACAGCTCCCACGTACGTGGTTGGACGTTTGTAGGAAGTAGTAGTCGTCCCTGTTGCAAGGGTTGATGTGTTGGTCGCATTCGGGGCTGCTGCAATGCGGAACAGCCAGACATCGTCGCACCTGCAACGCGTACCTACCATACGCGGACGTGACTTGGAACGAGGTTTCACAACTAAGATCTTCTTGAGGAAAAATTTATGCCTTTTTATTAACCATGATCATCATTGTCATCATAAATATGAAACGAAAAACGATCGAATTTGTTTTTTCATCGAAATCAGTTCAATTCTTCGGAGAGTATAAGAGCTGACTATCGTTCGAATGATTTGTCTTTATCTTTCGTAAGAAGCAAGGGAAAAATAAGAAAAAAATATACATCTTTTCCAGGAAGATAATATAAGAGGGACAGGGATGTTATACCGGGAGACGTATTACCGAGATCAACGAAATGTTCTGCTCTAAGACCTTTTTCTAATTGTCCATTGGAGCTGTCAGGCTTAGCAAAGAAAGATAGGCCAAGGGAAGAGGAGCCCAGGGGCAATCGATACTTGAACATGGTATGGGATGAGATCCTACAGGAGCTGATATGAAATCTATCTTATATAGACTCGAAGTAATTCCGGTAGCTTTCGAGTACTTACATTCCAATATGAGTAAGTTATAAGTACAAGAGAGAACTGTATTGCGAGTATATACAGGCAAAAATAGGGTACATATTACGTCCGAAGTAGTTCTCGTCTGTCGAAAACCTCTATTAGATTTATACGACGTCCATATCACTTCTTTGCCTGCAGCTGTTGAAAATATAATTGCTTGTTGAATTTATGATAATTGATAACCGCATAAGTAACCTCGTAAGGTATGACAATTGCATATTATAGGGTCTGTCATTCGTTAATTGGAGAAACTTTTTCCTTGCTAAATGACTCGACAAAAACAAAGCAAATCGCTCACAGCCATCGGGTAGAGACTTATAACAATTTATAGCGAAATGAATGGATTCAAAGAATCCCCTTCCATAGTTCACTGTCGTCATTGTATAACAGGAAAATTTGAGTGGAGGAGCTTAATGCTAAATTCGTATTGCGTACGCGCTTGCTAATTATTATACTGCTTATTAGCAAAATTATCGCGTTATTTCTATACATCGAAATAATATGGTATGTGTGTATGTAGATAGATATATATATAGAGAGAATGAACAATGTACAGATTACACGTGTATATTCGGTTAAGTCTCTAGTTTGAGTATTATGCGAAGCTGGGTAAGACTTCAAAGTATCTTTACTTCGGTGCTTTGAAACAACAAGAACAATAGCAACAATAAAAAGAAGAAAAAGGGAAGAAAAAATAAAAATAAAAAAATGAAGGAAAAAGACAACAAAATTCCTGATCCCTAAGACTTTGCCAAACTTTAAATAAGATTGAAGGCGTCCTTCCATAAAGTTTATAACTTTCGGAGCTTTTTAGTCAAGTTAAGTTATAGGTATGTATCTATGTATACATAAGATACCCTAAAAATATGTATACATATAAAGAATATTTTAATGAAAAATACCGAAGAAGATATCGATCATGGTTACTATGCATATACATGTATATATTATATAACAAAGTTTCAAAAAACAATCTTTATTTCGATCGATTTTTTTTTTTTTCTTTTGCTTTTTCTTTTTGTCTTTTTTTTTTATACCATTTAATTCATTAAATAAATTATAACAAAAAGAAACATGAACATTTGAAATATAATTATATTATCATTTTCTACGATCGTGGTAATTACTATACAATATAATATACTTCATACACTTACTATTTACAGTACATTTATATATATATATATATTATAATCTTATTTCGATTAGTCGCTTATAGTTAAAATTTATTCACGATGAAAGACGATATAAGCGAAATTTTACAATTATTTTTTCTTTCTTTTTTTTTTTCTTGGATTTTTTTCCTATAAATGACTATTTTTTTTTTTTTTTTTTTTATTATTACAATTTATGATTGTCTACGTTGCTGTGTTCTTGAAAGTCGAGTCATGTTAGTGCATTATTGCATAATATTGTGATAGTGACGATTAATTAACTGCGAGGCTATTACTGTATTTTATTTTTTTCGTTTCTTTTATGTAGTAAATATACATGCATTTTAGGAATTAGCGATTTCACTGTGAAAAAAATATAAAGAATAAAAAATAAAACGTCTACATACTTGAATGCACATAACGTATATATATACGTATTAGAATATGAATGAGAATCGCGGAAATACAAAATACGATTTAGATATGACATACATATATGTGTATAATATTCATTTATTAATCTGCAGTTAGGAAGAAATTTCGCTTATATGATCCTATATATATTATATACTCGAATTTTATCTCTTATCAAACACTGCAAAACAATTTCTTTAGATCCCCATACTATACTCCTTATTGATTCTACCCTAATTAAAAAATCTTATATATATACAGCTCATGGGCGAAATATTTATTTATCATTTAAGATATTTTATATATAGGTTACCTACAGATACCAATTTATACATCAATCTATTTTCTATTTAGATATGATAAAGTATCAAACGTGAGGGATTTTTATTTCTCTTTCTATCTTTCTTTGCTTCGAAATAAATAAATAAAATTTGGCATTACTCTTCACTCCTTGACCCCCTCCCCCAAACCTCTTTTATAACGATTATGGGAAATGAAATTAATCGACAAATGAGAAGCTAATTAATGGAATCAGAATTATGTTGAATATATGAATTATGGTCTTCAGAAATATTATTATTCGCTGTTGCTGCTACAATAGTACGTTCATGGTTCGTTGCTATAACATTATAATAATCTTTGTGTGGTACGAGCTTTGTGGTTTTTTTATTTATTTATTTATTTTTCTTCTTCGCATATTGGTCGTTGCACGTGCTTGATTAGAGGTGCAGTATCTGCTTAGATATTGTTCAAATTATTATTATTATTTTTTTTTTTTTTGTTTTTACGTACGAGTTGAAATACTTTCAAAAATTGTAATAAAAATAAAATAAAAAATTATTCCCTTCAACACATCAAAGGGTTTGTATTTCATTTTTCCTTCCATCAGGCAGATCATATATATAAATGCTTGTAGACATTTATAATGCACTTCGTTTCAAGCACGTTTTTTTTTTTCTTTCTTTCATTTTCTTCCTTTCCTATTCGTTTCTTTTTCAATTTTCTTACATGGTGTGCGTCATACATTTAATAGTATAATAATAATAATTGATTTACTGATTCGTGCGTATACAATGCGGTTATTTCATATTCATTTATGTTTGTATGTTTATGTAGGGTACGTTTTCTGTAATCATTAGTACAATATCATATAATATTGTTTTCACATAATTCAATTATATTAGAATTTTGGGTATACGACGAGATGCGGTGTTAGCGGGGTATTATTATTTTTTGTTTTTTTTTAATTATTACTCTTTTTTTTTTTGATACATCTTCATTTTTGATTATGCTGCCCGACAAAACCATAGCGCTTTGGCTATAAATAATATAGGTATATGTTAGTATATCTTTCCCCACGTAAATACTTAACTCTGCGGACTGTTTATCATTATAGGTATATAATTAATTCATAGTATTTCATACAACTCCAGCTACTATTTGAAAATATTGCTTATTATTAACGTAGGTCATATATATTATATTCATATATTATATATATACTTATAATATATTTGTGTATATATATATATATAACCGATACCTATTTACATTTATATATTATATACTATAATAGTACTGTTTACTTTATTTCGATAAATAATTTCTTTGAATTCTAATTTTATACTCACGACAACGACGCGAAAGCTAAATAAATAAATCTCATCAAATTTTTCTCACATATATATTATTCAGATTCAATGAATCTCACGGTGTTCTTTAAAATTGTCAATTAATATATAATATTATATAGGGTAGGTATGTATACTGATAATGACATAAGAATTTCAATTTCATTTAAACCGTCGTAAAAATTCACATCTTTTAATATTTGGTATACGGATATATCTCTGTACGAGTATATATACGCGTCTATTATATACCTAATTATTATATTATCTGATTATCAGCGAAATATGTTCATTATAATAAGAATTTCGCGGTTTGATATAACTCTCGTTATTATTTAATTTCCCCCCCCCCCCCCCCCCCCCCCATTTCAGTGATTTATTTCATTTTAATATTATCATTATTATTATTTTGATTTCATTTCTCCTGTGAATAAAACAATTTCATAATTATATTTCGTTTCAAGCTTTTTTTTTTTTATTTTGTCACAACTTTTACTCACGTACGTATAGCACGACATACGCGCAACACACATGTATCGTATGTATGTTATGTATGTATATGCGTGGAGTAAAGCAGAGAAAATAACTTTCTATTAATTAAAAATCCTAGTTCAACGAGTAGGTATGCCCTGTTTATGCCCTTAATTAGGAGAACATTTTGCATAAAGTCTGCAGCATAGCGATAGCGTGCAGCGCAGCCACGTTTCTCTAGTTAAGTTACGATAATATCGTAGCTGTAGGTAAGGTATTTTTTTTTTTTTTCTTTCGTTTCTTCTTTTTTTTTTTGTTTTACTCTTGTTGTTAAATCTTTATATAAACGGCTAATTTGCGTGAGACGTTGGCATTTTCATTTCAGTTTACGAGTTGAACGCGAGTTAACGTTTGTTCCTAACGTGCTTTTGTAATTACATCGTGTCACAACACCGTTGAGTTTTTATACGATATATATATATATATGTATATATATATATATATATATATATATATATATATATATATATATAGGTATTACATTTACCTAATACAAGAAAATGCGGATTATTATTTTTTGTTAAAATATTCAACCATAAGGAAGAGTGTCCTCGGTCAAACAGGTAAAAGAAACAAATTTCAATCAAAAAAAAAAAAAAAATTCATACTCAAAAGTATGAGACAAAAAATTTGTTGAGAAATACATTTTTGCAACGATAATTTGCGGATTATTATGATGATTATTATTATTATGATTATTATTATTATTATTATCATTATTGGTATAACACTCAGCTGTTTTTTTTTTTCTTCTAATTTTCTTATTTTTTACTTTATTTTTTTTTTTTTTTTAATCTTTTTCTCGGTACCATTCGAATATATATATCATGTCAAAGTCAAGAATTTATTGTACAGTTTGTATAGGTATAGTTATAGATATAATTATACCAACCACAAAATTTTTCGCGTGTGATGTATAACACGCGTAGGCAGTACTACACATATCTAATTATATACATATACATATACGTTTAGAGATTTATCGTCTAGACATATTTATAATATGAAATTTGATGGAAAAAAAATTTCATTACATAACGCGTAAAGTCTGTACGTATAGTTGTAACTGTATACATATAATATAAATAGTATTAATCGAAGGACGATTAAAATTTGCAAAAATATTCAGAGATAAATTAATTTTCAAGTATATATATAAGCCAAAAAAAAAATAAGAATAAAAAATAAAATAAAATAATATCATCAATATTATTGATCTAGATATTATATACCTATAACGGTGATGTGATCGCTTGGAGGATTTTTTTTATTTTCTTTATTGCATATAGGTATATTGGTCAGGTGACTAGAAGAATGGAAAAAAAAAAAAACTTGGACATTACTAACCGCACAACTGTTTCCCCATCAATGATTATATTGTTTAATCATTAATTATAATAATTAATAGATTAGTTGTGTAGCATTAATTATTCTGCTCTTTCTTTTCCGCTCTCTTGCTTTTCACATTATATTCGAAGCTTGCCCTGACATATAATTTTGGTGAAAAAAAAGAAAAAATATACATGTACACGTAAATATATTCATCTATATAACTATAACGTTCAATTTTAAACACATCTCATTTCTGTGTATATATATTTAATGAGCGCATTTTATTCCTGCAACGTGTATATTCAGGCCCTCATACATATATATATATATATATATATGTATATCATTTCATTATTAAGTAAATAATGAACTTTGATTTATTAAGTCGAAGATCAGGCTTGCAGTTTTAATAAGTTGCAAGATTTAGCAAGATTTACTTTTTTTTCTCTCTTTGCGTTATTTCATATAGTTTGAATATTATTTTTTTATTGTTTTTTTTTTCTTTTCTTTCTTTTCTCGTCACATATATTTATATATATCTAAACGCCCTATTACCTAGTATTGCATTTGATTGTTGACACGCAGGGCTAATCGTCATTAAGAAATCTCTATTGAAATCGGAAGAAATGGTTTTGATTATTCGCGTCAAGCCTTTTTTTTTCCCCCTATATGCTCTTCTTTTTCCTTTTTTTTTTTTGCTTTTTCTCCATAAATATATTATGTATTTACAACGTATTTACAATATTATATGATCCAGAGGTTTTCATACGGAAAGAAAAGAATAAAAATAAAAATAAATAACATATATTCAAGTAGATATAATAATCGACAAATAATCAAAAGAAATAATCCAATTAGAGAGCTTCTGCAATTTATCATTTATCGAAAAAAAAAAGACAAATGAACCGTGACGTTATTTCTTTTCCTTCATGTCTCATAATATGAACATATTATATATACCTGAAACGTATGACAGAAATATTGCAAGACATAATAAAATGGTAAAGTCCAGCTGTTCCTAAAATAGAAAAATTAAGAAATAAAAATTAAAAAAAAAACTCACTCGATATTATTATATTATATTATATTATTAAATTAAATTAAATTAAATTAATCGACTCGAGGCTATCGACGAACAAAATAAATTGTTTAATTAACAAATTGAATAAAAATTATTATTGCATTGATATACATGTGTATACACCTACCCATCGTCAGTTTGATTCAGTAGCCAAAATATAGTCGTACTATGAATAACTTATATTATTGAAAAAAAAAAAAAACGAAAAAACGAACAAAAAGATAAGAAACGACTGAATTTTGTGCGATTATTAATTCCCTAAAGAAAATAAATGAACAACTTATTTACGTATTGCTAATGTTATAATAAACCGTTAGTATAACTCACTTTAGTATATATTACCTTTTCTTAAATGTTAAGTATATATCCCGTAATATCACTTTTGAGCATTTCTTTGGTTGAATTTTGTTTTCTTCTTCTAAATAAACAAAAAAAAAAAAAATCAGCCAGATATAGGTATATATTATATATTCAACCACGCGTATAGGTGGGACATATAAGTGATTAATTTCGAAAAACGAACAACGTAACGTAACGTATTATATACTTTCATATATGTATTCATGAATATATGTATATACTATATAGGTATATATATATACATGTATATTCGTATATACACAACTTTCATATTATATCATTTATAATAAATAAAATAGCAATATAATAAGTATTAGGCCATAAATTTTATATCATTTCTGCAATATGTATATATGCCGGTAATTAAAAATGATTTAGACATGGCATATATAATTTCCTGCGGAAGTTATTTTTCAACTGTCCTTCCTTATATTCTTCATGATTTAGCTACGAAATAATAACAATAACAATAACAATAATAATAATAACGATAATGATAATGATAATAATAATTAATTAAAGCTTCAAAGTATCACTAGCCGCGAAAAACGATCGATACATATATATATCCCGTGTCTACATTACTCGCTGCAATTGCTATATTCATTGGATTCGAGGTATGATGCGGAATCTATAGATAAAACACATATTATACGAAAATATAATCTCAGATTATAGAAAAGAAAAATGATAAGGAAACGTCACTTGTCGCACGTACCTAATACACACATAGCGGGTCCATTGACTATATTTGGAAAAGAGAATCTCTAAATCCACAAAAAATACCCGGTACGTATATAGACCTCGATAATATATTTATCCTTGATTCCGATACTCAAAACTGTAGAATGAAATCATTTCCAAAAATAATTTTCACTCAATATATAGATATATATATATATATATATATATATACATATAATGTATTTTCTTTTGGCTTTGAAAGCCAAATTAATATAGGTACTATATATATATATATATATTATGTTCTCTTTTTTCTTCTTCTTATACTTCTTCTTCTCTCTTTTTTTTTTGTTTTTTTTCTCTTCTTCACGATGACTTTGAATATAAAATTTAATGGCAAATGTGATGGCTACGAAGCTTTTTTTTTCTTTTTCATTTTTTTTTTTTAATATATATATATATATATATATATATATATATCTTAAACCTAACTTTGGCAATAGAATAGATTATTTTATCATGTATATGTACCTACTATTCAATATATATTATGCGTATCATCTTATTACTATTTCCATACCACACTGCTTGGGTATAATATATGTACATACATATATATATTATATGAATGTACATACGCATATACGTATAATATATCATACTGTGAAATAATAAATATATTAGGTATAATGTGTATGTGTGTGTGTGTGTGTTCAAACATTGCAAACATTAATTTGGCAGAATTTTAGGAGTCGTTTTTTTTTTTTCTCTCTTTCCTTCTTTCTTTTTTGTTTTTTGGTTGGGTGACTTAAAACCTAAATTTGGTCTCCTCTCAAAGACTGCTTCCAAATTCGCTCGATCTTCTACGGTCGATATGCTTCATGTAGGTCTCTGAGTAGATGCTTTTCGTTCTGTCATCGTACCTGGATAATCATAGATGGAAAGAAAAAGGAAATAGAGAATACCATCACCAGAACAGCTCGAGGCTATAATAGATATCATTTGAGATAGAAAATTCTTCAATATATTATAATCATATTCCATGATTGTAGCGTATAGATTATTAACAATTTTCCAATTAGCTGTCAAATCGACAATTATCATTGAATAAAAGCAAGGAATTAAATTTTATATGAAAACGAGAGATTCTATAACCTCTGCAAGAGTTTCGATTAATTATTATAGACAAACTAGGTTGCATGCTGTACACCTACGAATATACACAGAGCAGATTGAACCATAAAATTTAATAAATGATCAAATATCAATGAATCATGATTGAAGATTCAGACTATCTTCTCATTAGGTGTAATTAAGAAAGAAAATTATCATCAGCGACAAAGAGAGAGAGAGAAGACTGTGCAAGAATTGATTAAACAACATCGACTGCAGCGATCAATAGTTGACAAACATGCGAGTGAATAATTATAATGGATGAACGCGATGTTTCTTTTTTCTATTCTTTTTTGGTTCGGGATATATTATACATCGGAGATGATATTATACGTTGATCTATATATGGCAATCATGCGTGAATGAAATTCATACATAAGCGCAAATACGTACACTCATTATACTTCGTGGTAGACCGCTGGATTAATTCCTTGTTAGAAGCTAACAATGTAATAATAAACAGATGTAATACGATTGAGTTAGTAAATGTTAATATATGTACATAATACATACTAAATATCGGGTATGATATTAGATTCGTGAAATCTATATAGATAATCCAAGATATTGAATAGCGTAAGCATATATAGAATTATCGAAAACGATCTCTGGCCATCATACTTATATGTACCAATTAAAATTTCAAACGTATATATATACAAAATAATAATATTCTAAATTCTATATTAATATGCACACACGTCTACGTGATATAATATCTAAAGTAGTAAGCAGCAGCAGCAGCAGCAGCAGCAGCAGTAATAATTTTGATAAAAAGAAGAAGAAAAAAGAAAAAAGAAAAAAAAAAAGCGCGTATATGTATAATGTAAAGCCGATTGAAGAGAAGTGAATGTAAAACTCGTACCTCTCTTTCGATCAGACCATATCGTACCTTAGGGAAGGTCGCCGGAAGTCGAGTGCTTCTAAATCCGATGGTTCCCTCCTGCAAAGTGAGCAGAAAGCGCATTGAAGTGTATTTTTAAAAGCCTCCCGAAAATCCCGGTTGAAATAAGCGTAGATGAGTGGATTAAGCGCTGAATTAGTATATCCGATCCAGAATAGCGTGGCTATAACGATGTCCGGGCACGGGCAGCTGCTTCCGCAAAGACTCGTCGTAACGTACCACAAGAAGAATGGCAACCAGCATAGAATAAAGGTGCCCATAATTATTCCCAAAGTCCTAGCAGCCTTGTGTTCCCTCTTCATTTTAATCATGTTCTTGTCTTTCATCGGCGTGTGCAAGTGATCCGTATTTATCTCGTTAAGCGTTAGGGTCTTGGACGAACCGCCGCTGTTCAATTCCCCGTTCAGGTTGTTCATATTGTTCAAATCTCTGCTGGGCCTGTGGCTTAGCAGCATCGCGTTTCCCATTCGATTGTGCATCTGTTTTTCCTGCTTGTTAGCCTCCTTGAATATCGCGTAGTAAGTTAAGGTCATTATCGTGCAGGGTATCCAGAACGATATGCTAGACGATAGTATCGCGTATCCTTGGTTAACTTTGAACTCGCAATGCTCGGGGTGAGCGTGCCTGAATATGTTGTTCTCCTCTGTGGTATACCAGCCGTTGAATATCGGCAGGAAGGATATGATAGCCGGCGATATCCAGCAGGCCAGAAGCATTATGGCGACTACCTTCTTCGTCATGTTTATCGGGTACTTCAACGGTCTCACGATCGCGTAATACCGGTCCACCGATATGCACATTAAATGCAGTATTGAACTCGTGCTGAAGTAAACATCGAGTGAATTCCAAACGTCGCACATGAAATACCCGAACACCCATTTCCCGGTTATTTGCACGCTCGCGTTGAACGTCATGGCGAACATGGCCACGAGCATATCGGCGAGGGCCAGTGATACGACGAAATAGTTCGTTATTATTCGCAGCTTCCTGTGTCTCATCACCGAGACCATTACCAAAAGGTTTCCGAAAACGGCTGTGATTATTATGGATCCTAGAACGCACCCTGTCAGTATAGCGAGTGGCACTTCTCGCCATTCTTCTTCCTCCGATGAATAGGAGGTAGAATTCTCCTCGGTATTCCCCGTGGATGAAGGGATCGCCGACGTTAAATCCCCCCGTAAAACCTCCAGGGGTTCGACGGTCGAAGCCATTATCAAATGTCTTATCGGTTAAAAATTTCAACCGATTTTTTACACCGGTATTTATTAGGTCACCGACGAACCTGGTATTGCCCGTGATTTTACACCCTTCATATTGCATTAACGGAAAATTTACAGAGTTCGACGAGTATGAGAAAATTATTTTTTCGAGAATTTGTGTCCTCGTCTTTGTGTATTATGTATTTTTTATTTTTATATCTTACGCCGTGAAACTCCTTCCCTTTGATGGATATTTCGAAGATTCCATAAAATACGAAAGCCGCTTGAACCCTAACCGGTGATTTTCACCCTGCGACTCGTTTTTCAACTTTTCACTACCTCGAAGATGAAAAATCTTTATCTTCTTCCTACAGGTTTGTTGACTTTCGCTGTGTTCCCCGTAACTCTGAAAACACAAAAGACAAACAGAAGCTTCAGTCGAAATCAGGCATCGCTTTTATCCTTCGAAATAAACACGAAAATTTTCCTGTTTACTTAATCGTTCGAATTTCGTTTTTCTATTCCAGTTCAACGACGCGGTAAAATTTAACTCATTTTAGCTTTTCCTCTCACTTAGTGTTATTCTTCGTCTTTTTTTCTTCCGTCGTACTTTGAAATCGACAAATTAAACGCGAAATTATAGAACGACCAAGAAGACTAACACTCCGTTCATAAGAAGTAGGAAAAACTCTTCGTTAATTAAACTAGGTAGGTAAATGCTGTATTGGAATAGAAAACTAAAATAAAAGATAAAAAATAAAAACCAGACTTAGGATGATTTAAATTGGAACAAGTTATACGGAGTTAACTCTAAAGTCCTACGCCAAGGAGAAATTCTGATTTATTTCACGATTATATATATTGAACCTCGCGGATTCGGTACTCGCGTTTCTATTGCAACTCGAAGAAAAATGGACCAGCGGCTGCAGGGATTGAAATGATTAATATTTCGGTTCGACTGTAATCGGTTTACATTACCGATCTGTATCTATTTCGCGTGACTAAATATGAAACTAATTTGATTAGTAGGATTGATAAATTCTTTGGTATATCATCCCGAGCTGAAGTATTTTAAAACTGTCACCCCACCCTCTACGGGATAAGATTTCATCTCAAGATCTCCTTTGAAGTGGTTCAGATTAACATTGTGTTTGTTCGTTCATTGCCATGGTTACCCAGTATGGCAAAGGTTCGAGGGTTTGTTTAGGCATATATATTTAGGTACAAGCTTATATCTACGCCTTATAAGATAAGAGAATTTCCCTCTTTCATATCGAGCCTGCGGAGCGCGGGGTTGATGCGAATTCAGTTCGTGTATAGGGTTACAAATTCAAGTAATGAAAAGTACGAAAGACCCCTCTCCTCTTTTACTCTCAGCTCTTTTCTCATTTACTTTTTTTCTTTGGCTTTGTCAAAAGTACACGTAATATAATATATATAATATATAATATTATATTAAAGGAGCGCGAAGATAGAAAATTTTCGAAGTAAATATGAGGAGGCACAGTCCTTCAAGCAACAGGCAGCAATAAACGACGAAGATTGAGAGGCCTTGAGAGGCAAAGGAATTTTCTTCGTAAATTACACGCGAGCCTTGCGGATCTGACCTTTTCCTTGGCAAATCCCAACTACGTATTATATAACTTGTCGTGTCAGCCGGTGCTGGTCCATCAAAAATCGTTCAACTTTGAAATTCGTGCTTGAAAATAACTCAACGACTTCGGCTAGTTTATAGAAAACTAAGGAAACACTGACTGAAAAAAAAACTGAAGAAAATTCTGACTGAAAAACGAGAATTCTCACCCTTTTTCTCGCCGAAGTAAAGAGTTATGGCAATCTTTCGCCCCTATATATCACCAAAATTATTGAGATCGTCAAACGTCATTTTCCCAATGAAACCAACGGGAAAAACTAAGCCTAAAATGATGACGCGGGTATCGATTATTCTTGTCATTATCATTATGATTATTATTATTATTATTTACCAGAGAAAACCGGGCGTAACACCTCTTATGCCGAACACAATGTTCGGAGAAACGATTTTTGGAGCACCCACCCCTCTAAGCACCGTACATTTGTTACTTATTCATTCTCCACGGGTATTCATTCACGGGGCACCTTTATACCTTTAAAAAGGTTCTTTACCTCCTTTTCCTTCTTCTTATTCCTGAACCTAGTGATTTAAGGTGTAGTAATAGCCTTATCGTCGAGTAACTGAATTCCCTTCGACATGCGCGGGCAGCGTGTTTATCCGGTTTGACAAACTTTTCATTTTAATTTCGTTTGGTTTTTCTTTTTTCATTTATTTTTTTTTTTGTTCCTCCCAAAATTGAACAAAGTTAAGGGAGTCGGAATAAATCACAGGCTGTTTAATTTCCTTGTATAAATCTTCAGTCCACTTGCCTACGCCTGGGTATTGGTACGTTTATCTTTCTCATAATAAGATTCATCATTCATTTATTTAGCCACCCGGATCGTCGCGGAATTAAATTCATTAATTATTCCCGTTCCAATTAAACATTCGAGATTATATTATATTATGAATATTTAATACTACCGTATTGACGTATTAAAAATGAATTTTGAAAGCGCGAGGGTCGCGAAGGTGAAATACAAGATTTCGGGTCAAAAGTGTATATTATTTCTATGAATTATTTGGCAATATAATATAGAAAATAAATTGATGTATTCATTTTTTCTCACATTCGCGATGAATTCGAATATCGCAGCATCAGTGCAGCTTCTATACGTACATAGAATCGATAATAAAACTTATCTTCTGAAGATATGAAAAATGTGTAATAAGAGTAAAAAGAAAAGAAATAACAAAATTGTCCTCGCAAAAAAGCTCGGGCAGCGTTCGTTTGGCTTGGTTTAGGGAGGACTGGGAGGCGTCGGGGCTCGTCACGTTCCGTGCGTCGCGAGATCGGGGTTGAGGCGTCTCTCTCAAATGAACCTCTCAACCCTTAGCAAACCGTCTCTGATGCCTCTGGGCCTTGAGTCTGCAGGAGGTACGAAAATTCCTCTTCACAACCTTATATCTCGGTCCAACTCTGTCTTACAAAGCTTTACGGTTCTGACAGGTTCCAGGAAAACTGTTAATTGGACGGTCCTTGCCACCGTTAACCATTAGTTCAGCTAAACGGCAGGACGTATACCGACAAAGGACGAGAATACCGCGCGAATGAGTGAAACAAATTTTCTAATATATTAAAAGAATAAGAAAACTCCGATATATCTTTTCGGAATATTTATTCTACGTAGAAAAAAAACGATTTTCTCTACACCATACCCTATTCCCGGCTGTCTATATGATATTAAAATGTCCTTCCTCGAAAGATCCTGCAGCGGTCCATGGCCGGATCTCTCAATGTCATACGCTCAGGAATTTTATGGGAATTTCTCGAATTTCAGTCAGCCCATCCGACTATGGGATGGAATACAGAATGAGGTAGAAACCCCGCGCATCTGCAGCATCGAGCCGAAGTATTCATGGATTGTTAGGTATAACTGTTTTATAATTCCATTTATCGAATCTATGGATTTTTTATTCATTCATTTCCTTTTCTCTCTCCTTTTTTTTTTTTATTCTCACACTTCGCGTGAGAATTAAGATTTTCCCTCCCGTATCTGAATCTTCGTTTAATATAGGTGTACATATATTTCCGACGAAGGTGCAGTGTCACTCGAGTATCAGCGATGATCCGGTACCGATACCAACGCACATTGATATTTCCATATATTGGCAAACCGCTCGAATGTCAAGCCAGGGATTTCCTCGTAAATTGATGTGGGAGCGAGAGCTAGATGCTTCGAGATCTCGGATGTATCTATACTCAGCTACGAAATCCGCCCTCGGCTTGTCGCCTTTACCCTGTGTATTTACCCACATAAGAAGATGTCAATTCCCCCGGGTTAAGGTTCCGTGTATTTGCATAAGTCGGACCTCCAAGACCGATTCACGTTAAATACAAACATGATCCTTTTCGATTTTCAGTTTTTTTCTTCTTTTTTCTTCCTCGTTCTTTCCATCCGCTAGGTTATTCCATACAGAGTTTCTTCAAACTACGAAATTTCAGACCCCCGAGAGAAATTGAAAATTTCTATTTATTTTTTGGAATATTGAGACGAAAACATGAATAATTGACAGGATTTTGAAACTTATTTTTTTTTATCAAAAAAAAAAAGTGCATCTCACGACGATTAATTTCACCATTTGTTCATTTCGACACGGTCGATTCACCCCGAATTATTGAACACTGAATACGTACATACATGCGTGAATTTCTAGTTCCGGAGTTATTTGGACTTTCGGAATTTTTTCACCATTCGGTAGTTTAAAAATTCGAAACTTCGAGCCAGCCACAATTTTTGCATTTTCTTTTTGTATACTTGTGTATATAACACATCTACATAGAATTCAGTTTCGTATCCATCTACCGAGTTACCTACTACGTCGATATTACGCAGCTGGTATTTGGAGCGAGGTGAAATTATAATATTGAAATATTCGCGTTATGTGAACGTTAAAAAATTTTCTTTTCCTTCGCCGCGATATATTAGGTATACACACGCATATAAACCTATATATTAAATAAAGGTACTACACATACATATATATATATGTATATGCGATATAGAATGAGGCTACGTTTTGTGTTGAAAAGCTCGCAATTATTTCTGACTTCCCTCTCGGCTTTCACGACTGCATATCTACCTGCAGGCTCGTTGTCCCGCGAGTGTTAATAAATCTTTTTCACCGTACGAATTGAAATCCGTATAGTATATATTATATACGTACGTATATATTTATTACATCTATTATATAGGTGAATAAAAATATGAAATAAATTCATATCGTCATACAGCTACAACAACGAGCCCTATTTTAAGTACGAAGATAATCAAATACAGAGGTGGAAATTACTATGAATTATTACGTTAATTCATGGACTTGGGAAAAGCGTAAACCGCGTTAACCGGGTGCCCTAGGCAACACCCGTATATCATTCAGGCTGAACTATCCTCCCCTAATTGTAAATCCGAAACGGTTTTGGCACACGAGCTAGTCGCTAAAAAAAGAAATGTCAAATGACAAAAAAAAACGTGCATTTTTTAATCAACATAATATATTACGTACGAAAAACGAATTTTCAAATAGAGTCTGTAGTGAAACAAGGGATGAGAAAAAATACTGGGCTAGGCTAGGTTCATTCTACTCCCTTTCTATCTCTATTTCTCTCTCTCTTTTATTCTTTATTGTGAGCTTTATAGAAATGTGGATATAAAGGCGTGAGAGTATATACATGCAGGTTGAATTGCCATGGCATAAGTAAAGCTCCTCAGAAGCTTCGGAAGTATAATACCTAGCCAGCTACCTAGTGCGGGCTTTATACCAGCAGCTGACGCCAAATTCATTGCCCATATGTCTGGGGGCAACGGAAAAATAAACCCTTTGATCTACGACTTCGGTGTAATATACTAGATGACAAAACGTATAAGTTTATATGTGAGAATAAGTGTAGAGTAAACGCGTAATAATATATACGAAAAATATTTCTAAAAAGAAAACAGAATTTGGATCGCGAATTATGTCCCAGACAACCGCACAGAGTATAGTATCGCATCTTAATCCGAGATATACCTATGTACGGTGTAATTTCGCTTATCAGGGACGCTGTTTTGCGGATGACTCGCCGATTTTGGTGCCACAAGAAAATTCAGTTCGTGATCAACCCCCGACAACAAATCTAATGCCATACCTACACCCTGATATGAACTGCTTCAGAAGTTATTCGATTTGTAAAACGAAAAGATCAAAAAATTACTACATACATATTACTGAATTTATTTGGGAACCGAAAAAGCTTGTCTAAGCAATAATTTCGAGTATTTTATTATTTTACAAAAATTTCTTCAGTGGATAATTGAGGCTGATTGATTGCGTAGGTGGATATAGATATTTGCTAAATTTCCGTAATTAACATTAATTTATTCCCATTAAATGATACGAGCTGATTCATAGTACTCCTTCGTCTTATTAAACAGTTTTTCTCTTCTCCTGTCAATTTATCTATACGATCATACGTATAAATAGCGTGTGAAGTCAATTAATTAAGATGTCGTTTGTGTGCAATTCTTATAGTACATAAATAGATTTCTTTCTTTTCTTCTTTTTTTTCTTTTGTCGTACAAACTACGTGATCGCGTATCTATACGAGTACGTCTATTTATTTCAACTTGACCGAGAAAAGAGACTTACAGGGTTAAGCGAATATATGTAATAGCTATAGGTATATATACCTTAATCGATATCTTCAAACGCTTCGTGTCAAGGTTCTAATCTATTACTAGCACATATTCATTTCCTACACTATCTGTGTACACAAGTTATAATAATAACCAATTATATTTCTATAAACTTCCCATTTCCTTATATTCCTCTCACTTTTTTTTCTCTCTCTTTTTTTTTTTAACGCATGTAGGTACATAGATATAAACCATCTATGATATACCCTAATGTACTTATTTCGTGCGAATAAATATTGTTTAAAAATTGCCAACGGCTATATATACCTACTACTTAACCCATCTTTTTATTTTCCCCACTTCTTTATCTTTTACATAAAGTTTTGGGTATATGTAACCATATATAATTGCAAGGTGGATACACACTTTTCATATATGTATATTGTTCATTGGTTATGGGGGCAAAGATTTGTTTCTACGTTTTGTAGTATATAAATATTCACGATCTCTGTACAGGTATAAGTCTATAGAAAATTTCCTCAATTGATCGATGGCAATTTATATATAGGATATTTTGATTCCATGCCTATACTGCGATTTTAATCGCATGTTAAAACCCGCTACGAAATAAATGTTAGATACGTATATGTAGCGTACATACATATGTATATATATATATACGTGCGATAAAAGCCTACACGTGGTTTATAATTAGCCTAATGATTAGGCCGCAAGTGGGTTCGATGCCATTTATACGGAACATACGTCGCGCAGTAGATCCCGTAGAATCTAAAAAAAAAAAGAAGAAGAAACAAAAAAGAAATAAAAAAGAAATAAATAGCTAAACAGTTTTGAAAAGGATTAGAGGCGGATTAATAATGTTTTGCAATTTATTATTATACCAGTATCAGAAGTTGATTTTCGTAAATCTTTAAATAGCGGGTGGAAAAAAAAAAGAAGAAAAAAAAAAGAAACGAATAAGACGAAGAAAAAGAAGAAATTTCATGAGTGATATGTACGTATTTATACTATACATAACCCAATCGACCTCGCGTGACGATGAACGGACGCATATATCGCACAGAGTTATAGATATATACGTTCCTATACAATATAGTATCGCGTCTAATTATGAGTTATGATTGATAAATACACACGTATGTACGTACGTATAACAGTGATTCGAAACCTTTTTCAAAGATATTTTACACACCGCGGAGTATATATTATAATTATCACCGATGAATCTTCTTCTTCTTCTTCTTCTTTATATTAAGTTTATATATACCGCATTGTTTGCCTGAGACTATAACATATGTTAATAGCTAAACAACACGCTATAATATTACTTCAGAAAAATATCTATGACGTTGGGATTTTAATCAAACTAACCAAAAAAATATATAAAAAAATACCAAAAAAAAAAGTAAAATAAAAGAGGAAAAACAATTCTGTACAGTCGCATATCACGCGAAGTAATTAAATATCGAAGGGTTTAAATAGTAGCTGTGTATGAATTTTATTGACAATGAGCGTTAGGAGAAACCGTTTTCGTATTTTATAGGTATATGTGCATACCTACATAGAATTTGTTAAGGAAAGTCACGTAGTCCGAGGCTAAACCCCGAGGCCTGGTACCTACCCCTTCACGATTTCTCGAAAACCAGGTTGGTTTAGGATAGTTTTCGACGGGGTTAAACCGCACTGTTTCTGTTAGATACCCGAAGATATAAGCGTCGGAATTCTGGGCATTTTCCAACGTCTAGGTCTGAACAGGACGTAGTGTAAAGGGTATACGTATAATATATATATATATATATCTGTACTAGATTTCGCCCTGGTTATTCCGATCGACTCTATGTCTATCATAACCAGGTATACAGTCCACAGACTGACTGACCCTTGACCCGTAGAAAATGATCGATTCAACCGGAACCCGCGACCTGACCATCCATCGAGCCTCGTTAGTTATTCTTAATAAATATGCGTATCGTTGATTAAATTTGTGTTTCGTATCTGTTATCGATATTTCGACAAAAATTTTCTGTCAAATTTGAAAAAATATTTGTCGTCTTCGAGTTCGCAGTATAGATACTTTTTTTTTTTTTTTTAGCGTAAACTCAAAAACTCGAACAGGCGAGGAAAGGTGAGAAAGAAATTCGGTTCATTTGACGCCCTGGAAGTTTGAAAATTCAAAGAAAATAAACCTTTTGCCCTTACATTTGTTATTCCCAATGTTTAAAACAATTCCAACGTATACTGGTTTATTCAACAGTAAACTGCCATTGGCATACATACTTTGTTTCACTTTGTTCGAAGTCCCGGATATAGAGCTGAGCGACCATTATAATCTACTTGTAACAAAAACGTTGCGTTTATTTTCAGAGAATATGTATATTAGTACATACGTCTATGTATGTAAACGCACATTCAACCAGCGGCTAGTGAATTATGTACGATTTAACGGTATATGCGTAAATTGGCACAAACCTCCCTAATGGATTCCTCCGCGTTTGTTGTGGCACGAAAAAAGTTTATTATTCAAAGAAAAAAAGAAAAAAAAATCTTTTTCTAAATAAATAAGTAAGAAGATAAATTGACAAATGTAAATCACTTTCTACATATGTCTGTCCATACATTATGGTCAAGTGCAGGTTCAACCGAAGTCTGGATACTGTAAGTTAAATAAACAGATTTGGCTAAGGACCGGGTTATTACGGTCTACGAATTATCGGGATTGGTTTATCTTAGAGCAACGTCTCGAATGAATTTCATTAATATTAGGTTATAAGTCGTGAAGATATATTAACATTAATTTCCGAATATTTTTGTTGCTAGATAATTCGCGTGGGTATGCGGTGCATGAACATATATTTGTACATGTAGGTACTGCTATTCGCGAAGAGATGAGCCGAGCCGAGGCTCTGTTATGAAATATAAATGAATTTCGAGTAAAACTACATACAGTGAAGTAAAGTAAACTTAACTACGCGATGTGTTTACCCATAAAACTCGATTAACCATCATCACCGCCGTTATAGGAGGTACGGGTACCTAGTGCGTTACCTACTCCGACTTTTACATATATAATATAAATCCTATGCATACTACCTGCAGGTTTTCAACCAGAGACCATCTATGTACGTATATTTATGTACTAACAAAATTTCAACAATATTTTACATATTTTATCGTTAATTCATTCAGTTTCATTGAATTATACGTCCAACGCCCGCGCTATTTCCCTCGAGATATTTAATTACGCGAACTTTTAATTAAAACGGCAATTTTTTTCTTTCTTTTCTTCTTTTCTCTCTCTCTCTCTCCCCTTAATTTTTTTTCTCTTCTCTCTTTTCCCCCTTTACCTTCTCGCTACTCCGTCTCTCTATATCCATACCATAGTTATAAATTTTAAATCTCGAATAATTTGCCTCCATATTTCCGAACTATCTGACGTATTATTATATCTTAAGATGAAAGTTTTCCACGATTTCTTATTCCTCATTGTCAGACGTTATTCAATTATATTCCCGCCCATATTATAACTATACTTATGCGGAGTCTGTCCAATTTTCCGCCAAAGCGTGAAGCCGAAATTTTCGCATCGTTAAATGGACGGCCTTTGCTTTGTCAGCTACGTTGGATTTCGCGAATATACGCTCTACATGAATTGCCTGAATTACTAGGCAGGCATACACACGCCTACCAGAAAATTGGAATTGAAAAGGACTCTGGTTCAAAGGATACCGTATATAGTACCTCGTTTTACCTGAGTAGCTGGACATGCGGCATGGCAACCCAAACCGAACTGATAGCATAAATGAATCACGAGTTTCAGTACCACGAGGCTGTAGATATTTTCCAAAATTCCGAATCCGTGCGAGACGTGATTTCAAGTTTACTATAAACGTTGAGCTTCCTCGAAACATCGGAACTCCGAAAGTTTATCGGTCTATTTATCAGAAAAAATGACCCATTCTAATCGAGACCGCAGCTCTTCGCGTAAAACCATTTTATCTACTTCAATCGACAACTTCGATGTCATAAATAATTGATAGAATTTCGAAAGTTTATCTTTCCGAAAAGTTCGTCTCAAGACGATTAGTTTGACCCCTTATTGGCCTCGATACGATCAATACATCTCGAATTATCAAACAGTGAATAAATTCATACGCGAATTTCAATATTTCGGAGTTTTAGACTTTCGCCTTTCAAACCAGGCTCTTAATTTTGCTGGTGGGACCACGCGCACTCGTCTTTACATGTGTATGTAGATCATGAGAGAAGTGCTGTTTAAATTAGTCATTTGAATCGGGGTTATTGTTAGCAGGATGTTCTTTGTTAGGAATAAAATAGGTGCTTGCAGCAGCAGCAGCAGCAGCGCGATGCAGGCTGTACGCATCGGGCATACGTGTACCCGGGATTTATTTGATGGTGAAATCGTGAATTCCTATCAATTCGGCCATACTATGCGAGATTCAGTCGTTACTGATCCATCCCATACATACACGGCGTACACGTGCGAAATGGCGTAGCATGGCTATGCTCTAATGGAAATTTCCTGAATTTAATACCAAACGGATGGCGACAGAGCCGCTAATTCCATTACACAAATTGCCGCTCGAATCGACGAGGAACCATGGAAATCTCGTACATTTTCGCTATTGTCGTTTTTAGCTGATGGAAGTTACTATGTAGAATTTTATTTTCTAGATTAATAATTCAACTCCTATTCATCGCCCAAATTTCTTTCGAAAAATATATTGTCGTTCAAAAAACTTTCGTTGTTAAAAATCTATGTAAGTTTATAAGTTCAATGAACAAGTAAAAGTTTTGCCGTGACTGAGTCATATAATGTAATAATTAATATTCAGTAATAGTGAAAAAAAAATTAAAAAACTTGTGAGTTTTTCCTGATTCATTTATTTTTTAATTAAAAACATTTTCGATTTCCTGTTTTTTTTATATTAATTTTTTACTTTCAACGTTTTATTAACAAACTCGAGCGTTTTAAAATCGCGTTGTACACCGTTCTTCGCTTATGTTCTGAGGATATAATACAGTATACAGGTATATAGGCGTAGGATAAGTTTCAGAGTCGAAGGGAGCTCGCAACAAATTGGCAAAGTTATCGCCTGGCCCCTGCCCCCAAGCCATATCGTGCGATAATTTCCGACGCTAAAATCCACCCCTAAGAGCACGTAGGGTGGGACAATAGAACCGTTTGAATAAAAAATAAGAAGGTAACGAAACAAAAGCGAATATTCGGTAGCGTTTTGTTGCTCGGAATTTCCGTGGTCAAGAATTTTCAAGTTTGTATAAATAAAAGTTGAAATGAAATCGAGAGAATGAATAAGAATTCGAGGCAAGATCGATAGAGTATTGGACAAACGATGTTAGAATGAAGAAGAAGAAGAAGAAAGTGAAAGATAAAGGAAATAACTATCTATAAAAATATAATATCAGAACGAAAGATCGGGAAAATCCTGGGCTTAAGGACTTCCAGGATTCAAGTTGTGAAATATTGCTTTCTGAGTCTTTCTAGCCCAGGCTCGGTTCTGTCATTAATGGAGAACCGATGACCCGTGGATCCAATCTTCCGGACTCAACGCACGGGGGTTAATCCTCGGATTAAATTTTCAAGGTATCCAATAATGACGAAAAGCTTGTTATATACGAAAGAAAAGAGCCGATAAAAATCCTAAGACAATAATTTTGGCGAAAAAAAAAAGAGAGAAAGAACAAAAGAAGAAAAAAATTCAGAACAAAATTAATCTACATACATATATACGAAGAGGGTCATCGTTTTTGAATGTAAAATTTGCTATAGCAAAGGCTCTCTAGAAACCCCGGAGAGAAAGTGGGGTGAAAAAATTACCATAATTCTATTTCCAAAGGGTAGGTAAGGTACTTCTTTCCTTGTGTATACGTACAATCATCCCCTATGGGTAAGATCAACTGGATATATATTTATTCCGGAATTTCTGATGCGTTTTTAACACTGAGGTTTTGTAGTTGTTGCTTAAAAAAGCTGGAGGGATAAAAAAAAAAAAAAAAACAGGAATAAAAAAAAACGGTGTTCAGCCAAGCGATCCGTACGCGTTATTTCCCTCGCCTTGCGAAGAAATAAGATCGAATAGCTTTCACTGAGCAATTGATATAGAAAGGAATTGAGTCTGCCTTTGCGTTTGCTATTGCCTTTGCCTTTGCCTTTGCATTTGCCTCCGTCGAGAGTCTCGCTCTTATTAAGGCATTAACCAAATTGGCTGCTGTCAGCTGTAGCACAGCAGCGTGCCTATCTAATCGTACAAGCTTCAAGGATAAAACACTGATTCCATTGAATACCGTACGACTGATCTTCGCTAGATTCAATCTTTCCTCATTTTTCGTTCGATATCCATAAAAACCGTGGGCTTTTCTTTCGTCTTTGGCGATGCCTCGTTCATCGATTGTGCAACAGATTTATAAGTATCTAATTCAGGGAGGGAATGGGACCGGATCCTAAACAATAATTTACATCGAGATACTCGTACTATATATTTGAAAATTATTATCAACTCAAGGCGTGCATATAACAGTAAAGTATAAGTACATATCCGCGTATTGCTATACATCCGTAATTAAGATCTCAAGGAAACATTCCCCAGATATTACAACAGCTGTTGAATACCCTCGTTAATTCATCATTCGTCTATATTTTAGATACACCTATAGAGATAATAGGCATGTATAGATTTTATGCAAGAAAATATACGCGTCTCGAAGAACAATCGTTAAATTTTCGTCGTTTATTATGTAAAAGACAAATAGAACCGAACACAAAACTATAATAACGACTAAACGAACTTTTTTTTTGGTTTTCTGGTAATTTCGTGTCCGACCGATTTCTATGATTGATCCAAGTTTAGAAGAGACGGATTAAACGACGCGTTAGAATATAAAACGGAAATAAAAACCGCGATAGATAAGATCTGGGGTGGAGGAAAGACTGCTTTTTGCTTATATGTAAGTATACAAGGTTGGCTTAGAGGGTGCAGGGGAGGATGAGAGAGTGTCGTAAAAGGGTGTTAACCCGAGTTAACCTGGAGATATGAGGTGATATTTAATTGTTATTTCGATGTGGGCGGCTAGCCACCCTCACCCTTCTATACCCCTCGGGCTTACTTTAACCATAACTGAAATTAATGAAGCGGTAAGCCTGCGTAGCTGCTGACTATAAGACGCAGCTTTTCGCGTCTAGACTAATATAAGTAAACGTACAAGAACTTGAATTCCATACCCACGAAATTATGCCAAAAAGTGTTCTGCAAAAATCGTGTATAGATATTCAAATACGTTTTTTTTTTCTTTTTCTTCTTCTTTCAATTAAACTTAACGTATATTCATGTATATATAGAGCCACAGTTCAAGAAAAGCGAAAAAAACGATATACATATATTTTTATTCCTTTAAAACCCGCTACTTTGCTTCTCATTATAGAATCTAAAATCCAGCTTTACAATCGAAAGAGAAGATTAACGAATTATCTTTACGTTGTTTTTTGCTAACCGGATTTATACGTCAGTTGCATAACGCGAGAGTTTATTCATCAAGGACTCGAGAGTTCGCGTAAAACGTTGTTTCTGGTATAATGTGGCTTATCCACGTATATAGGGAAAAGAGTAGGGAAACTCTTGCACTGTCGAGTTCTCGTCGAGAATCCAGATAGATATAGGTATATGTATAATATTTATCTCATCCTATCTGTCAACGTGTTTTCGAAAAATCTGGCAGAAGGAGTAGGTAGCTTTTGCTATCGGTTATTTTCTTCGCCGTGATACTTCCGGTCAATAAATCTCTGTCTTTTTCTCTCGAAGTATATAAGTCATATATATTTATCTCTATTTTACAACTAGGTAAGAATCATTCCTCTATCTCCGTCAGTCTGGCCCTTAGATCTTTTACATACCTATATATATATATATAGCAGGAAAAACTGAACAGGTTTATTCTATTTCACAATTTTCTTCTTGCATAAAAACGCGAGAGCGATCTGAAGCAATTCTGTCGCATTTATCACCGTGACCAAAAATAACCGTTTAAAAAATGTGTAGGTAGGTATATGGGACGCGGTTTAATCTATGCCATCGCGGTTCCTGTTTCTTCCGTGAGAAGAGAAATTCGAGGCAAATAGAAATGGGATAAGATAATAAGTAATTTCGAATAAAAATTCTATATCCTAAATATTTCGTCGAATATCTTCGATGAAATTAATAAAAGATTAAAAACGAAAGCCCGTTACACCTCGTTTGAGGGAATAAATTTATTGTTCTTTATACTTTTATAGGGATGGTTCTTCTCCTTCCTATTTTATCCTGCTTAGATAGATTTTCAGCACGGTTAGGTACTTCCTTTCTCCAGCTGTTCATCACACGACTAAATAATTCAATACCCTATATGTGTACTGTACGTGTATATAGTAAGATAAGGAAAATAGGGTTGGACCCTCGTGGCGGTGCAGGTTGGTGAAGAAAAAAGGAAGCGCCGATCGGAAGGATATCTTAACCCTCGGGATTCGGAGGGTTGAAATAAAAATCTTCTCCCTGTATACTTCGTCTTCGTATCTAGACGTAGGTATAGATGCATATACATAAAATACCGGCATTGTTGTTGGAAAGTTGGTTCAAATTTCGGAAAACTGAAGACTTATTGTAAAAAAAAAACTTTGAAAATCCTAGAAATTATTTCCGACATGGAAGTTGTGCGATTGAAGTAGATAAAACGGGAAGAGGGGTTTGACTGGAATGAACTATTTCTTGTCTTCGGATGCTGAGAAACAGACCGAAATCTCGGGACCTTTGGGGTCTAGATTTTCGGAGTTTTTACTATTCTGTATCCCGAATTTCCGCCATTTTATTTCTCTAAATTGAAAAGTTTCCGAAATAAATTTCTAAATCGTGTCAAACGAATTCGTAATCTCAACCGTTCCCAAACCGTCGCGGCTGCGGACTTCCAATTAAATTCAATCAAATTACCACCTCGCGATTCATTCGTAATCAAATAAAAGACAAAAGCGAAAAGGTATACGGAAAAGAAGCATTCAGTGCTAATTAGCAAAGAAATTTCGCACGGCGTGTATAAGGGATTCAAGGAAAACATACCCCAGGCCAGTAAACAGTCTTAAATACCACGAGGTGGACGGCCGCTTACCAAGCTACGCAATTTAACACACTAATTGCCCAATTAATGGGCGAACACTCGTTTAAGCCGTACGTTAAATCTTAAATGACAGTTTGGCCCAGCACGTAGCGGCAGTTTAGTTGTTAGACTGTCGCGATATCGCGGAGGGAAATTCAGGAGCAATGTTAAGCTGTCTGTATAAGAAAAATGTATAATAATAGTAGGAGAAAAGATGTCTGAATGTCAAACTGTTGATTGTTAATTATAAAGTATATATCATAGAATTCTTCAATGAATATATCGCGGAGTTGATGTTGGCGAGTTAAGACCGTATATCATTCTCGACTTTTATAATATGTCGTAATATTGTCGAGATAAATTTTGCGGCAAGGAAACCACGTTTGATAAAAGAAAAGAAAAAAGTAAATTGACGATAATTAATGTGAAAGGAAGTCCGCAGATATCGGAGCTGTGCGAGAATTAAATGATATATTCGAAATATAACATTCAGTCCTTTAAAGTATATTTTAATCAAGTACCCAGCCCGTATTCGTATATATATATTCAAAGCTTTACCTCTTTACTTCATCCGGCAGGGATTTCCAGGAGCTGCACAGGTCTGGTAAAATCCTTCGGATTACCGGATCCAATTTAAGGGTATAATGAAATCTAGTATCTAGCTGGTGAATTTAGAAAGACTAGAGACAACGCGGAGTAGCTTGGATTTCCTTCAGGATCAAATCAATTAATTATGTGTGTATATACGTACAGTAAGTTCCTTCGCTATTTTCTTTCAAAAAAAATGTGAATAAGATCGATCTATACGCAGCGTGGTATATATTTATATACACTCGGACAATGAATTATAACGCGAAACTATATAATCCCGAATGAGTTATCACGTAACAGTGCGAAACGCGGAGAGAGAACAAAGTTCATTATACCTTAGAGACGACTTGAATTAATATAATTACTCTTTAACCAGTTGGGTAGTTTGTTTCGGTGATTAGGGACCGGGCTGTGGTGCTCTCGCAGTAACATAGAGAATAGGTAAACTGTTGTAATAAGGGATGGGCGCGAATAGTTCTACGGCTAAAACGTGCAGGAAGCGAACTTCTGTGAACTGTTGTAATTTCGGGGGTGTTCCAACCCTCAAAGCCCCTGGGTACTCCTTAGGACTTACGTGACTTTCTATAATTCTCAAACTTACGAATTTTCATCAATAAATCGATGAGCCATGGTTCGTTTTAATCCGCATAAAAAATAATTTCGACAAAATTCATCCTCGAAAATTATCCCTGATTTTTTTTTTTGACACTAAGGTCTAAGGATCAGGTGAACATTTTCAATATTAACACGAAACGACTGAACGTTGAGTGATGAGAATTCAATTGATTGGCCTGAGCACCCTTCGTGACGGATTATTAATTATTCTAATTATTCGCAAGCTCGATGACAGCCTGCGTTTAACTACACTAGGTGCCTGTGCCGAGCTATCTACCAGCAATTTCGTATCATGATGATTAATGATATCGAAATATCGACTCCTCGCAGTTCATACAGCGAACGTTTTGTGGGATATAAAGTCAGAATTTCCAACGCTTTGTATATCCTACTGCTTCTTTCACCCCAATTCACAGAGTATAAGAAAATCGGTATCTGTGTGAATTTCGTCGGAGCTAAACATGCTTCTTTGCTATAGTTTTCAATAATTATGCACATGCATTAACGAGCCAAGTTGGAAAGACCGAAGTTCTTAATTCAAGATTGAAGCAAGAGAGCAAAAAAGAAAAAAAAAAGAAAAAGAAGATATATACTTGGAAAGGTGTTTTAACGGCGTTTGCTACAAGCCGACGACTAAATCAATGAATAAATAAATAAGCACCGGTAGCTTATGCATTATTCTACCACTTCTGCGGCAAATAGCTAAGTTTCTTCATTTATTCTAGTGCCGAAGAGCGTCGGCTTTTAATGTTGTTGGTAAATTTTCATCTTCTACTTTCACAGAATCTCAAACGAAGAGCATTTCTCTCTTTCAGCTGTTTATTTTTTACAGATTTCGATTCAAATTCTGTTACATCCTTTATTCTTTCATCTAATGATTCACATCTTACGTTGGGTTTATATTATCGTGGATATATATTCACGCGTATATACACAAGTTTTGTATACAGGTCATGTAATTGTTCATCATTCCCTGTTGTATATTGAATCACGATGCCAATTAGAGATGAAGAAATCAACGCGCTGACAAAGACTACAGAAGTACCCCTAGATATCGCGAGTTTAACGATCCGAAACCTCGAGACGAAGGGATTTTAATTAATCGAAATTTATTCCATTATCTTTCAAGTTTCAAAGCTTTTATTACTACCTAACTCGAAACCTCGTTCTCAAGTACTCGATGTAGGTACGAATCTTTCGAAAATATTTGCTACATCTTCGAGGATAAACTTGCTGAATATTATTTCTTATAAAAGTTTTATTTTTCTTCCAAATTCTAAATTTTCCACATTTTTCTTCAATTAACAATGAGCTTTTCAATTTTTTTCTTTTCTTGCAAATTCGGAGAATTCTAACCCAACATTTTCGAGGAAATAGAATAATTATTTTCAAAAATTCGCGAAAATAAATTACCCAATCGTGTAAAAATTCTGTACTTTTTAACCGTGGGAAACAGTATATATAAAACATATGACCGTTCTATTTTTCATGACCTCTAATTTACTCCAATTAAACAAATAAACCAAGCAGCGCTGAAGAGTCACGATTCGTGTACATGAGAAATTCATTTTTATACCACCAAAATAAACATCGTTCTAAATTTGAGCAATTAATTAACTTACCGCATAGTTATATACGTAGGTATACACATATGTAATCCACACGACGGTTTTTCTCGCAAACATATCATATCTACATAGGTTGCGCGATTAAAATGGCGATCCTCCAGAGAGTTTGAAAGCCTGTGCCAAAAAACAAAAACAAAAAAAAAAACTCATTTTTATATATCTATATACCACGTGTTTCCGTTTCTATTATTATATAATTAATGGACATTAAAATGAATGATTGAATAAATAGAAACGCCGAAAGACTGCAAGAGTGTAATTAAACGAAGGAAACTTACATGGATTATAATTATAGGGATTAGAAATGAATTTGCTTAATTTAGAAAATCTGAATCGGATCCCCCTTTTAAAAAAAGAATCCCACGATCAGTTCGAACGGTTGTTATTATTATTTTTTATATATGCGTCTTGATTTGAGGCGAGACTTTATAATTGAAGTAAAATATTGAAAATAGAATTTTTTACGTTATAATACATTTCTAACTATATTCATATATTGATAGCTCTCAGCTGTCTTCTTTTGGCACCGATCCCTTACGACGATGTTTGAGACATGAACCGCAATGTCGTCATACATTATTGTTATTTTCAGCATTGTCGTTTACGACGAACGTTTGTTGGCTGATACTTGTATTATTAACTCGTGTATCCCAAAGCAATTATTATAACCACAAAAATTGAAGAAACAAAAAAAAATCATTGGTTTACTTCTTCTTCTTATTATTATGGGGCGAAATTCAAAATTTCAATATATGGTCAAATTAATTGTCTTAAGACGCCCTTTTTTTTTTTGAAAAAAAAAAAAGTTAAAAAAATCCTATCATTTATTTATGACATCGAAGCTATTGATTTTCCATGAAAAATGGTCTAGATGGTACTGAACTATTTTTCGTCCTCATATTCCGAGAAATAATCAAAAAAAATTCGGATCTTTATTGGACTTTCGGAGTTTTTAAGATTCAAAAAATTTTGATGTTCTAGAATTCGTAGTTTCGGAAAATTCCAAACTTCCACTATTCAGACCTTCGTCCCGTTCCTGTTACTGTATTATTATCTTCACTCGAATCTATCGTCAATCCATTTCGAAAAATCGCAGAATAATACAAATATACGCGTATATATGTACGACACACTTGACGGATCGTGTTTAACCACCTGTTAATGTAAACAACACTTCGATACTGACATTGTGTACATAATAAATTATACAACTCGTATCGATTCAACTTTAGGGGATTGATTCTACGCCAGAATACCTATGGAGGTATGTATGTGTAGAAATTTTCTCTACAATAGTCAGGGAATCGAAAAGATATTAGAATATAGAATACAGAATATAGAATCCTCATCCTTATCTTCTTGCCTTCTTGCGAGTAATAACGTTCTTTTGTAATTAGCCAGTCTCCATAATACAAGCAAATGTCATTAGTTGGCCATTCTGGCAATAGCACGTAATTCGTATACGTACACGTATATAATTACAACGGTAGGGTTATTATAAAACGATCTCTTCGCGGTATTAAAGGAAATTTCAAACCTCGGTCAAATTAATGATTCGACAATTTTATAAGAGACGCGTGTAGACATGTAAGAAAATAATAATAATAATAATAACATAAGTACAGAAGTATACAAGTAGGTATAATAGTAATGACTATATATCGCGCGATAACGACCGGCAACTTTTACCCGGACAAATAGTCATTACCGCTTATATATTCGCATCTAGGTATAGTTAGACGTGTGTGTGAAGTTAGTCTATTGTTCGAAGACCCTGTGAACGATTACGAGTGTGCAGAATATATATGCGAATAGATGAATAGCAAAAGCACATAATATAGAAGAAGAAAGAGTTTAACATATCTTTTTTTTTCATTTTCTTTTTCTTTCTCGTTTTTTTATAGGTAGGATATTATAGAGTTTGAACATTATTCGTGTAGTTATATACGGGAAATGTATACCTAAATGAAATATAAAGATTGTCAGGGATTCATGTTCCGAAATCAAACCAGCCTGTTTCTCATTAATAATAGAGTATATAGGTGCGTATATATAAGTAAGATCAACTCACATGCCTTTTGTAAATCCCATCAGATATCCTATACAGAGATTTCTGTACGAATTAAGACAGATTTTATCCACTATATTATTTGCGAATAGATATTATATTCTTCCTTTCGTTTCACTTCCTAATACAAGCCAGCACCAATAATCCTCATCGACAAAATAATAACTATAAAATTCATTTTTATTTTCACTCGCGGCGAAATACATAGTTCGCGTATCATTTATATATTATATAGTATATATATATATATGTCAAGTGAATTGTAACAAATGAATAAATAACTGTTCAAAAAAGAAAATCAAAAGCAAAAAAAAAAAAACAATCTACCTATAATCACTCGCGGGCAATATATCAAAGATTCACTTATCACTCGCGCCTGAAGACTTATTATATTCACAGATAATTTCCTCAATCAATCCCTTTTTTTTTTTTTAAATACATATATTTATTGATCTATTCACTCAATTATTTATTTATTTATTTACTTATTTATTTATTTATCTTGCTTCGTCCGTCCGCATCGATGTAGCTAGCGGTGTGGCGGGTCGCCCGCGACTGAGCTCAATTCTGAGGGTCTAACGCTGGCAACCGGCACATACATACACACACTCATTATATATATATATATACATACATAGGCATATAATATATATATATATATATATGCATATAGATACACGTATGTATACGTACTATGGATGCTGCGGTAAAAGAGCTTGCAAGCTCTCTTACTGTACCTATGTAGCTCTATGTGTACGAAAGGGTGCTCCTTTCGGTATGTACAATCAACGAACTGCTTGGCGCATGACATGGCAAGCTGTTCCGCTCATAGTAGTTACTAATTGCAACCGAATACGCGTAAGGGATTTATAAGTGTAGGTAGGTACTTGTACAATTTTTTCTGAACGTCTTTTTTTTTTTTGTCTTAATGTCAGAATGTGAAATTTTTTTGGAAAAAAACGCGTAAAGAAAGAAAGATTATGAGCGGGTATAGGTAGAGCATATATATGGATGTGAAATGTGAGTGTAGGTGAAAAGGTATAGAAAGAACGTCACGTCACGTGCACATCTAGACGATATATCAACTGACTCCTACACTCCTTATTCCGTTCTTCTCTTCTCTCATTCTGTGTTCACTTCTCTTCTCCTTTCTCTGGGGAGTCTGACAGTGTTGGGAATTACAAATCTATGCTGACGCGGACGTGCTACCCCGAAACGCTCTTATTCGCCACTTTCTGATTTCCCGAGCCCCACCTTTCGTCTATATCATCGCCCTCGCCTCACCTATTCTCTTCTCTTCTTTCCGCCACTTTTGCTCGCTCTTCCTTTTTCATTTTCTCTTCTCGTCCCTCGTACCTCACTGTCTTCGACGCTGGGATAAAGGGAGAAGTGAAAAAAAATATACTCCGTTTCCTCGCAAAGGTATGACTTCTTCGGTCCCCAAAGAGGAAAGAGACGAAATGAAAGAGGAAAGAGAGGACACGTGTATGTATACATACATGTTCTATACGTATAAAGAGACATTAATCAAACCCTGTGACTTCCTTATACTCAACTTTATATATATACGTATATCTTATACTATATGCTTATATATACTCAAATACCAGTCATTAATCTTATTCCCTCTATACACATATATACTCGACGATGAATTGACACGACTACAATGATGTTAGGGTATAGTCAATAATTCCGATAGTGTACAGCTAATTATAATGATAATTAGACGATCAAGTCAAGCCTTATATATTTCGATGAAATAATAAACGCAGATGATATTATATACAGACGGTTTTGCACAACGACAATTTCATTCAGGATTATTCATTATACCAAATGAAGAAATATTTTACAAGGACGTTATTCACCCAGTTATTTAACTTCCTTATCTGAACTGCGCGCACCTTTCTTGCTTTTTCCTCGTTTTAGAACACCGGATTTGAAAAAGTAAATAAAAACGAAAAAATGAAGGAAAATAGAATATTTTTATAACCATCAGTTAGGTAAAAATCTCATAGTATTGTCAGAAAAAGAACAGGTATACGGTGTACAGCTGACTTGACCTTATCCTCGTTGCCATTGCCATCGCATAGCATTGCATTGCATTGCATTTCATTTCATTTCATTGCGTCGATAGTAATTAACGGTTAAGCACGTTTCTTGCTTACGTTGTTACGTAACAGTGTGTTGAGTTCAATATATATATATATAAATACGTGTGCAATTCTAGCTGTGGATAATATGAATCGGTGATAGTAAATTTTACAACGCTGTATAATAAAACCGCGACGTTTTCATTTTCTTCGCGTATTTCATTTTTATAATAAAAAAATAAAATAAAATAAAAGCATAATTTATTCAATCCATATTGTATTCAGATTTTATTTATGACTAATTTTCTCAACGATTTTTTATCAAAGCCGTCTATATCGTTGAATCATCTCTTATAGCAGATAATTAATCGAATTATACTTACTATATCTGTAAAATTTCTACGAATTGTTCAGCAATATTTCTTTTGCCAATATTCTTGCAAATTCTCTTAAATTTTTTTGATACATATTTCATATTCTGATTTATTTTTCCAAAATTAATCTGATCATTTTTTTCCCCTCCTCCCAATATTATATCATATTCGAACTAATTAGTGAATTAATAATAATTTTGGAATATAATTATATCATACATTGATATAGTTCGAATATTTTTCTCTACGAAATTCGTGATATGTATACCTATACCCATGTACACGTATGGTATAAGAGTTGAAAATTATTGTATGCTTGGTAAATTCTAAATGAAAAATCAGCCCGGTACAATTGTTTATTACGTTACGAGCATCAATTCGCAGTATGACCAAGTCTACCGTAATAGCCAATTTACTGCACGCGTTACGTGTATGTATGTATGTATGTATTCTGGCTATATATCCACGATCGAGCCTCCTCTATAATATACCAAGTTATTATACAGGCTCTTCGAGTTGTATAGAAGTTAACCGCAGATTATTCATACATATATCCGAACCCCATATATACATATAGGTGATTAATTATTAAATCGATCATTTATTTAATGCAGAGTTTCCCCATTTCATTTCATTTTTTTCTATTTTCCATGAAAAAATAAAAAATGAAATAAAAAAACGAATTTTTCATGTAAAAATCGATACCTAAACTGTGCTTGAGAAAGTGAAGAAAAAAAGAAAGTTTTCAGTTATACGTTTGCATATGTAAAAAGAAAATGAAAATTTCTACTAGGTAGATATAAAATTAAGTATTAAGGCGAGAGTAGTAGCATCTGGCTAAAGCTTCAGCTTTCAGGATAGACGATAATTTTTCGAGAGTGCTAGGGCTGATATTTAGGGGTTTCTTATCGGACGTGGTTAAGCGCATATATGTACGTATATTATGTATGTACATTGTACATGCGTTTATATACGGAAGATAAATTCAGCGCCGATATACGTTCTTCCAATTTTTATAATCGGAGATGTACGGACTTTGGCGATGCGAATTTTTCAACCCCCTGGATAGAAAGGGACGGATATAAAATGAAGAAATAAAGAAAGACAGAGAAAAGGAAGTAATTAATTATTTTTCCATTCCGCTTTGAAAAAGAAAATAAATAAATAAACAATAATAATAATAATAATAATAATAATGAAAAAGTTGAATGAAAAGCAAAGGAAAGATGAAATAAGACCGTAATATAGAGAGCTGGATCTGAACTAACGATGATGATAATAATAATAACCAATTATTGCACATCCCGATTTTATTTTTCATCATTTTAATTCGTTGATGAATTGGATCTGCTGGAAAATTGAATTTAATTTAACGAAGGTACTCTCGATTACGTAATTGACGAAATGTTGCTTTTTACCTGGAGAGCTATACGCTATACGTAAAAAGTTGGTCAAAGGCTGGTACCAATTTGAGTATAATTTAAAGATAGCCTATATGTATACCGAATCGTCTATTCTATAGAGGTAAAAGGCGAGACGATTTTCAACGGTAGTTTCGCGTCGTCGTATAGTTTTCATTATTTGTATTACTTGAAAATTTGCAAAGTTCATTTTTGTATCCATATACGGCGAAGCTTACACGCGATAATATGTACATAGATTTTACAAGAATCCGTTTTTGTTCGGAAACAGTTCGGAAAACGTTGTTAATACACCTGACCTCTAGAGATTGCCAATCATTGATTTCACCTATTTAAGCGCTTGATAAGTCAGGCATTATAAAACTGTCGCGAAATATGATGTAGAGCCATATTATGAAGTTGATAAAATCAATCCTGCAAAGTCTGTAATTATTCTTGTTAAATTTTTCGTTTCTTCTTTTATTTAAAGGAAAAAAAATCGAATGTCAAAATGAAGTGAGAAAGAGAGAGAGATAGGGAAAAAGAGATCGTATGAATAATGTATTTATCTTAGAATAGAACGCGACACCATAGAGAGACTCGCTGTACTTCTTCAGCTTCAGAAGTAGAAAATGAGAAATCCGAGCGAAATAAGTTATGGAAGAGGTTGTATTACTTGTAGGTGAAGTGAAGTTTTTTTGTCGCATTCGTTCCTGCCTAAGATTGGAAATTTTCAACGTTTACATTCAAAGTTCGTATAATAATTGAAAATTTCTACTTTCGATAGAAAAAAAAAAAAAAAAAAATACTTTCAGAATTTCGATATTAAAAATCGAGTTCGATGATACAGGTATTCAATACTATGTGAACTAATTTTTCATTTTATCTTTTTGCCTTCTTTTCTCCCTGCATCGTTCACAGAGTTTAACTTCATATTGCAGATTATTCGATGTGTACATACATACCCACGCAAAACCACGGTTCTCCTTAGCTTGGTCATACTCGATTTTTGAAGGACCAGAACGCCTCGAAATACGAATAGAAAAATAATCTCAATTCTAAGTACCGCCACAAAGCTTTCGAATCTTTTTTAGAATTGATTTTTTTTTTTCTCTCCTCGTACTGCAGTATAACTGAAAGAAGAAAAAGAACGAAGAAAAGAAAAAGAACGAAGAAACTTCGCAGACTTCTTACCTTCGACAATATACGATCCGAGAAGAAATGAAAAAGATGACCCCGAAGTGATAGAAACCGTGTTCGGTTGAAATACGAAAATTCGCGAGTATCCGGAAAAGCTATTTAGCCCGAAATTATAATATGACCATCCCCAATGTCCGCCTACGTTCTCGGAGCACATATTTTCATTAAAATCGACTTTAACCGACCAACAATACGCGATATTCTCATCATAGACCGTTAGAATTCTGTCGTCCTTTGTTCCCTCCGTAGTTTCCCAGCCTCGAACAAAACTCATCTTATCGCTCGGACGTACATACGTCTATATACACTATAGGTACGCATATATACATACACATGTCGCACGTTGACCATTCTCTTCGTGATTCAATAACGGAAACAAAAACATGGCCATACCTAACCGATTGTACATAGGCATACATAGGTAGCTACTAGGAATACATGTCTGAAGGACAGATATATATGTGTACGTGCTATTATATACGGGGCGTTCGGTGCCTATGCCTCAACTAGATAGAATGTCATTTTTCCCTCACTTTCAACGGATTGAATCTGGATTTCCTTTTCTTCGTTTATGGGTGACGGGATAGGTATGTATACCTTGGATTGAAGAAACCTCCCGCGCGTATTAAAACCTCATCTTTTCCTCGTCCTTTTTATATCTGATGATGATAAAACTGACGAGGATATAGAAACGGCTCTGACCATTCTATATACGATAAAGCGCGGGGTTGTTTCGCAAAAGAAAACTTTTTTCCCCATCTAAAAGCTGTAAGTGGGGTAATAATTCCGTCTTGATTGCCTGCCCGGTTTATTCCGTCTCAGAAGCTTATCGGTCTAATGCTAGTACGGGATTAGCGGTAAATTAGGCGTTGCAGTATTATCGAATTTCACAACAACTGACATTAACCACCTATGTACACCTGCGGGCATAAAGTTTACGGAATTAAACGATCCGATCGCCTTGATATAATAAAGAATAGTCGATCGACGATATGATTGGGAGTTAGAGCATGGCTGAACTATAGCTAACCGCGATGGAAAAAATTTCTGCTGGTAAATCTGACGGGGGAAATATTTCTAGGAGAATTAGCAAACTATTGCTAATCGCGTAGTTTTGTATTACAGTCGTAAGGCTGGCCAGTAAAGTTCGTTTCTCCTGACAAATGACTGGAGGCGAATGAATTTTGTTTGACAAATAAGGCACGCCTCGCTGTTTGAAACTCGTGTAAAACAGGATAATAGAAAGACTTCTAAACGGTATGAAAATAGGTTAAGAAAAGTTCACTTTCATCGGTTGAATAATATGACGCAGCAGAAAATTATCGAGGTAAATTCAAGCGCAATGACCAATAAAGAGATGGAAAAACTGAGGCAATACCTGGCCTCGATTATAGGTGAGACAATTCCCCGTATCTTATCGCCTTCGGAATTAATTTTGGCGAATTTGAATCAGTTTTTTTTTTTTTTCTTCTCTGTCTCGTCCGAAAAATAAATAAATAAATAATTATCATTTATTTCCGCAGCCTCTCTGGGTGGTTTTTCCCTGGGCGTATGCCTGGGATGGAATTCCAGCAGCAGTGAATTGCTGAAGAACTACATGCAAGCAGATTCTACAGAGCTGGGTTTAGTCGGGGGAATCTTTGGCCTTGGAGTATGCGCAGGGTTGATATTGGTCCCGTTTATTTTGAAGTGTTTTAGCAGAACGGGAACGATGATGTTGGCCGTGCCTGTTCTCTTTCTGGGATGGAGCTGCGTTGTTTTTGCTGGCCAGACGGTAATCCGGTAATAATAAAATAACTCGTAACAATATGCGAGAATATGTGAAAAAGTGAAATTAAACGAAACGGAACCGAAAGCGCGTGGCTTATCAATTCCGAACAGCCCGAACCCTTTTTCTACGTTCTGAACGAAAAGCTCATTGAAGAAAAGAACTAATCACTTGTTCAGGTGCCTCTTCTGATACTCGGGAGAATACTGTGCGGTTTTTCCGGCACGTTTTGCCTCCTGGTGCCAATCTACATCTCGGAAATAGCCCACAAAAATATACGCGGTACTCTGACGTCAATTTTTCAACTAATGATCAACCTCGGGATAATGTTCGCCTTCGCGCTCGCCTATTTCACAAATGACGAAAAAACTATATGGGTATACAGCCTGGCCTGCGGACTAACAACGGCACCTGTGGCTCTAGTTATCCTCATCCCCGAAAGCCCCTTGTATCATCTCGCGAAAAAAGACGAGAAACAGGCGAAAATCTCGCTCCAATATTTCCGAGGCAAATACTTCGACGGGCTAGAAGCTGAGATGGAAGAACTCAAGAATCTTGTCGCAATCAAAGAATCTAACCAAGTGAGTAAACCGATTTTCAAATAAAGACATCGACTGATGTTCGCTTTGATTTTACATATCTAACAGATTTTTTATTCTTCTATCCTTCTTCTTCTTCTTCTTCCGGAACGCAGGCATTCAGTTTATTTCGAATCGAAGTAATAAGAATTCGTCATTTATACGGGAAATTCTAACCCCCGCAGGTTAACTTCCGAACATTTAAAGACAAGCGATTTATCAGGGGTTTAGCCACGTCTTTCGGCGTGATGATCATGCACCAATTGACCGGTATAAGTCCCTTTATTTTCTACACTCTGGCTATATTCAACGCTGGAGGATCGGCGGACATAAGTTCCATGGGTCAGACTCTCGTCGTTGGATTTTCGCAAATTATAGCTAGTATCATGGCGGCGATATTGATCGATATTATCGGAAGAAAGACGCTGCTCATCGTCTCCTCGTCGTTGATGGGGACTGCCTTGGCTTTACTTGGTAAATTGGAAGCACTATTCTCGAGCTTTTTTTTCCCGCCTTCGTTAACTCGCCCAATTTCAAACTTTCGATGATTCAATACTCACTGCCTGGAGGCAGTATAAATCGAGAAAATAAAAGAGCCCGAAATAAAATTTATCAACCGAATCAACCCTTCGGGCTTTAAAAAAAAAAAAAAAAAAAAAAAAAAAAAAACGGGACGGCTTGATTTTTCATTAATAGGATTGACGTTAAACCCGTGTGGGACATTAATTGTTTTTGTCAGATGTCAGGCTTGGGCTTTGAAAAAATGAAACAATTTTTCTCCCGCGTTAACCCTCCGCGCAAAAGACTATCTAAAGCCGGTATAATTAGGGAAAAAAACTATCGAGTATGCGAAAAGTCAAATTCTACTCCTTGGCGAAAAAATAGTAGTTTTTCTGCCCCAGGATGGTTCTCGAATATTCAAGAAGCGGACCCGGAATACGCCGAGGAATTATCCTGGATGCCGTTGACGTGGATCTCCCTATTCTTCGGAGGATTTAATCTCGGCGTAGGACCAATAGCCTGGGTTTATCTGGGTGAAATTTTTCCCATTAACACAAGGCTCGGGGCCGGTACTACAATGAGTGTATTTAACTGGCTGTTGTCACTGTCTTTGACGTTATCGTTCGGCGAAATAATCGACGGAATTGGGGAGTCAAATACGATGTGGTTATTCGCCGGTATTTCATTGGCCGGTGCTGTCTTCGCCGCGTTATTTATCAAGGAGACAAAACTTAAGAGTTTGATAGAAATTCACGAAAATTTCACCCTCGTAAACTCGACTCAATTATGAGGATAAATGAAACTTAGACGATTCAATGAGAACGCGAAATTCGCATGCAGATCCGAACTATAATAAACGTGATATGCGAATATGAAACGTTTTTTCCCCCCGTCCCGTTTCTTCCCTCATTCCAATTATCCGTTAGAAAATTAATGCCACACTAGACAAGTATGCCTGTGTCAAGTATCGAGTATCAATTGTATGTACAGCTTTGATACTTTCACTGTAAGATAAAACTTGGCGATTTATAACCCCTCGAAGTATATAGAACGTTGTAATAACTTGTTTACGCAGTTTTCTCTGCAGTTTTAAAGGCTATATAATATGAAATTGCGGGTTAGGATGGCAAATTTCACCTCGAGTATACGGTATACATATAATCTTTACGAGACTATAAATCGATGCTTGAATTCGTCGATAAACTGCCTGTCGTTTTCGAACGAATAAGAGAATTGACGAGGTTTGTCTGAAAAAACGTGTGTTTGGGGGTAATTTTAGTTGATCTTTTAATTTCGTTGGATATTTAAGCGTTATAGATCTAGGTGAGATATATCTTGGATTTATCAAACGGTTTGAGAAGAGAGGGGTATGAGAATAAAACTGAAGTAAAACATTTACTGGCTTGAATCCAAAGAGATAAGAATTGCACAGTTATTCTCCATTCTACATATAGCGTATATACGTCCTCGGAGAAATATTGCCAGCAGCTGATGATGTCGCGCTTTACACTGGTTGGCTAAATATAACAAGCTTATGGAGTCGGTTGTGGATCAAAATGATATTTCATCTTCTATCCGCCCCCACGTGGACTAAATACGCCTACGCATAAAATGTATACATCATTTATTTCCTTAATTATATTTTTCTTCAATATAAGTATATATATATCCTTAATTACATATTTCTATCAGGACAGGATTCGTTTCAAGTCACCTGTTTATTATTTTTTTTTTTTTCATTTTCATTTCCTTTTCATTTTTTCTTCTTCTCTTATATGCTCGAATAATTTTTTCTCAAGGAAGAGGAAGCAAAAAAAAAAAAAAAAAAACAGCATGTTCGTTCATATACACATAGATATATATATATATAAATATACGCGACACTTGGTATCGACCTCGTGTTTATCCCTTATCGTTCGAGGCCGAATAAATATGGAAATATGGAAGCCGGGAGGGCGCAGAAAAATTTGCGAATATTCACGAAAGTGAATTCTCCCGTTGCGTTGAGGAATAGTAACGCGAGCGAGTGATTGAGCTTTGAGAAAGCATTTGTTTTCTATTTTGTAAGCTTGATTTAGTTTTTTTTTTTTTTTTTATCTAATATTCTTCTTCTTCTTCTTCTTTTTCTTCTTCTTCGTCTGTTTATTATTCCGCATATAAATCGGAATATTCTGCACTCGAAGAAGGCAAAGTTTTTCGCGTGAAATCATCTTCGCGATGAGAGAGAGAGACAGACAGAGAGAAAGAAATAGATCGAGACATATATTTTTTACATAGTAATGGTGAAAATGTTAACCCCCGTGTAAATTTGATCATTCCCCTCTCTCCGAGGTATCATTTCGAATTTATATTTCTTGTTTATTTTCACTTCTGATCTTGTATAATGGGTAAAAAAAAAAAAAAAAAACGTATACGCGGAATAAGAATCGTGAATACGTCAAATAATTGGGTTTCAAGAAATCTCAAGATTTTCAAGTATCCCTCCCCCCCAAAGGTTCATTCAGAATTTCAACTCTAGCGTGCAAATGGCAGAAGCATTCGATAAAATTTCGTTCACCAAGTACACATATATATATATATATATATATATATATATATAATATATATATTATCCTATTTATTGATCCCCATCCATGCGCAGTGCAGTCAGAATTGTGAAAACCCTTGTAGACGTACTTGGTATGATAATAATTGATTGTCAAAAAAAAAAAAAAGAGAAAAAAAAAACCTGTTTGGTTAGAATGAGGGAAGAAGAATAAAGGAAATAATAATAATAAATAAGCGCAATAATAATTAACTGTAAAACCACATAATATAATAATAAAAGTTAACATACATGCGTTCAACCCGCCTTTGCTAACTCTCCTGTATAATAAATGACCATGGTGTGTTTGCCATTTTTGGTACATGTACCGTATTTTACGTACGTTTTATGTGTGACCGCTTGTTAGAAAGATTTGGTTAGCTGTTGAACATACAGACGTATGTACGTACACATGTACGACGTGCGATAGGTATAAATGAAGGATAGGCATAGAATCTGGTCTGATAAGATGAAAAAGTGTAAGGTGAAAAAAAGAAGATGAAGAAGAAGAAGAAGAAGAAGAAAGAAAGAAATTCTAGTCACGAAGTCCAATAAATTCTGACATCTCTGAGAAAAGTAAGTCTTGCAGAAACAATCGATCAAAGTCCAGATTTTTGTTATATATATGAAAAGAATAAAAGAAATAAGGGGAAAAAAAAAAAAATGAAAGAAGGAAAAAGACAATAAGGCAGCGGGAAAAAAAAAATTGTCAACGTCGCTTGTGCTAGTCCCAAGGCAAATATGTAAAACAGCGTTTACTTCTTGTTATATATCTTGTTATTTTTTGGATTTGCTTACTTATCTACGTCGTGAGACAGATGTTCAAACAGAGTCTGAACAAGGTAGCGTTACGTACATATACCTATACGTTGAACCCCTTGAATAAGAGGGGAAGAAAAATGTAATAAAAAAAAAAAAGTAAAAAGAACAGAAAAGTAGGAAAAAAAACAAAAAAAAAAAGTTAAAGAGACTAAATCGCCCGCGGTGCATTTTCTCCCGAAATCTTCCCGAGAGCTGAGAGCGTGATACCAAGGGATTACTTATGCGGAAACAGCTTAACCCTGATCCTACTCAAGGCTTGACCCTCTGACCTGCTTACATCCGCTCTTAAATGCTCCCTGACTAGGATCTTCGAGGTTAATCTTCCGGCGAAACGGTTAAGCCACTAGAGTATTGGTCTACTATGCGCGGTCCGGTTTGCCAATAATTATCGTCAACCTTGAGTAATTATCGTGAGACAATAATTATCTTCGCTTGTCTCGAATTCGGTGATAAAATCCGAAGAAAAAGTGAAGATTTTCGCGTGGCTACGTAACTCCGCGAAATAAGCTTTGGCGTAAGATCATCAAGTCCGACTGGATATACCTACGCACTAGCCTCACTAGTCGTGGATTTAGCGAGGGATCATCCCCCGAGACAAATGAGACCGTTATCCTTTGACCAAAATCGAATGTTTGGATTCGTAAGGCGACTTGGCCTGACCTCGGTATCGATTAATCCCTTTGCATTATAAGCATCTTGGTCTGACTATCCCGAGGGAATAGACCGCGCATTGATAAACCCTTTGATCCTCGATATGTACTGTACAACGTATATAAATTTCTGTATTAGTTTTCAGGAATCGTAATATGTTTTTCATTATTTTCTTTTTTTTTTTTTTTATTCTTCTTATGGATCCTTAATTAATTGGATAATATTTTTTTTCGTCAATTTTACCCGTGCGTAGAAACAACTTTTCTATGACAAAATAACAAGAGGTTGTCTCATAACCCATGTCGATACCCTGCACTTACGCAACGTTTCACTTTACGACGTACTACAATATTTCAAATCGAATTTTCTACTCGCAGTACTCACTCTGCAATATGAAGTTTCGATACACTATAATGTACCGCATGAACAATATACATCGTACCGTTACAAATCAATGATTTCATACGTATATGTATATACATATGGATAGGTATACAGGCATAGTTTATATATATATACGTATATAAGGGAATGAGATTGAATTTTGAACTCTATCAACGGTTAAAGGTTGAATTTACCGTGAAAACGAACCATTTTCTTTTTCTTCATATTTTCAAATACTGCAACAGAGAGAGAGAGAGAGAGATGGTAGGCAATTTAAAAAATACCAACTATACTCTCATTACTAACGGAATTATTTTATTTCAGCTAATGACGAAGTCGCGGCTCACCTCGTTAGTTGGTATAAAGTTATTCCGTGTGATATAGAAGCAAGGTAACTGGAAGATATATATATATATATATAAAGATATCACAGATATTTTTGGAGATGAATTTTGGTGGGGAAGAAATAAAAATAGAAAAATATTGAAACAGAGAAGAAAAAAAAGAACGAACCGTTTACTCACGCGGATGACAATTTTTACGGCTTACCTCCTTCGGATTGTGCCAAACGAATCTGAAAAAAGATAAGAAAAAAAAAAAAAATGAAATTGATCTTAGTATTTCACGCACGTTATTTATTACATAACTTATATATAACTAAGCCAGTCCCAATTTTTTTTTTTTTTTTTTTTTACTGGGATTTTATATTTTTTTCAACAAATATCTCGACAAGAATGAAAATTTCGTACAGGGTATCCGGCTGATTTTTCTCTCTCGTTATCAGTATGGGGAAAACATGTCGTTCGGCGTTTTTTTCACTAAATTTTTATTCTTCCTTTTTCATCATTTCGGGACAGTATGCCTTGCTTCTTAAATATACAATTCCACGGTTAGAAAATTTGTATTTTTTCTTCATTTTTTGCTATTTCCCGTATCATATATATTCCCCTATATTTGTTTCTTACGACTTCTAGCACGAGCATGAGCGCAAACCACCACTTCCATGGAATCGTTATAGCTGCCTAGTACCCACAACCCGCAAGCCACCAAAACTAGCTGTAAAAATGAAACGAGTAAAAAGCTTGGAAGTTCGCGCTCTTGGTACGTCGTCTCAAGACAGCTTTTAAACTAAAGATCCCAGAATATTTTTTTCGTTTTCTCGTCAAACTATACAGATCTACATCATTTAGATTTCAACCGTCGTAGATATTGAATAAACGGTGGAAACTCACAAACGAACAAGATCCCGAAGGCTGTAAGGACTTTTGCGGGTGTCGCTGGATTCCCGGAGTTTTTACGGTTCAAAAGACATACGAAGAAGAAAAAAAAAGGAAAAAAAACCGGGAATTTAAAACCGAACACACGTCATATGTATATCGCGGTCTTGGCAAGCTATGAGGGAACAGTTGCATCGAGTTAGGCGGTGGACTGTGGTCTTGAAATGTTTTGGACGCGTTGCAAACTTATTATTAGCAAACCGATGCTACTTTTGAGTATTGTAGCCTCTACTGGCTCAGTGGGGGACAACAACAATCGTAAACTCTTGACGCTAAAGACTCGACATGAGCGAAACGACGAGGAGCTGTTTTAAACTGCACACGTGCATCTATTTATACAACTTTTTGAGGGCTCATAAGTTTTCGAAGAAAATGAAAAGAAAGAAGAAAAATACCTCCTTTCCTTGGCTCCTCGCTTTCCTTCCATAATTTATTATAAATTCGCTTAGGAATTTAGCGAAAAATTGGTACCTAGGGGGTTTCCCGATTTTCCGATCTCTAACCGCCAGGATCAGACCCACATTCAGTACTTATACAGTTAGGTACCTTTCCCCCGCACGAGTGACAAAGTTATTCAATAATACAAGCGGTAACATCGAGCCAGGATCAAAGTGTTGGTATACGGAATTAACATAGATTAACCCGTTCAAACCAGGCTTATCGGATTCTGGTATACGTCAGTCAAGGTCGTAGACCATGAAGTTTAATACACCTAATCACGACTCGGCAATAGTACAAGGTACGACGGTTCTCGCATGCGTGTTAATTATCGCGTTGTGTCAATTCTCCGCATGTATGTTAAATTTCATCCGATCGTATCATTGCTGAGAATTTTTTTCATTCCATCTTCCTCCTCTGCCTCTTCTTCTTATTCTTCTTCTTTAGGGATAAAACTTCGCCTCTCGTAAAAGTTCCGCCTTTTCTTTTTTTTTTTGGGATGGCTATGAGCTGTACGAGGCTACGAGAAAATATCGGTCTTCTTCTTCTTCCCATTATTATTCGAGAGAGAAATATCGATTTAGTAATTTCAAGCCAAGTCCAACGATAAGATTAAAGTTCAGTTCACCTCCTGTATAGATACCTGGCTAAAAAGTGACGAATATTTTCTCGTCAGCATTAGGGTGTATTTATTTCGTCATTTATTTTGAATTCCGACTTATTTATCCAAAATTTCGAAACCCTAACCCTCCCCTGTGAATTTATTTTTTATTCATCATTCCTAACGCGACCGGTTAACAGTTGTAGCTTCTTATCACCACGTCCGTCTCTAATTATCTTTAATCGCTTACCAACTCAAGGGTTTCCTTAATATATCGACTTTACGACCAGCAGGCTCGTCTAGCTGGCTCGGTATGCGTATATACGCCTTATACACCACTCAGTGAACGAGCTAAAACTTTGGTTAAACTTTGATTACTACCCGTTATCTAAAGTCGTTATCCGTTGAATTGCTTCATAACTTCCATGTACCAAATTCCTTCTTCGTCGTGTAATCATTTCACCCGAATCTACCCTAGTTTATGTATATCTATATAGATTCCAGGCACCCGATAGGTACCTTGTACGATGATTATTATTCAAACCAGTAATAATTCATTATTCCAACTTCTAATTTTATGCACTTAATTTCTGCAAGTATTATATATCCACATCATATATACCGGATACCTCGCGTACATGTGCTTTGGAACAGATGTGCAGTTAACCACGGAACTGTTCAAGTTTAGTACCAGGCTAGGTATGGATATGGAAACGTTGTTTGTAAACGAGTACCCACCTAAATTCAGCGAAACTTTGTCGAATAGGTATAAAGGCGGGAGGCGGCTATACATAATTGATAATATTCTACATGCGATAGTTGGCCTAGAAACTTTGCTAACAGTTATAAGGCTATTCCTGCCTCGATTAGTTCCTCTCCGTCAATATAGAACTTGACATTTTCCACGGACTGTAAGGTACGTATACAAAGGGATCCTCCCTGGTTTTGATTATCGGCGAAGGAGGATCGTTGTTCGAATTCAATTCTACAGGATTTTATAGTATTTGTAGAATTGGTTTTTTTTTTTGCGATCTTCCAAGCTCGTTTCTCCGTGCCAAGAAACGGGATAATCGAAGAAAGCTAAAACGAGAGTGGGACGTCTTGCGGTTTGGGCTTTCGTATGTCTATGCTACCCTCGTCAGATTTTCACAAAGCACTAGGACTCTATACCCACGCGATGACAAGAGAGCAAACAAGACTTTGGAAGATTTTTCAGAGCGAGAAAGACGTAGTTCGCACTTTCGACTATATGCGGGTTCAGGATCTTCCTTGCTCTTTATTATGTAGATAAAAAAAATTCCGTTGATTTCTAGGAGAGGAAAGCGGGGATTGTAAATTTTGAATGACGAATAAGGGAAATAAGTTGTTCTGGAATTATGATCAAAAAAACTGCGTCTAGTTTCCGACGATTTAGATATATAAAGCATACAATCGGGATCAGACGTAGGTATACGTGCCTAGTCAGAAAGCAGCCAGTTAAGTAGAGGCGATTAACGATGCGGATGGATCCCCCATTGTGAGGGTGGTTTCGCACGCAACGCCGCGGACTAATTTCACCGGTATACCTATATACCTGCAACGCGAACGAATGGAATAGAATGGAAACGAGTTCTACTGCGAAAGCAATAGCGCGCGTTAATACCCTAAAAAGAAACAAAAAAAGGAAAAAGAAAATTATTTGTAAACCTGTATAGGGTAGATTCACGTCCGAGACACTTTATTCGAATTGGTCAATTTTATTATTACATAAATAAAAAAAATACGTGCGAGTGACGTGTTTCAAATCCAGTATAGTCATACAGCGAAGTTAAATAAGTCATTTTATTTCCCGGTAAAATGAAGAAGAGTACAAGACTCGTAGATCACTTCGCTAATATCGCGTCGACAAATCTCGTTAAATTACATCCCTTATTTTTTTTGTTGCAGATTTTTCTTCTTTTTTTTTTCTTTTTTTTTTTGTCAGACGGTATAAACTTTGACTAAACTCTTAACTGCGCGTATACCGGTTCCGTTTGCAGAGAGAAAAGGAAAACTTATTCAAGGTTGGATGGTAACAATAAACGTTAAGAAGGAGATACGGTTATAGTTCCGAGTTCAATTTCAGGGGGTACAAAAATGGACGGAGAAAAAAAGCTTTAAACTTTTATCCCCGAAAAATAAAGTTTCATTCATTCAGAACCAAAGCACGATACCAATGCCCTATTCCCTTTCTTATTCCATCGTTTCCAATATCTATACAGTACATATACCAAGTTTATTCAATTTTTGGTTAAAAAGATCAAAAATCAAAAATCAATGCCGTGAGAATTTATAGAAATAGATGGAAAATTTCCAGAGTCGACTAGGTATAAGTGCCGTGTTCCACTACTTACACAGTGGCAATAAATTAACGGTAAAACTTGGCGGGTTTCCTGTAGGTCTTAGAAGTAGTATATAGGATATAGAGTCAATGGGGCGAGAAAGTTGAGTTTCCTACTGCGATGTGCAGCAGAACTATACCCGCAGAACCCCCGTAGGAGACTAGATCCTAATGGAAAATAATATATCCTAACCTCGGTGTATAAGGGGTTCCGATGTGTAGCCATATAGCCAGCTAGCTGACTCCAATTCTTTTCGCAGTAACCCACAGCTGGTAAGATTCCAGTAAACGGCGAATCTTTCGGGTGTGTGGGAAAAAAAAAAAAAAGAAATAATCGACCGATTAAGAGCTAGAGGATTCTTCTTCCTCCTCTTCTTTCTTTCCATCTTTCGTTTTTTTATTTTTTTATTTGTTTAGTTTTTTCTCATTGGCAAACGAGTCTTGATTCTGTACGAAACCTTTATAACAAAGAACCGGCTAATATAAGAGGCTCCTCAAAGGATTCGAGGATTTCTCCAAGAGAATATTCAATGTAATTATTATCCCCTTTTATATTTACCGTTCATATCTCTACAATAGTTCGCGAAAAATTCTTTCTTTCTTTATTTTTTTTATCGAAATTCTAAAATCGTATCACCGTATCGTATATTACATGTTCGATAAAAAAGTATATTCCTACGAGATTGCGGATAAAGTATATGTTTATTATAGTACCTACAATTGTGTTAATTTACTGTACGGTGCGGTAGAAACAGCTAGGGGTAGTAAGTGTAACAATGGTATAACGAGGCAAGAGCTCAAACACGCAAATGAGGTTGCATTCAGACGTGGTGCATCTGCAGTGCTTACGATTAATTGGCGCTTCGCATTTCCTCTGAACTTGTACGAGGTAGGTAGATAGATATATGTACGTAAAGGAAGGTATGCAGCGTTTGTATTTCCATGGTAAACTTGGCGACAATCACTCGGCTGTTACGTATACATATGGATATACACACACATACATACATGCAAGCATGGTACCCAGGTAGGGAGTTAATACGCGTGAAATTCTCTCTATGGTTTAAATTTTCGTCTCTGTGAATTTGCTAGAAATTTTGCCATCCGTTAATATTCCCTACAGCCATTATATTATCTCCCCACGGAACCGTTGACGCTATATAGACGTAGATATACATTGCGTATATAGAGGCATCGCGGAACATGAATCAAGGGAAGAGACGTAGCCCGGAACTTGTCTCAAGATATTAACCGAAATTATGTGTAATAAGGAATTTCTCTAGTTTTTATAATCCCATTTTTTTTTAATTTTTTTATTTTATTTAACCAAAAACTAAAAATTCTTACTCTATTCTCTATCTGTCTCTCTCTCTCTCTCTCTCTCTCTCTCTCTCTGTCTCAGTTGACCTGGTTTTTCGCTACTGACCATGAGTTGAAGAAAAGAAAAAAAAAAAGAACAAAAAATAAATAAAAAATAAAATGAAAATGGAAAAAAGAAAAAAAAAAAAAAAACTAGAAAGACTAGCTTGATTGGCTCAGAAATAGGTCAATGGCTGGAAAAACCTGACAGAGGCAATTTCAAAAACTCCAAGTTTATCAAGGCGTGATTAATTGGACAGGAAATTTACTTCAATTTCAAATCGACGTGCCATCCTACTGCAGCAATCGAATATATCTCGGACACTAAAATTTGGAGTATCGTCGTGGGGTATCAGGGGTACGATAATATTCAATGGAAATAACCAACGTTATCGTTCCGATCGATGAATAAAAATAAAAATAAAAAAACTAGAAACTGCATCCGTATATTATTTGAATTTGAAAAAACAAAAAAAAAAAAATAATAATTCGAAAGAAGGAACAGCTATCATAGAATCAAAAACCATTCAACGTTCATAAACTGATGCAAAGATCGCATATAATATTCTCCTTTATATAAAGATATATCTACGTTTATATATACGTTCAAAAATTCAGTCATTTTTTCGTTTCTCTTCTTTTGATTTTTTCTATCACAACTCATCACGTTGTAATATTTCCCTTAAAAGCTATATATACTGTGTGAATATTTTCCGCTTCGTTAAATACACTAACCGCATTGAATCGGTGCCGAAATTTTCCCCTGCACTGCAGCGTATACCCGCGCTTTCGTTATTCATTCATTGGCATTCGAGATTTTCCGGGCTGTATATAGTTCTAACGCGAATATATATATACATATATATATATATAATATGAGGTTATATTGTTTAAAACAATTTTCCACGTTTATATAACGAAAACTCGTGAGGAATTCTGTCTGCGTAAAGGTGAATTTCGCGAGTTGGATTTTAAATTCGTTAAATATATATGTATTCGAAATTCACGGTTCTCTTGACAGATCTAATTGCCATTCTTATATCAAAGACCAGTTGCTGTTTGCATAATATATGAAAATAAGAAAGATTCGTACGTATATATATATATCTGTATACCTACTCTCTTCTCGTATATAGACAGATGATTATATTCATATATACAGTACATACTACGTATATACCTATATACAAGGATATTAAGCGATGTATATGTGAAAGGTTATCCCCATACCCGAGTATCGCAGTCCCTCGAGAGCCCGCAGACCGACACTCATCGAGAGAATGGTATACATATGTGATACAGAGAAGGGTAGAAAATTGGTTACACCAAGACCTAGTCCTGGACCCAGAGACCTAGCTTACCAAGTGCTCTTCGCCGTGATATTGAATCAGCCCAATCAGGGCGTCACTTCGAGGTTTCCTGGAGCCGTTTGTGAGCTGATTGTCGAAGGCGGACGATCCTTTGTCTCTTGTTACGATCCCGAGTGTCCTCAGTTCGATAAATTGTATCGATATAAGGTACATATATATATGGCCCGGGTTCATTTCCCGAGATTGTTACTAGGGCAAAAATCTTTCGGATAGAATTAAAACTTATCTTTTACTCAAATAAATGCGATCGTAATTTACTCGACATAGAGAGAAAGAGAGAAAGAGAGAAAAATTTGCGAGAAAAGAAAGAAAGAAAGAAAAAAGATAATAAAAGGGGTGGAATCGAGGTAAAGAGAGAAACTCTCATTATAATCCAGAAGCTAAAGCCAGCAGGGTGATTAACCGACAGATTATCTTCGTCCCCTTTATTACCTCCGCTTCTATATTGATATAAAAATAATGGTAATAATTATTATCAATCTGAGTTGAATGGATGAAAAAGTATAAAAAGAATCGTTTCATCCTCTGGATATAAGAATCGAACAGAAACTTGTGCGAATAAAGAGATTAATTTTCTCAAACTATATATCTGCCTGAGTTTCGATTATTAGACTTTTTTAGGAAAATAACTTTTCCAAAAACTGTGATTCGGTACAATATTGATATCCGGAATTTTAACCGTTTCTAATCTCGAGTGTAAAATAAAAAGAAGAAAAAAGAAGAAAGAAAGAAAGAGACATCGCTCGGGGTTCGCGATGCCGGAGAACGATTTTATCATCAAATTGAAATGGAATAAATTGAATTGATTTTTAGTCGATTGGTATATGTGCACTCGGCACTCTCTGTATGCAAATACTCGGCGATCAATCATCATCTGGAATAGATATTTTTCGTTCGACATTTCATCGCAGATTCGGTTCATGCAGATGTATCAACACCGTGTGGCGACCGGGTCCGACTCAACACTCGACAACCTTTGACGTATTTTTCAATATCTCTATCGCTGTCGCGGTATATTGCAAAATCCAGAAATGTCCCACGAGCTGACAACCCTTTTCTAACCTCTTATTTATCGTTCTTTTGAAAAGCTGAGAATATAGCCTCGTATAAAAAAAAAAATGAAAAAATAAAGAGAAGAAAAAAAAAAAGAAGTATAATTTTGAATTTCGTGTGAATGAACTAAAACAAACGTGTGAATAATTTTCATTCGCGATCTCACGCCACGTCAAGTCGCGTCGCCCTCTGGTTTCTTAATCCTGGTTCGTCGACTTCGATCGACGCCTGGACGTGTATTTTGAAGACTAAGCGCCAGCACCTGGCCGTCCGTCGACGCGGCGGTGGTCGACGGTCGGTAGATGCTGATTCTGAATTCTGAATGCTGGATGCTGGATGTTGGATGCTGGATGCAAGTCCCCCGGGAGAATCGATTGAGCGCCCTCTCATACCCTTACCAACTAAAATCCCCTGCCTCTTCTGCCCTCTCCCCAGCCAACCCTTACTTGCTATTCGAACATCGCTCTCTCTCTATTTCGCCTGCTCCCTCCTCAGAGGCTCCAAGAATCGTTCCTCGGCTCTATATTCGTCAAATCTCAATACACCTTATATATAGAGCTAATGATGAAGACATCAATTTTTTTACATTGTCTAATGACGGAGTGATTAACGAAAGAAAAACAACAAAAAAATTGGAACATTTTTTACTGTCATTGTTTAGTCTATTGTATATTCAATTAATTTAACGAAGTATAAGGTAGGTATCGAAAACGTATTGTAAGAAGCACCTAAAGGGGAAAGTGTAAATGTTCTGACCCCGGCCCATATACTCGTCTCCGAATCAAACCAAATTCGGATTTAGTCCCGCATATGAATACATAAGTTCGTTAGGCGGGTGGTAGATATGTATGTGCCGTAACCCCAGCATTTCAGGACCCGTCCGCGGTATAACCAATAATTTAAATACCAATGAAAGCGTCAATTGCCTGTAATTATTATCAATTGGAGAAAAATTGACGAGTGTGAGTGTGAGACTTGTTTTACTTTCTTTTTTTTTTTTTTACTTGTTACGAGAAAGAATTTTTTTTTTTTTATCACATTAATGTATGTATAGGTATACTTGCGGCGAAAGGCTTTTCGCACCGGATAGGTAGGTACTATCTTGCCTCAGCCCCAAGAGTGTGAAATATACTCAGCTCTTGCTTTTTTTAAAAATACATTTTAAAATCTTTTACACAGTTTGAGAAAATTCTGGTTTAATATTGAAGCGGTATAGAAGGTATATCGCTGTAAAACGTGTATCACAATCGCCCTCGGGATATAAATATATATATATATATCTTTGAAATAATTTCTCTGTCTCAATTCCACGCCGTTTTCTTTTTCGTTTTTCGAGATAAACGATGTATAATTTCGAACACGGTTTCGTAAACTTTATTCTTTATTCTCCTAGACGTAGGTACAGGAATTGATATATATATATATATATATATATTGTATGAAATATATATATATAGCGAGAGAAAGTCAGAAATAAATATCTACTTAATAAAAGAGAAAAGAAAGCCAACTCGAACAAACAATTCCAGACGTCACAATACGTCGTCGCACAGTCAACCCCATCGCAAAAAGTTTGCCGCAGATATAGTACTAGATGCGTATATATATACCTATATATATCGACGAAAGTATAGAAGAATATGAGAAGACTGGGTAGAATTTCATGGAGACTGACGTCTGGATTCGTCAGGATGTCTGGAGTTTTTTTTTTTATCTTTTTTTTCATTCATTTTTCTTTCTATTTTTTGGGACAAAAAGTTGGTAATTATATCGCGAATTTCTTTTTCGCTCTAATTATATACTTATCAAAAGAATGGAATTTGTCTACTAGGTTATATAGAAGGGTATATGAGATTTAAAAAAAATTGGAACGTGATATATATATGCGATGTCCCGGTATCATTAGAAAAAAAAAAAGGGTCAAGGTTAAAAGTAATTCATTTTAAATAAGAAAATATACGGATTTATGTATGTAAAAATGTATGTAAAATAAGGTACATGTGTATTTATCTTTTTCTTATATGAAACAAGTCCGAACTGTAGAGTTAATTGATATTATTTAATAATCGGCACCGTTCTTGGTAAGGATGATATAATCAAGAGTTACGAGGAGCGAGTAAGAGGAATTATTCTACTTTGGGTTTAATTAGTACACGAGGGAAAATCAGACTCGCAATTAACCAGAAATTAAATGACCGCCATTTCGAAGTGGTATATATATCTCAATCCACCTATATATATCCAACCCGGGTTTTACCCGCTGTTATATTCATCAAGCCTACCAGACTTCTTTAGTCTAGCGATAAATGGGGACCGCAATAAAAAATCATGAGTGGGTATAGAAAATTCAGACACAAATAAATTAAAAGACGAAGATAAAAAAAAAAAAAAACAGAGATTTTCATGAATGAAGAATTCGAGCGAGTCTTTCGGACGGAGAGTAAATAAAAAAAAATAAGGCTTTCGAATCTCGAACGATTCTAGCGACCACTCACCCATCTACATATACATATTACGTAGATATTTATTCCAATAGAATTTAACCGCGAGACCATTATCCGGCCATAACTTTCTACAAATGGACCATATAATTCCGTATATAATATATATATGTATAATAAACGTTGCTGTTCATCCCGAAACGTAGTTTCCCATTGATACAATTAATTCCATCAGTTAGTACAGTAAGTTTGTGGAATCTTGAGAATTGCTTTCAGAGTCTAGCAGTAGAAGGTATACACAATCATCGGATAGATTGTCGATCGATCAATTAGCCGGGAATAGCTGACTGGTATACAGGCATATAGAATCGGTGTATCAGCCATTGGCTATAAATGTTTATTGTTTAGTAGCCGCAATGCGGCGTCTAGTCTTATTCGCGCGAGTAGGTATACTATTTCTGCGTTTTGAAAAATAAACGGGAAAAAATTCAATTCTATTTTTACGATTGCTCCCTAAATATCGAGAATATTAGGTCCACGTTATGTACTCGGAATATACTCAATTTTGGAGAAATAGAGAGATCGGAGAGACCGGCTCGCGAGGAATAGAAAATCCAAATTGGAAACTCGACCGCATAAATCCGGGGCACGAAGCCTCAATAATTCCCGGGGTTTCATCGGCACGTCTTCCCACAGCTACAATAGCAACGCATGTGCTTTGAACCTTGATCCTTACCTTTCAATTTGTAGAATGTTTAATAAATCGTTTATTCCTTTTTTTTTTTGTTTTTTTTTTTTTGTAGAATGAAATGAAATGAAATGATGGAAAGATTCGATATTAGAAATTTTATATCGGAGCTAAATGTAAAGGTGCAAAGAAATATTCCGAGGAGTAATAAGAGTATAAGGGACGAAATTGGTCGGAGATTCCTTAGCTCCGAGACGAGCATGGCAAACTTTCTATTCGATTACCGGATTCCCCTTCCTTCCTTCCTTCCTTTTACTTGTACAGTATAAAACCCTCCACCGCAATTCGATATTTACTCTACTTTATGGACGGCTTTGTTTCTCGGCGCCGTGGCCGTAACCACTGCTTCCAGACACTCTGGAGAAGTATATAGAATCGACACAGGGGATGAAAACGAAATATATATATATATACGTAAAATTTCGGAAAAAAAAAAAACTCGTCAAATTTATTTCCCGGAATTTTCTCAGTCTGTAAATTTACGTTTGATAAAAAAAAAAAAAAAAAGGTTAGACAGTCACGCGCGTATGGTTTATATCGAAAGACGAAATGAGACTCGGACTCGGACTCACGTGTATGCGATATGAAAAAAATCGATGTTTCGGGTCTCGTAGAAAAGCAAACGTAAAAAAAAAGAAAAGAAAACATGCAATACCCGTGTAGTATATAAAGTATAGTAATTTACTGTAGCTCCGTGTCCCAGTGTCACGATCGAATTGAAAGATATTCATGACAGATTGCGCTCACTCGACGACAATAATTCATGCAACCAGTCATTTTCAATGTTAGATCAAAATCTATATACTATATATATACAGCGTTATAATATACGACAGTTCAGGTGGTTTTCTGGTTATATCAAACCCACTGGCGTGCAACGTCCAAGTTTGTACAAAAATACGTATATCTAAAAATTGGATTTTTCATCGCGATTTTCGTCAGTATAAAAAAAAAAAAAGAAGAAGACAAAAAAAAACACAAATTAAAATTCAGATTTATTCAGATATCCCGATGAAGCATACGGTGTAGGTATATCCATAGAATCGATGCGGATACACGGCGATTTATCATGCTCATCGCGATTCTTCTCCGTGTATAAGTTAAAACCTGTAAATTTCGTATATCGCGCCCTGCCGCGGCCGCGATTCCCGAACGTAATAGCAAAACGATATTTTCTACCGTATTATTATGTCGAGTGATTTTTTCCGTCTGAAACCTATACGTAATGGATTTTTTCATTCCTAGATTTTAACGCAATAATACAGCTCGTACGTATAAGAGATGTAGGTATAACCATACGTACAAGTTTCCTAACTGGGAATGTCATGTGTCCTGGTCATGAAATACGAGAAGGTAGGGCAGGCATATATCCGCGGGCATCTATGGTGAAGTTCAAAGGTCAAGTTAAGGCTTGGGGTTTTTTTTTTTTTTCTTTTGACGGAGAACGAGGGAAAACGAGAGAACCGGGAAAGCGGACTAAAACCACCCGACAATGTCCAGCGACCCAGGGGCGTCGTTTCTATTTATGCGCGTTCGCTGGAAAACAATTCGTTCCTCGGCGCCGCGGCTATATCTACGTTGAACAACGAACCGGACCGGTTGAGTTATCGAAGTCACCCGGGTCTCGTTAGCATTTGGATAAGCCGAAATGGTCTCCCCTCGTAGAATAGGAGTTTGAAACGCCGCGTTGGTTAACGGACGTGCCTTTTTTTTTTCCGTTTTATAATACCGTTTTTACTTTATTTCTATTTTTCTTCTTCTTCTTCTTCTTTCTATATGTCTATGTCTAATATCATTTCATCGTTTCTCGAGACTCGGAATATGAAAAACTGAGAATCTCACGTATAAAAGAAAGTCGTGAATGATGCCCGTATATTGAAGAGCTGAAAGAGAGAGAGAGAAAGATGTTTTTTTTTCTCTTTCTTTTTTTTTTTTTCTTCTAAAGAACGGTTTTTTTACGAAACACAGCTTAAATAATTCAAACGACGAAATATACCCGCGGCCCGGCGTTCCTTAATTCTATTCACGTTATATATATATACGTTTCTCTATTCAGATCCATTGCCAAATTATATTTAGAGGTCTGTAAAGCACCGCGAGCTTGGGGGAAGAAGAGAAAAAAAAAATGAAAAAGCCAACAAAAAAAAAAAGAAGAATTCAAAACGCCAGAAGATGTGGGAGAAAAAAAAAAGTGTATGTATGTACGTGTTTTAAATATTCACGAATTATGAATGAGTCTCGAAAAATGTTTATCAAATTTACCCAGATCTTGTGAAGAAAAAAAAAAACGAAAAAAAAAATCGGAATTCCGCAAAGTTTCCGTATTGTTAAAAAAAAAAAAAAATGATATGTCAGTTTGAAATTCGATCTCGTTTGATATATATTTATGTATATTATCGTCCCTTGAATATAAGAATGTTCTATAGCTGTCAAATTTCGTTATTTATAATTTATTTATTATCGCCGTCACAGATGTATATATATATATATTTGGGATTGTATCTGGTACCGTTAGAAAATCTGATCCGCTTAAATAACGTGAAAAAAATAAAAAACAACAAAAAAATTAAAAAAATTAAAAAAAAATTGAATGGATTTTTTTTTTATCCTTCTGTATATTTCGATTAAAAAACAAATTTCCGAAAATCCGCAAACCCCGCAATGTTGTTGGAAAAATAACTCGCACAGATTATAACCGAGGCTCGTTGTATACGGTGTCGAGAAAAAAAAGAAAAAAAACCTATCCTCTCCGCATATAAATACATATCTATATATCACACGGTCGCGTGATTGAACGATAGAAAATTGGCTTCATCAAGGTCTATAATAATTCGCTGTTTGATATCGGAGTATATTAGCGTCCCTAGTAAACCGCCCTCTCAAACTGATATCAGATGTGGCCCTGACCCTGACACCGACCTTTCCTTTCCTTTACTTCACAGCTCGCTTTCTCAATCACGCGAGAATAACCGCGCCTGTATATACCTACGCCTACATCTACACTTACCTACCCCTAACGCCTCTGCCATTTTTTCTTTTCAACGTCCTTGACGTTATCTGATCACGAGGAGCCTGTGCATTTTGCACAATTTTTTCTAATTACTTTTCTGATTACTTTTCTTTTCACTTCCTACACTCCGCGTGTAATATTGCCGAAAATGACTTCGCCGAAATATTATACGTATGTATAATTGTACATATATATTCAGGAGTTAAACCGTGTCTATATATACACCCTGCACCTAACAGGGACAGTAAATTTTGGCTAATAAACGGATCTCTGTTGACAGACGTGCGATTCACGCTCGAGAAGTTACGAATTAAAATCGTCCCGAGGGCTTTTGGTACAGCTTTGCAGTTTGGCCGCTGTGTGACTTTAGCTTGTGAAATGCTGGAGCAATTCTCGAATTTACAGTCTAATGGGGAAAATTAGTATTCTCATCGCGTAGCTCTATGCCCACGGTTCAGAATCTTGGATCTGGCATAAGACTAGATGAATCATATTGTGCCACGGTATACGGGAAATACTGTACAGACGGCAGAATATTACGCTTTACCCTATAGACAGAAATATATATCTGCACGTAGATAACCAAGAAGATATAAAATTGCTCCGCTATTCTCGGATCTTGATTTTCCACTTTCCTCACGATATATACTATTTTCATTTAAATTTCATTAAAAATTCATCGATTTATTTCAACCCTTACATGTAATCGGACGTTGCAATCCTACGATGTTGCGAATCGAAGGCAAGGGTGACTCGGAACGACCCATACGATTTACATTCGTACGGTCTAGCAGTCGCGGCGGGACTGGGAAATCGATAGTGTAAGGACTGACTGGTTTCCCGCACGAATTAGCATTCCGTTACAGACGACGACGACGTCGGATCGTGAAGCTCGTACAAAGGCGCGTGCAGGTTTCCCATCTACGTGTACATGTACAGGTGTATATAGACGTGTCGGGTACCTACCAGAGATTTACCTCGGATCGTGGTATACTGGAGTATTAGCGTAATGTCTACACGCGGACCGTTTAATCCATAATTATTTCGGTACCTAATCAAGACATGCTTTAGCTCGACAGAAGTTTAGGGAATTGAGAATTCGGCGAGTCTCGAATATAGGAGGAGAGATATTCGTTTTTAATTTCAGGATGAGATAAGATATACCGAAGATTAGAATAGTTCGTTCTGATACAAAGTTTATTTTCCAAAAAAAAGTGCATGTCAAGACGGTTAATTAGACCGCTAATTGGCCACGCCACGACCAACACGACCCGAGTTATTAAATATTGAACGAATTTCGAGTTTCAGAGTCTTGGATTTTCGGAATCTTGTTATTATATCGTTGGGGAGTTTTTTTTGATCGGCTATACGGAAATCCCCTTTCTCAAAACCGCGATTCGCTAATATTCGAGTTCGGAAGTTCGACCTATATCGTTTCAATTTGACTCTTTCCAAGAGTCTATATAGTTTCATCGAAAGATGAGAAGGTCTATACACTAGCCGTTCCGAAAGCTGACACCATTAAGCACTATGACATCGATTCAGCGAACACAAATACCCGTCATATATACATACAAATATAAATACACAGACAAACCCATTCATATCTGTGGCCATCAAACTATATAAGCGCCCAGGGATCTATTCATCGATCACATGCATTGTTTCCGTGATACCCTGGTACGTACTGCCATAATAGCAATGCATCCTATGCCTGATAGTTATTGTCCCTGTTTCTCGACGTTGGTTTAACTCTCGGTGGTTAGTATACGTACGACTAGAACCGCTTGCGAAATTTTGCGTATGTTATATAATCTGTTCGATTAATTACCAATAGCGTTGGATTCCTAATTGTTACTAGATATACGATTACCTATCGTAAAACTGGCGATGAATGGCCATATATAATATATATACCGCGCGAATTTCCTAATCATATGATAAGTTGTGAGAAAGAATTTTTTTCCTCCAGTTTTGATATAGGTGAGAAAAAATTTGTCGATATTGATTTTTCTGAGCGTTCAAAGTTCCGAAAGGTTTGTTCTTTTTTTTTTTTTTTCTTTCTTCTTTCTTCTTTTTTCAGTTATTTCAAGGCATGAACGAGAAAGAAAGAAAGAGAGGAGAAAAAAAATGTTAGCTCTTAAAACTACGGAGGCAGTTCACCTTAGCTCGTGAAAATCGCGGTGCGAAGGAACGTTGGTAACGTTTCACGTCCTCAATTTTCTTTTGAGATAATGCTCGCCGGAAGATACCGGAAGGCAGTAGCTAGCTAAGGCTGACGAAGGGGTTCGAGAATGACGAAGATAAAGGAAGCCAAGCTTTTAAGGCTACCCTTTCCGAGGCATAGCCATACAGCCTTTATACCGTAAAGAAAATTTAGTCCCCTCGTGCAAAAAAGAAAAAACAAAAAATCAAAAAAAAAAAAGAATGAAACTATGAGAAAAATCATGACACGGTGATAAATCGTATAAATGGATTAAGAAAAAAAAAAAATACTTAGTGATCGATTTGATACGTGATATTGAAATTAATTATTCGATTTATCTTGTCGACTTGAATTTGAATCTAATTGAAATTGAACATTTTCTGCCAGGGGCGACTAGATGATGGAATTGTTGGTGGTTTTGGCATGGCTGTGTATATATAGCCTCTGGGAGTTAATGAGGAGCAGCAAGAGCTGAGGCCTGAAGCTTAGGGTGGGTATAACTCGTTCCACTTTCTTGATCGAGAATTGAGAAGTTTTGAACTAATATCAGTACCATTCCTGCGGCGGAGTCGTTTAATCTTACCGCAAAGTTTAATCAGTACCTACGGTACCGCGCGTAACCTTTTAACTAATTGCTATACGGCGTGGCGCAGCGCAGGTCGTTACGCGAGATATTTTATTAACGGTGATGAGAGAGAGGGAGAGAGGGCGAGGAGTTGTGTCGAGGGATATAATAAATTTCTTCTTAATTAGAAAATCAAATTTTCTAGTATAAATTGGAGTAGATATATATATACGTATAAGAGAAGCGCGCTTGATTTTTAAAATTCTTCATTTTTATGGCCGGAGAAAATCTTATTCCAGATTTATATGTATATGCGTATAACGGCGAGATAAATATCATAAATATCACAAATGTTATAATACACTGTTTATCAATAACGGAGTAAAACGCCTAACGAAGAGCTCCCCTTATACTTCCGTTAACCCACCAGTTCGTAATTACCTCGGGAAAACTGCTTTGAAATAGAAGCCTTCAGCTACGCCGCGAGTTATACGACTTCGAAAACTCTTACCTTCAAATGTCTAGCTCGTCGAGAATTCCCGAGCAACCGTTTTCTGCCTTAATTACAAATCGCACTACTACTCGACACTCGCCAGTAACCGCGAGAAATCATTTCTGATTAAACGTCGTCGCGGATTCAAACCGCGGTTTTTTTCCTTTTTCCTTTTTCTTTATTTTATTTTATTTTTTTTCACAAATAAATATATAAACGAACCTCTCATACGATATATAAGAAGACTGTGCAAGAAAAACTAATAAGAGAAAAACTTTTTCCAATCAAAGGTTTTTCATATATTATAAAGTTTCTCGTTGTGTGAGAAAAATATTAATATAGATGTTTTTTTTTTTTCCTTTTTCTTTTCAAATCATTATATTCCTCGGTTGATTATGTTCTTGAACAAATATATACATGTATATACGTATATGTATTGTACATTTCACGCTTGTTAATCGTCTGATAGCACACGGTACCCATATACACACGTAATACCTTTAGATACCGAGAGAGATTGTTGCTTCGGTAAATATTTACCCACGTAGAGCTGTATGAGGGGTGTCTATCGTCACCCGATCATCACCCTCTTACATAGTCGGTTTCCTAACGCATCGGATGATCACCTGTGTGTCTAAAGGTAATCTGAGTTTGCCTAACGCGGCGTTCGTTCCCTCGGGTCCATTTACCAAGGATTTCTCTTCGCATCTTGAACGCTGCAGTAGTTTAGAGAGAATAAAGCGAATTGAATTAAACCGCATGTATTTTTCCAAAATTCAGACAATTATCAGAGCCGAAAGTAGTTCTACTCTAAAAAATAGTTCATTCTAATCCAGACCCTAAAGACTTTACGGAATTTTGATATAACAGTATATACATACGGGTCCCGTAATCGTTTTTTAAATCGTTATAAATTATCGTTACATGGGTACATATATAGTAATGGAGCCGAGAAAATATATATATATATCGAGAATGAGAAAATGAGAGCGTTGTCTTTTCTCGACTTGTACTTCTGTGCCACGCTATAGTGGCCCCAAGGGAAATAAAGAACAAAGAAAGCATCTATATATATATATACGGTGGTATAAAATTGCGTTTGTAACACCGAAGTTATCAATCGCAGTTTGTTTCGCGACCATATATATATACTACGCCTCGAAATTACTTCTGGGGAAAAACTGTATTATATTTCACAGAAGAAGAGAAAACTCTCGCTTACGAATTTTCAAATTTTTTTAATTTAATCTAAAATTTGGATATATATCGCATTTATATTGTAAAATTAACTATTACTGGATAAAATGAGTGTACATTCTGTACTTGAGTGACTCGTATGAAAAAAAAATATATATATATATATATTTACGAAAAAGAAAATTTATACATTTTTTAAATTAATTTTACGAAATAAAATAACGTAAAATGATGTTAGAAACTATTTTTGACTATTTGAGAGACGTTTAAAGATAAATTGGGTACCCCGTTTTACCCTCGTACCCCGTTTTGCCCCCCCCCCCCGCCCCTATATATACGTAACAAATTCATATTTGTTGATTTCTAATTTTTCTAACGAATCTCTCTTCGTCTAAAACGCGAACATCCAGGCATCTTTCAAACCCGACGAATTGTGTCTTCTCGTCTATCGCATGCATAGTGTAGTATAGCAACACCCTTCCTTCCTTGCACTAGACAAACTGATGCCAAGCTACTAGCCAATAACCCAGAGACTATGCTACATGCTATACACATTGCTGCTCAGCTATCCTCTGTTCTACTCCACAGGCCACGGTATTTGTCTGATGTATACCCCTACGTACGTAGGTACATACATCGAAGCGTAGTACCTATTTAATTAACAAGAAGCCTGTGCAACGCTGGACGGGTAGTTTCCTCGCATGGTTAACCTCCGTTCTGCAAGGCAATAGACGAGGTGCTGCTGCGCCAGGTACGATGATAAACAGTTACATTATTTAGAATGTGCATCGGTTCGGAAGTTTGTAACTGAAGTAGAGAAACTCTGAGGGTTTACGTGCGTGAAAGTCGTGAAATTCAATTTTTTTTTTTTTGTTTTGGTCGTTTAACTGTTGGCTAGTTATAGTTAACAGAATTGCATCGAAAATAGGTTGGGTATACCTGCGAGGTTTATCAAATTCTTGAGCATAAACCGCGCTCAGTTTCCTTATGAAAATCTCTCGCAATGTTATATTGTAGTTGAAGGTAAACGTCCGAGATGAAAATCCAGTTAGAGTATATAGATAACATAAAATATCCGAAGCACCTTGTAACAAGAGGTGGTTTATGAAATTGTGAGTTTCCTTTCCTACGGCAGCAGTAAAACGTTATATGACTCCATTCTGCAGGGCACTTGAAAGCGCATAAAATGTAGGATGGAGAATCCGCGAATCTCAAAGCCCTCGTTTCCCAATATTGAATATTAAAAATTAAAAATTAAAGATTAAATATCGAATACTTCAAGAATAAGAATCGACCTATTTTCCGCCCCCTCGTTTTCTGCATTCTTTGTTCTTATCGTTTTCTAGAGAATCGAAAAAAAACGTCGAAAAAAGAAAAACTACCCTCATCCACTAGCTAGGTATATGAATCCTGCGACAGTCGTGTGCTTGATATTAACTGCTCATAAATCAGTCAGCTTACAGCACTTTGCACCAGTGCCTACCTTTGCCTAACTAACTACGTGGCCATTAATGCCATGCAAACATGCGGGGCTTTATTTACGCCCCTGAAACTCTTCGCGTATTTAAATTCGCGTGGTTATTAAACTAATAAGAAGTTCGATGATATTTCGGCGATATTTTCATACCGAGACCGGATTTATACGGTTATTATCGAACGGTGAATTTTTCACGAATTATGAAGATTGATTGTTCACGACGAGGCGTGATATCTAGGCATCAATACTCCCCGCATTGATTGATCGGGTAATTAATGACCAGGAAATTGTTTGACTTCATTTTATAGACGAATATAATTTACCGGTCTTTGTTTGACCGATCAATTTCACGACTGACGCTAGTCTGTGGATTCGTTGGTAATTAATTGAGCAGTCAGTCAGGATCGTAGACGTTATATTACACGTATGGTTATTCTATAAAGTGTAGTTCTATAGGTATAATACATAAATTACATTGGGATTCGTTGTGTTTAGTTTTATGTTATTTTCCCGAATTTCGTCAACGCAACTTATCTCCTTCATGATACAGATTGTAGTTTTCTTATTGCCTTACCTTGCGTGAGATGTTTCACGAATTTATCTTATCCCCTGCCGAGATTGTTCCTCGAAAAATTCACTCTCCTTTCGTACACTGCACTCACGTTGAACGAACTCCACTAACCACAATTTTATTACACGCGAAACAAAACTCTGTCACGAACACCGAGAACTTCTGAATCAAGTTTGTCTATTTAATCGAATTCACAAAGAAGAAGAAGAAGAAGAGAGAAATAATCACTGGAAATAGGTTAGAAAACGCGAGAGACTGGTGAACACTGAACATTAGTTTAACATTGATTTACGACACCTTTTAACGCTTCACGAAAGGAATATTATACAAATTATTAACGATTAACGGTTCGGCCACTTACTTTCACGTGATATTACTTCGCGAAAATGACATACACCGACGCACTCACGATTCAAATACTAAATGCAGGTTAGCTCTCTCTTCACCCCGCGATGCGATAGTCGGTATATCGTATCTCGAAATGACAACTTCAGGGTGGCAACTCTCCGCGATCTTATTATTTGTTGATACAGAAGGCACATTTTAGAAAGAAGATTTTTATGCTTGTGGTAGAACTGACTATTCGAATTCCGCGTAGCGTAATAATATAAACGGCGATTAAACCCTCTTCGATGAAAATCTTCAATGAATTATATATTGGTCAGTTTTTGTCGAAGAATAACTACCTCGCCGCTAATTTAGAGACTGAAAATCACCCTGATCGAATTAACGGTCCGTGTACCGTTCACCGAACCCCAAGGATGGCAACCCTGCCCCCCGAGTATGCGGACTAGATCCGTAAACAAACTTATTATTTGTTGATATAGAAGGCAGATTTTTCGAATGGAGAAAACTTTTATGCTTATGGCAGAACTGACTATTCAAATTCCGCGCAGCGTAATAATAATAAACCCTGTCCACTGAAAATCTTTGTTGAACTATATATTTGTTGCTTATTATCGAAGAATAACTACCCAACCGAATGATTGTCGCTAATTCATAGAATGTAAATTACCCTGATCGGATAAATGGTCCGTGTATTGTTTACCGAACTCGAAGGATGGCAGCCCTGTTCCCCCGAGTACGCGGACTAGACCGTAAACAAAGTTATTATTTTTTTGATATAGAAGGCAGATTTCAGAGTGAATAATAACTTCGGCAATTGCGGCAGCTTACCGCGTGTCAAAATTCAGACCTTATAAATATTCCTTCCGTGAAATTAATGATCGTAAATAAGATCGCTAATATTCGATCGAATAAAACTGCGATCGAACCCTCGGGAGCAGCGAGTTATAATTTAAACCGTAAACCAACCGCACCGACTCGAAATAAAATATTCGTAAATACACTGCAGATTAACGCAGTTCGTTTATAGTGCCTTGTGAAGTTGTGCCATCGTCTTAGAACGATCCTAAAGTGTTTCCTGTTTTTATTCATCGTCAGTGTTTGTGTATCAATCTACCAACGTCGCGCGGCGTGTCGTGTCGTGGTCGTGTCACGCAGTGAGTAGGCCTACCCATCGTTGTACAGATTCGAGGCGTTTCGTAGCGATTGTTTACGCTCGTTGACAATACTGTAATGAGAAATCCGGGAGCTAACCGTGACTCTGACTTATATACCGGACGTTGCAGCGACTACTTTGCTGAACAAACATTATACGTATACACTAAGTTGAATAAATTACGCCGTTGAGTGAATCCGCCACATGCCTACGTACATTTCACGCGATAGTGAATACGCCGTGATATAAATTCAAGTGCATGTTTTAGAATTTCGCGAAGTGTTGCTGTTTCCCTTTTTCTACCTCGTCGCTCATCAGCGAATAAGGTTAGGTTCGTGGAATCGACGCACTGCCAGAGCGAATGAATAGACCGAGGGATAAATTGAATCCGTAAAAGAAAAATGAAGAAAAAGAAAAAAAACTGGTTATTGCACCTGATGCGGACGGGACTGTGCCAGGAGAGAAGTCCCCTGACGAATATATGGTGAGTGTGAAATTTGATTATTGGAATAAATACTATAAGCGCGATGTCTATACCTCGCATGTACCTGTACTGTATTTTCTCGTCTGATATGCTTATGTTGCATTCTAATTAGACAGTTGAATAATATTTTGTATGCAAAACTAATTTTGTCTTCATGAATATTATGGCTTTTCGAAAGAAACAAAATTTGTATACAGGTAAGAATTTAAAAGTTGTTTAATTGAACAGCTGGGTGACTGCGGATTTTTTTTCTTGTCTGATTATAGTAATTTATCAAAAAATTGATGATCATTTTTTTATCGTTATTATTATCGTTATTCTACTCGCAGCGAAATACGAGCCTTTTCATATGTACATATGAAAATATCTATAATATATATATTTTTGTCATTTTTCTACCGCGGGAATTGAAATTGGCGCAACATTATATATATAAACCCTGGGCAACAAATTCTAGGCGGATTATTCGTACGCCAGTCGTCGTTCGTGCGTGGGAAGTTGATCGAGGTGATGGCGCAGTGCAGGGGTCTGGTCCCTATTATTTTTACGATTTCCTGTCACCCTTTTTCTGACCCAAGAATATATACGGCAACGGCTTCTGTGGAAACGCCCGCGCGTAGCCCGGGCTCTCGTGGAATCTAAAATTGATTTTAAAACCGTATAGATAAAAAAAAAAATAAAGAAAAAAAGTGAAATATTTCGCCGCGTATCACGTTATTATAATAGACTAGATATGGAAGAAAAAAAAAGATGAGGGAATATCGGCTTCGAGTATTTTTATAAATCGTATCTATGTATACTTTGAATCGAAATTTTTCAAACGACGTTACATCATTATTACATCTTATCGCTCCGTGTATAACCACCACTCTCATCTCCTCATCGTCAGTATATTGAGCCGCATGCCTTGCTTCGTGTGAACCGCAGCCCGGCGATTAATTAGCCGCTGTAGGATGAAGGGCGGATTTAATCAAGGGAATCAGTGATCAAGTATACCAAAGCTACTTACTCGAATAACGACTTTGCCAGCTTAATTTAAGGCTGATAATTTCAACCCCAAAAGTTGCGATACACATTTATGGGGAAATGATGAATCACCATTCTTCAACGCACTTTTTTTCGTTGCGTGAAAAAAAGAAAGAGAGAAAGAGAGAGAGAAGAAAAAGAATACATTTTATAATTACCGTAAATATAAGAAATTAATTAAGTATGCCGAGAATATAAACGTCTGAAAGTCTGAAAGTCTGTCATTCGAAGTTCTGTAATTTTTAGATTTTTCTTCGTCAGGATTTTTATAGAAAATCTGTAAATATAGAAGAAAGAATGAAGAGCTGTTTAATTGAGAAACTTTTCAACTAGAGAGAGAATGCATTATTCTGTTAGGATAGTATAATATATATTCTCTTCGATTCTGTTTTGTAGGAGAAACGATGTTTGTTCAAACTTTGATTAAACGTTAAGACACACATTCCACTCAGACTAATTGATGACTAAAACCATTCACGCTCATGCCTATATTGATGCGTAGGTAGATTAATATAGTTAGCACATAAGGGTGCAAATATTTGACGGTATATTGAACAGTGAAATCGTTCTCGCTCGTTTGTAATTATTATAAATTTACATTATGGGCCAGAAGGTATCGAAATATATACAAAAAAAAAAAGAAAAAAAAAAATGCAGCCAAAATTTCAGGCTCCTAGTCTAACGAAGTCTAACGAAGAACGTTAGAAATGTTAATGATTATAATGTGCATAAAATTTGAAAGGGATTCGTGAGACACGTACCTACTATACCCGTGTACCGCAAAAGCGGTTTTCTACCGTTTCAACCAAAAACCCGCGTAGTTTCGTAACGTAGATATATGGGATTGGCGGGTATATATCTTTGAAGATATGTATATATGTACAGTAAATCCGTAACATTAGTGGTAAAGGCAAAGGAAAAAGCCGCTTAGGCTCTGGACCATAATCTTTCACGAAGAGCAACTCCTCCAGCTCCAAACAACCGCGTGGGAGGATGAGGAAGGTTTGCTGGCTGAAAAACCATTTCACGAAATTAACTTCTTTTTTCCTTTCCCTCTCTCTCTCTCTCTCTCTCTCTCGCTCTCTCTCTATCTCATCTACTTACTCCGGTTTTCATACCGCAGGAGCTACTCCCCAAATTTTCTCCTAATTATACCAATCATCTTAATCCATGAAGAGATTCGAATTTCTAGCTAAGGGGAAAAATAATCCCCTACTTTTTTCTCCCCCATTTTTTTTTTTTTCTTCTTTTTTTCTCTCTTCTTTTTCGTCAAATTCGTGTCATTCGACATTTCGCGTTATTGATGAAAATAATTATACGTTGCAGCTACGCGATAATGATAAATTTTTTCTAATAAAATTCGTCGATATATAAATATTATATATATATACCTTCAAGATAAGTGGCAAAATTTTACTTTATTTTCTATATATTTATATAAATCTCTTGAGATACATTTTTTCAGCTCTCGCCGCTGAGCTGAATTTTAAGTATCTCATATTATGAATATCACTCTTCATAATATATATATATATATATATATATATATACAGTATATTAATAATGCGATATGAAGTTTGATTTTCCCTTCGGCTGACATAAATTTACGGAAATTTTCACGTATTCAGGCCGCACACCACCCTGCTGTTCTCCGAGAATCCGCTTTAATGGTAATCAAACACAATTATGGGGAGCAACGGAGCCTGGCGAATAAATATATCGAAATTATTAAATTCATTAAAGTCTACTCGATTCTTCGCGTTGACGGAAAAGGTGGGGAGAAACGGGATGAAAAAAATATTGGCGACAGATTTGAGGAGGGAATGTTTTGTTCGATAATTATACAAGCGATTATCAATGATTCAAAGGCACGCCTTATGAAAGTCCAAGACCCCTGGATAGCCGAGAGATATTATCGATATGACAAATAATTGATAGGATTTTGAAAGATTTTTATTTTTTCTTTTTCTTTTTTTCCGAAAAGTGAATCTCAAGTTTCGAAGTTTCTTTAGCTCTCGGAATTCCGAACCTCCGGTGTTCTTAGTTTGAAAAAATTTTTCAATCTATTATGTAGACCTTCGGATAAATGATTCTCTTAATATTGAAATCCGGAGCTTTCACCGTCCACGACTTTTAGAATACGGAAAACTTCACCCCTGTTCTCTCAGCTTCATTATCAGACTCAGTGATATCTGTGACATTCGACGAGGATTTCCGGAGACTCAATTTGTCAGTGTTTTTTTTTTTTTTTTCCTCACAACCCGACGAAATCATTCAATTAATCAGTGGTATAGGTCCTTGCGAGTGAGCATGCAGCGGGTTTGATAAATAGTTTGAAAAGAAGAAACTGCGTGGGTAGATATATAGGTGAGAGAAAAATAAGAGTAAAAAAGAAAAAAAAAAAAAAAAAAAAACAAAGTGAGAAACGAAGGAAAGAAAAGAAGCGAGCGAAATAAATAGGAATAAAAGTTAGTCTATACTCTAGAAGTTGTTTCGAGCTAGCTGCGGGATTGGGGTACCTATATACAACGAAGAAAAATTTCTCTATTCTTCGTGGCATGGAAATAGTTCGTAAAAAAAAAAAATAATAAATAAAATAAAGAGACGAATAAGGAAAGGAAATATATAATAAACATAATAACGAAGAGATAGTATAGGAGAAGGAGAATAAAATGAAGATGATACGACGAGGACGTGATACATAATAATTACAAATTGAGATGAACACTTAAAGAGAGTTGAACGCAAGATATATATATACACTGCATTCTGCAGAGGCACACAGAAAAGTTTGAACGTAAAATTATGATGATCAAGTTTGAACTTAGGTTGTTAAAAACTAAGCCCTTCGTTGCATAATATATCAGCTCTAAAAGTACAGCCTGTACAGAGGTGTACTATACATTTATAAATTCTCGTCACGTTATTAGATCCTCTTCGTTTCTAACAAAAAAAAAAAAAAAACTTCCGGGTGTTTGAAGCGACGTGGAATATCCCATGTATAAAATCCGCGGAATTTTTAACGGCATAGATATTTATATGGGGTTAGTTTAAATCGTGACTAAAAAAAAAAGATTAATCTTCTCAGGGCGAAGACGGAGATAATTAGCCAAAGGTTAGTGATATTTTTCAAAGAGAAAATCTAGCTCGCAATTAACTTGAAAATCGTGTATATTCAACTTCAGATTATTATCGTCGTTGTTGTTAATTCTAATTATTCATTCATAACAAACGTGCAATTATAACTTCAAGTTCGACTCGATCGTTATCCTAAAATTACCAACTTTTATATTAATTTACAAAATCTGCGATACCTGATATACGAAGGCGAGTTGCTAATTGCTATTCGAATTTTCTGGTCCGAGTTTGCGGGTGGCAAAAATTTTTCCAATCAAATTTAATACCGAAGCTTTATAGTTTCACGATTTGGAATAAATTTTTTTTTTCATTTCTTTATTAACGATTTAAGAAACAATTTTGTGAAAAAATAATAACAGGTTTGATTTTTTTTTTCTTTTCTCTTCACTCGTCTTCTCGTCTTCTCGTTTCCTCGTTTTTCTTCTTTTACTCACGCCCGAAGTTAATTTTCATGAATATTTCACGCGTATTTGAACGAATCGCTTTTGATCTTACGGTATAACACGCGTTTACGTGGTCTGTTTATTTTTTCGTTACCAGAATGCGACACTGAGAGAGAGAGAGAGAGAGAGAGAGAGAGAGAAAGAAAAACCGAAAAACCGAAAAAAAGATAAAACGAAAAAATTGATTACGCATTTCGTCGTCGTCGTTGGTCGCGTTTGAAGTGTTGATAAATAATATTCATGAAATAAATTACTTTTATATACGGATACATATATACCTCTATATTCTCTCGCTCTCGTACCTCTCGTTTATTATTTTTACCCATTTTACCAAAACGATACTCTCTCTATATATACACGTATATTTAGGCTTAAATTTGATTATTGACGAACACTTTCAACGACGCCCAGTTTTAGTACTTCAGATTTATAGTTATTAATAAATTATCACCAAGACCAACCGCTGTGGTTTTTCGAACTATATCAAGCCTATGGCTTAATTAAACAATATATACACGTATACCATGCCAGCCGAATATATTGTCGATTTCACAGAATATATATCACACCAACCCCTGAAATATATCGCTAAAAAATTAAAACCCCAAGAATTCACAATCTTTTCGAACTGCTCAAACGGTATACAGGTATATTAAATTATTAGATAATTCATCGCGATTCGAAGACAAAACATGAGACGACAGAAATAATAACGATAAAATAGCTCTGAAATTGAATTATAAAAATCCAATCGAGTGGCGAATTAATTAAAACAAATGATGGACGTAATCGTGATATTTAATTGGCAATTTTACAAATTTTCAATTACCATAGTTATATTATAACAGTCGATATAGATATTGTTATTCATCGGCGTATTAATTATACTTCTATAAAGAAACAACGCGAGGGTGATGAAATATCGTTTTTCACTTATTTTTGCGACAAATATTATGTACATTATGTATAATATAGAGGCGAATAAATAAATATGAAAATTTTTGGTATCGAAATTCGATGGCGTTTCGTGCATTTCCCATACATCGATGAATGAGTAAATTATCGTCTCGCGAAATTTGGAATTATAAACAACTACAGATCGGTTTTGAACTCCTACGTCACACAAACTCGGGGGCTACGCAAGATTTCAGATTTCAACAACATTTCTCAGGCATATATATCAGGTTTCTTAGTACCCAAGTAATCTCGAGGGTTGTAGTGCGGATGCCTGGAAACTCTGGGTTATAACCGCTCTGGGTACCCAACAGAACTTGATGAACCCCAAGGCTCAGTTTCGCCACCGGAAATAGTCTTCCTTTGGTCCCTAAGGTGACAGGAAATCTCTGGGGTCTCAATGCAATCAGATTTGATGCTGATCTCGAAGGAGTGAGCGAGCTTACCTGCAACCCCGGGTATTTTTCAACCCCCTATACCTCGAGGTACAGATATTTGACTACTAGGATATTTCGGGACGATTTCGAAGGCTGTCGGATGATCTGTGACGAAATGGATCGTATCTTTCACGGCTTTAGAGCCAATCGGACATTCGGGGTATAGAAATTTGTCGTTTATTGTATAAAATGAAGTTTTTCTTACTGAGACGAGATAAATGATGAATTAGTAAAATGATGGAAGTTATTTGAAAACGTATACAAACCTGCGGATGTTGGTGATATAGGCACGCGATCTCTTCTCCTCGCGGTTGTTGTCATCGTATAATTCGTCGTTGGATTTCGCGAGATTGATCGACCTCAAAGATGGTCTCATCGGTCTGTCATCTCGTCAGGGTTGAACGCTATAAATTGACAAGTTAAAATCGTTTCAGACATAAATTTGCGGACAAAAACCATCGCAGCTATATACGAAATAAAATATTCATTGAAAATTACTCAAAATATGTTTATCTAATTCTAATTCTACCCATTTCCCGTAAACTTATGTAATATAATACTGAATAAAAAAAAGACACACAGTCACAAACCGCAACCCCTATCATAGGCACGAAGTTTCGCAATTCGGAATGTCGAGATTCTGCGCCAAAATTCTAACATTGATTTTCCCTCGCGCATAGAATATCGGAGCCTATATTATATACGTACGCGCGAAATCCCTCGGTAAACGAAAATTGAAATGAAAATTCCAACAGCAACACGAACGTTAATACGATCTCAAACTGAAATGGCTTGGCTCGCAGCTTCCTGCTTCTTATTCCTCTTCTCCATATTACGGATCTCTATTCTCGACGTAATCACCAGGCCGCTTACTAAAACGGCGCTTTTCGACGCTTTTCCAACTCATTACTCCGTCGAAACGCGCAGATATACCTACGTGGTACAACATTCGGGGCTTGGAGAGGAGCGATTTTACGGGGGATATATGGAACCGATTTTTCTTACCGATCAAATTAATTCATACAATTTTCTGCACTTTTTATCGACGCCTCAAAAATTTGGCGTAATCTTATTCTATGGATCTTCTTTCCCAGTATATTTATTATGGTGTTTTGTGAATAATTTTTGACATTTTATATATATGTCTGCGGGTTAATGAGATCCGTGAAATGAGTAGAGCGGAGTGTAGAAAGCCGGGAGAGGTGAGGCCTTCAGGCCTTTTCCATTTAACCAACTCTTCCCAAAATCTTCGTATAAAAGTCAGAAGTTCAAAGAGAATATATTTCATTCGGTAATAATAATCATATTAACCTAACACTTTGAAAAGTATAATTAAACGTACGCGTGTGTAATCCAATAGTTTGCTAATTAATTATGATTAAATACGTAGACATCATTGTAATGAAGAATTCTTCTAAAAACTTTGAAAATTGAATCGGACAGGTTAGAAACAAAAATTAAAAAAAAAGATTAGGAGAATCTTACAGCTTTTGGCCAGCTGTGTCAGTTGATACGGGATTCCTCGTGGTATGCAGAAGTAGTAGCATTAGGTCGACCAGCACCGGGTTTTCAAAGTACCGGATTAACCGTAGGGGCTCCTATCTTCCCTGGGGATTTTCGGATAGCTGTTTCAGGTGGGTCGCGGCTGGCGATTTCCACTGTAATTTCTGACATAAGTGGTACTGGCTATGGTTTATGGTTCCAGAGGGCGCTTACGGATATTACAACCCTTCTACGAGTTTTTCCGAGTTGCTTTTTCGGGACATTCAATGCAGTTTTTTTTCTTATCCCCCGGGGAATAGACAGCATAATTTATGATAATGGTAGCTGGACAGTATCATCTGATCGTCATACTAATTCTCTTATATAAATTAATTAAAAAAATCAATGAATTCTCATGGCCATGAGAATTCTATATTCTGTAAGATATCGCCAAGCCACTGCAGCATTCCAGGGGATAAACATGTCTTATATAATGTCGAAGACACAATGAACGCCGGATATAATGTACTAACTTTATATAGAGGTTTTATTGACCATGTAGGTATACTTTTATTACCCTATCCGGGGGTGTTTCCGTTTACCGTAAAAACGACGCCTGTGTATGTATATATATACGCTTGTAGTTGATATTATTGGGTCTTAAAATTTAATACGAAACGTTGAAAATTGACTGTAAAAGTAAATAAATAAATGAACGGGGTAAGAGATATCGTTTTATTTTACAAAATTAATCATAAATTTATATATTCTCGTAAACAGATATATGCATGGATATAAATTAATTAAATTTAGGTGAAAAATTTCTAGGACAGATTATTATATCCTTGAACGGTTCGAAATCCTACCGAGTTAGATCCGCGAACTGATAATATTGGATCAGACAATTTTTGCGGGGGTAGGTATGGGTACGTTAGTCTGGTATTGTCTGGCCTTAGGACACCAGATTTTACGAGAAGATACTTGAATCTTCTTGGTCTTCTCTTCTCGGCTGCAGGCTAAAATATTCTCTCACCTTCTTCTCTTCTTCTTCTTCTTCTTACCAAGTTTTTCCCTCTGACGAATACGATAAGAATTTCTTCCTGCGCCTATCTCCAACGAGGCTCTTCATCGAAAGTGGAATTCTTCTCTTCCTCTTCCTCTTCCTCTTCCTCTTCCTCTTATTACGATTATAGACTTTGTCTTCCCGCGGTGTTCGCTGCCTTTTTCCCCCCATTCCTTTTTTTTCCTTATTTTCCTTATTTTCCTCAAATCCTAACCCTCATATTTGCCCTTGACCTTTGACGGGTAAATTAAAGTATCGGAATTTAGTCGTGCGCCTAATTCGCCCGGGTTTTCTCGCCCCTCACTTTCTCCTCGTTCTCATCATCCCCTTCCGGCTGACATTAGAGGACTTTCTAATCCGGCTGACGACGAACTCAAATTATATAGGCACTGTTCATTCTACGGTGCTCTTCTTCGCCCGCAGGGGTGCTTCTTGTTATCTCAATTTTCCAACAACTTATACAATTCTTTATAAAATCACCTCTCGAGCGATACTTTTCACGCTCATTTCCATTCACCATTTCACGTTTATGTACAACTGCACCCAGGGCCAAAGAGTTCCTTGAAATTCTTATCAGATTTAAAACCAAATCCGCCCTTATTTTTCCTCTTTTCTTTTTTCTTTATCCTTTTTTCACTTGTTTTCAAAATCGTCCTACTTTATTAGAAGACCTTTTTAACCCGGGCTTTTCTTGTTCCATAACTACTTCTAAACCCTTCCGATCCTTCAACAGAGCCTAGATCATCACTGGTCATATTTTCAGCTAGTATAGGTATACCTTCTCCGATGACACTAGGCCCTTTATGATGGTCCTCCTCGTTTACTAAAGCTCATTCGATAAATTTTCACGTCTATATTTTCTTATTCTACGGGATATAATTCACCCTAGAATCATCAGCTTGGATGCCAACTTCTTGAGCTGTGTAAAGATTACGATGAACTTTAAGCTGCAGCTGGTTCTGTATACGTATATTATTTATTTCTATTTATTTGTATGTATTTATTATACATGAGGTTTTTGTTTATTTATAATTGAGACCTATAGTCGGGCGAATTATGCAATTTTATTATATAGCTATATATAAAGTCCTTAACGCCATTTAGTTAAATACAGAATCTGATATAACAATTTTGTATTAATGACAGCTGCGAAACAGTTGGGAATAATTACGGCACGGTATAACGAGACGGGTTTTCGAGGCACAATGAAAATTCGGGAAATAGTCTGCAATTAGGTTTGATCGAGCCGATTGTATTAAAGCAGAAATTATACATTATATACTGTGAAAAGAAATATATAAACGGAATTACGTTGAAATTAGCAATCAAGAGAACACAAAAGCTTGTTTAACCATTATTATCCGAATTATACCACCCTTTTTTTCTTCTTCTCTCTTTTTTCTCTGCTTTTATTTTTTCCTTGGTTTTCAACACGTTTGGAAGAAAAAAATAAAAACAAAATTAATTTTTTTTTATAAGTAATTAACTAAAAAAAAAAAAAATAACGACATTTCCAAATGTAACAAGAACACGTTTTCCAAGTATAACCTACACCCACTCCCTCAACTTTTACCGGATAGCCGATACCGTGTACGTGGCGAAAAAAAATACGTGAGATCCTTTTCAATAGTATCCTGATACCTTTGAAAATGAGTGAAAGTTTCGCAAAGTTTTGCCCAGCAACCTTCTCTACGTCGGAAGTTGTTTTTTTTGTTCTTTGTTCTCCTCTACCTCTTTTTCCTTTACTTTTCTCTCTTCTGTTTTTCGGTTAATTTTTGTCTCTTTTTTGTTTTCGTCTTGTTTCAAATTTCAATTTCTATGAGTTTCTTTTTTTTTCTCGTCATTTTCGTAATTCTTTTTTTTTGTTCTCTCTCTCTCTCTCTTTTTTTATCATTATTCTTTCACGGCACTCAATCCTGTATTCTAGTGGGGGACGCGGTGCTTTCAGAGTTATCTCTCAATTCCGAAACGAATGGATGGCTGCCGCAGATATAGTTGTCGGTGAATAGGATTCGATACAACCGAGCTTCGTTCTCGAATAGGTACGATATTGCGAAATCCATGAAAATAAACAAGTCTTGGAGAAAATATAAATTTGAAAGAAAAAAAAAGAAGAAGAAAATATGAATAAATAATGAGGATGAAAAAAAATCAAAATAAATTATTTTTTACACACTTTTGAAAAATAAATTCCGAATTCAAATGCGAATCTTTTTACCTTTGTAAATGTAACACAGTTGAGATGATATTTTGATGAAAAGGTGATGAAAAAAATATGAATTCGAGGCTTGTTGTATTCTGGTTAAAATAATGGCTGAACAAGTATTTATACGGAGATTCGAACGTGATGAGAAATAAGCTGGCTAAGTCGATCCTTATACGATTTAAAAAGATTGTCCGTCCAGTACAAACGGCTTAATTGAAGTCCTACAGTAGAAGCGAAGTCCTATTCAGGGACCTCTGTGTGTATACCTACAAGGAACGTTAGTCGGCCTTATGGGAAAAAGGAACTGCAAGAAAGGAAGGTAACGAGTAAAGGCGAGCTATAAAAGCGAAATAAAGTTCTGAGATCGTCAAGTTTCGAAGAACTCGCCCTGTCCAAGTCCCTATTACATTATATATAGATATATATATATATACCTGTACCTAGCTATATAAGAAACTGCACATCAGAGTCGAAGATCCAGTAATTTTGTTCACTTTGAACTCTCACTGAACAAATTAGACGCTATTCAAGACTTCGCCTTGTATACGTACATAGGTATACCCATCCATTGCAGATAGTTTGAACAATTTCCCGATCGCGTTTCTTTTCTTCTAATCAATCAATTATTTTTCACAGATATATATATATAAGATAGAAAAAGACGACAATATCGACGGTATAAAAGCGAGGAATGATTTTCATCTATAGGTGCGATGAGCTCTTTTTCTTTTTTCTTTACCTCTTCTAAGCGAAAACGAAAAATAGAGATCTTTGATTGCACCTTCGCGTCTCCTCTCGTAGTATATATTGAAATTTCTATACATCGCTCGAGGGTAAGATATAACCCAGAGGATCGGAGTTTAAAGAGAAATAACAGAGTTTGTAGCAGTATAGATTGACAGCGTGTAGGAAAGTACGAAGTGTTGCGTGCGTGCGCGTGTGTCACACGTATGGTTTACATATATAGGTATAAAATCGTGATGTTTATGATGCAAACGTATGGGGGATATATTATAATATGGAGTATGTGAAATGAGAATAGAATTCTCTCTCCTGATATGAGTTTATAGCCCGGAGCAATTCACCTTGTCAACTTTTCTCTCACAATCATTATTCTCTCCCTCGTACGTATATTATATATATACTAGCTGGAATACTATCCCTGTCTATGTTATATTTATTCCCACAATATATACGTTACCGCCTTGTTTTTTTCCTCTTTTTTTTTTTTTTTTTTGTTACTTATTATGTTTTATACCTACTCGGTATTTTATCCCATGGATTTATCCATACATACATATATGTACCTATATACCTTCACCCTTATAGATCAATGTTTAATTATAAACTCAACGGTATAGACGAAGACACGCTCGTGTTGCATCATACACCTGTATGTATATACGGCTAAGTGTTGATCATATCCTGTCGCGGTATCGTCGTATCATGGTATGTTACGTTGAGTTCGAATCACTTATTCTATGTAACCTCTAGTACTCTCTATTATAAGCTAGGAACGTAATTAAGGGCTGCTAATGGGACTAATGCTTCATAATGTACCCTTCACTATACATTACGTATATACATATATATATATACGTACGCTGTACGTGAATATCTGTTTCTCTTCCGGTTGGGAATATTTTTTTTTTTGTATTATTTAATCATTTATCCTTTTCCTTTTATTTATTTATTTTTTTCTCATCTCATTCGTGAAAGTTCAAATCTCGATGCGATTCTCGGAAACTGAGAAGACGAAGAAGAAGAAGAAAAAAATAGAAATTAATAAATAAAAAACTGAAATATAAAGAAAAATTCAACGAATCTTTACGATTATACGTATAATAATGAAAATTGTACACCTAATATATAGGATACCTATATTTAATCAGTCGCGGCTCACCAATCCCCGCAATCAGTCTCGAGTGTGGGTCATGTCATTTAATTTTTTTTGTATTTTCGTGTTACTGTTTTTTGTTTTTTTGTTTTTTTTTTTTTTTTTTGTTCCTGGTTCGCAACTGTCGCGTAACTCTTTAAAACCTTGTAAAATAGAGCGAACGAACGACGAGAGGTGTCAGTCAAAAAACCCTGGACTTTACCTCAATTTGTTTTTCCTAAACGAGGGTGACGCTCCGTTGACGTTGACGTGAATGTATTGTGGGCTAGAAGATTTGTAGAGCTTTGTAAAATTCAGGGTGAAGATAAAGAAGAGGAAAAGAAAAAAAAGAAAAAGGAAACAAAAAAAGTGAAAAGAAGAAGAAGAAAGAATAGAGAAACTTACTGAATAATTCACATATTCTTGCATATAGGTATATAGAATAATATCGAAGAACTTCTCGATCAAAATGTGTTTTATAAAATTTGTATTCCGAATTACTGCGGGAGAGACAAGCTAACGTCACTCAGAATTCATGTCTTTTTCTTCTTTATTGTTTTTTTTGGTTTTTGTTATCTTTTTTTTTTTTTTTGTTGTTTGAAATTTCCGTAATTTTTACCAACTTTGTTTCTCGAGTTAGCTTAGTCGCGATTTTACACGACTGTCTACCATATACACGTTAAATATATAATTGGATTAAATATAATTTGGGTTTCAGTAAATTCCGGGTAGGCAAGGTATTCTCGCACGCGTACCCAGTCGGAAAGTAATTTGATAAATTGTGTTTCGAGGATTGAATCGCGCGAACAGGATGGGAATGTCATTTGTCGTTATGACAAAGGAACCTTAGCTTTCTCACGAGGTTTAGACGTCGGAACAAATAAAGGTCAGGTCACCAGCTAATATAATTAACTAATAAACCAACTAGATATATATATATAAATATATCTCAAATGATCAAGAGAGCGCGTGTGAAGGAGGACAATCCTGCAATTAAATATTCAACATAATAATTCAATATAAAAAGATATAATTATTAAAAATGGAGCCCAAAATTTCGGTATAGACATTATTCGAATTTTTTCATTAACACGCGATACGATAATTACGAGTACTGTACGCGTACATACATAGAATGTTTAATTTCACCTGCAGCATAAACATTCGGGTCATCATTTCCGCGGTGGATAAATCAGCAAATCCACAAAGTAATTGCAAATAGCTTTCATTATCCGAGCGTATAGTAGTGTGGTAATCGTAGCCGTGTGTGTATACATATATACCTTACAGCTTATACATACCTATGCACACCTACTTTGAATGGGAATTTGAATAGCCATCGGTTATCGAACGTCGTTGCCTGTTATTCGAACTACCAAAGTGTTAGCTGAACTATGCGAGTGTATATCTAGGTGCTACATACGCGGATGGGAGAACAAGTACCACATCCACTTCCTCCGCTATCTCCTGCTCTAGTTACGAGGTGAACCTGTACATTCGGTATTCTATATAAACGAGTCGATTGACTTTTTTTAATATTTTCCACGTTTTTGTGGGTCGATTAATCCCATATTACAATTTTCCGTGACTAGAATCGCAGAGATACAGGATTTCACGCGGTGTGAAATTCTCCAATTTCTATACCCTGAAAAATATCTTATATCAATTAAATAATCTCATGGGAAAAAAATGTTCGGAGTAATTAATTATTGTCTACGGTGTTTCGCGGTTTAATATCATCAGTATTTTATCATACCTATAGCTATGTGATAATAACGTGCCGAAAACACTCGGATTTTCGGATTTTTCTAACGCTTTGAGAGCCTCTTACCCTCATATATATATATATATTGACGTATACATATATATTTCCAAAGCATTCTATCTCCGGCGAGATGATTGCCTTGGCTTCGTTCACAAAGCAAGAACGGAAACTCATTGCCTTTGGTGTTCCCTTATCGATACACCGAGTTATTCGAGTACGCGGAGAGAGAGAGAGAGAGAGAGAGAAATGGAGAGACAGAGACTTACTAATAAAGGATAATATTTTTCACACAGTTAAACTTTATATGGGATAATTAGCTCCTTAATTTTGATCATTCGTTTTTATGAACGAAAGCGAATTTAATTTATGGAGATTGCCTGAGTTTCGGTATATAGATGCAAAGTCCAGGAGAATATATAGCCTAGGTTGCCAATATCAGGTAATTATTGGCCAGCGTAGGTATAGCTACACGTTATGCAGAATCTAGTTCACGCTTGAAAACCCCGATGAATTGATTTCACGGTATTCGCGGTAATTGATCGAGGATAACTCTATATCGCAGATTGGAGATCGAAAATGAACAGTTCGATGAGGGAAATATCGCCGATTATTACCTACATGTTTGGTTTACAGGTCGACTTAAATGGCTGTCGAATTTTAATCATCTTCTTTTGATTATTCATTAATTATCGATGTAATGGTAGGAAGAATTCAATGAGTTAACGAAACCCTGACAGCTAGTGAACCGGAAATATCTACCTTGCGTAGAATCGAACGAGTTTATTATAGTGCGTATATCTTACCTAGGAGGATCGTGAGGATCGTGAGGATAGATATCTTTTCGAGCGTAAATATATGTGAGAGACTAAGGTGGTGTCTGCAAAGCGGTTCGTAGACGTAACACGCGGGTTCCTAGGGAAACTTTCGACCCTGAATTAGGGGCAAATTAGTGAATTTCCGGCCACCCATGAAACTCGACCTCGACAACCACCTCGGATAATGTCTCGCTTGGGAATCGAACTTAAAACATTTTCGAGACTGGATGGATTTTCGACCCCGTTCAAACCATAGGACACGTGTTTATAACCTCCATTCATAAACGCTGATTTATAGTCTCCGTAGATATAACCTGCGATTAGTTTAATAAAAGTATTCTTCATTCTAAAAGTAATGTCTCATTCATTCCAGAAGGAGAGTTTCCTAAATCTCTCGTCTCGAAGATCGACTGAAAATATTGACGATATTGTATCCAGCTGCTTTGCGGTGTCTAGACGAAAATTGAATCTTCAGAAATGAGGGAAATATCGACGTTCGACGGAGAATATATAGGACAGATTTTATCGGACACATATTCTATTCCGGATCGGATCATCCAGCCGAACACGTGGGGGGTGAGTGATTTTGCAACAATATATATAGACGTATGAAATCTGCTGCGTTTTTTTTTTTGCTATCCTCGTGGATAATACGACGTGACGGAGAAATTCACACCGTGCATGGCATCGAACAATGATTAGTACATTGGTCAAAGTTTGGTAATTATATTGGAAATTATCGAGTAACCAATCCCGAGGATGCCCCAATTTAATTATTAACTAACGTGTAATAGATGCCTGCGTACAGTGACTACACGTTAGATAATTATGCAGAAATTAATGTTACATGAATTATAACTACGTTTTAATATTTCCAAAAGAATTTTCGACATTTTTCTATCATTATACAGAAGGTTTATATGTTCTCATAGTCCATTCGTATATTATACATACATGTAACTGTATATATTTAAATTTTTTTGCGCCGGTTGTCATCCGATATAATAGCGTAGAGTATACAACGTAACTTTTGCTACAACGCGAGTATGATGAAAAGTATAAAGTCAAGCCTGTCAGATATATATCCTTTAGTTTGTTGAATTATTGGACAAACATCACCGCCATGCCCTAGAGTATATTTCGAATTTATAACCCGCGGACGAAAAGTTCTATCTTTCTACTACTTATTATACCTATGGAAGAAAAAAGAAGGGAAAATAAAAAGCAACGGACTTCGAAGTCAAACAAGGACGTATTATAAGTCCGGGAAAAACTACGTCTTCTCATTTTATTATAACTCGAATAAAAGCTCAGCTTCGGTCGGAGTAAAATTGATAAAAAAAAATTGATCGTATAACTTTGTCAATTTCTATTACCCGTTTATGAATGATCGTGTTGGAAATAATCGCGTGGTTGAGACGTGTGCGGTTCTCTAGCGAAAGGCACTTGACTATATAGATTTTACCCGACTTTAACGACCCACAGGATATCCGTATGTAATTCAGGAAGTACTGCGGGTAAAGGCTACGTAATTTACTACAGCGAGATATATGACAGAGTATGTACCCGTTTTCGAAGTCTTTACTTTGCTCTATGCGCGCATATCCGTCAAATTAAAAAAACGAAAAGCAAAAAAGCAAAAAAAATATATATATATTCGAATAATTCTAGTCCATTCGTCGTAATAATAAGCGTACTCGCTTTGATGGTACAGGGTTAATGTAATATCTCGTTCAGAGTGCTTGTCGAGAGCTAAAGGTGTCAATTGCTCCTTACCTAGTTACTCGCGGAGTATCGACAGAGGCCGAAACCTCACTCAGAGGTTTAATTTGCTAAAGTCTATCGTTGAAATAGGCCATTCATTACGGTGCATTTGCAGTATTATAAGGCGGTCCATAATTCGGTCATATTCGAATTTTCATGAAATACTACCTATACAAGTTTGAGATTTTTCGGAGCTATACTGCGATAGGATGGTAAAATGTAAAAAATCGTGTTTTATTCAACGCCTCTTCGCTTCATTCGCGATCAGTCGAATAGTACAAATTAATAAATTCATGAAATCGACTGAGTCTTGCGGACTTTTTTGGCATTGATCTAAAGGGTGGGAATTATCCAGGTCAAGGGAGCTGGGTGGGTTTGATAAAAAAAAAAAATTGAGAAATATAACGCGGCAGAGGTTTATTTTACATATCAGACCCCACAACGGTATAAGGTAGGTACATATCGCGTTATGAGTTATCGTCGAATAAACTTCTTGATACAGGATATGGCGAGAGAAGGATATAAATATAGGGGTTGGTTCGTAGCCAGATGATCTCGCCCAATTAGCAGAGGTAATTGCACGGGAATTTGAAGCTCCGTGTTATCTGAGTTATAATATACAAATAAATTGTAGAATAAATATTTCGCCCTCTTTCGGTTCGTTTTCATAACTTTAACTGCCTAGCTCTTCCTCCGACTTCGAATAAGGAAAATCACGAGTCGAGGCGAATTTCGTATAGATATATTACGTTTTAATTTTAATATATGGTTATCATATATTTATCATTATTACTATTATTTATAGATATTATAAGAGTTCCCTTCCAAGCTGTATAGTTTTTTTTGGACAATTTTTTTCACCGATACGAGGATAATTATTAGGCCGGAATAAGTATTGACCCTAATTATTATATATATATACACTTCGGAGTTCGGATAGGGTCAGGATTAGGGAACTAAATCGTTGACTCTGGGACTCGCTGGTTTGATTCCGGTTGAATTCAAGGGTTGTTTACTTTGCCAGGTATATAACTTCCCTATCTCTCTCTCTCTCTCTCTCTCGCGTTGGATTTAGTACGAATCATAAACGAGCCTTGAATAAAATGAAATAAAATAAATCAGAAGAAGAAGATAAAGAAGAAGAAAAATAAATACAAATAATTGGGTATACACGGTTTTTATCGTTGAGCCGAAGAGAGAGAGAGAGCAAAGCAAAAAAAAAAAACGATAATTAAAGAAAACGGAGAATTTTTCAACTGGTCCAAATTTACGAGGCAAAAATAATTCCGATTTTTCTCTCTCTCTCTCTCTCTCCCTTTCTAATTTTTCTTTTATTTTTTATTCTGTTTTCTTGATATGTATAGATATATGTGAGAAAGAATATATTTATGCAGTAATCTGGTATATGTATATATATATATATACCGATAAGAGAATCTCATGAAAATAGGGGAGTTATATATTTCAGTCTGGATTGTACAGATGATTGCATGAAAATCTCGTACCGTGAACGACGAGAGAGAAGCTTATCGCTCGTATGCGCTTCGACGGTAATAATTTACGTAATCCGCCGCTTAACCCTGGCTAAAATTTCAGTTCTGAATCAGATACTGGCTCCTATGAAAGGTGGGGCTATCGGTACCTATATTGCTGATGAAATACTCCATTCTTCGTATATTGCGAACCCTCTTTCCTTCCCCATCCTTTTCTCCCCCCCCTGCTTTACGCCCCTTGCCTCAAATCATTTTCATTTTCTCTCCTTCTCTTATTCCTCACCTCGTTCAATTCTTCTCTCACTCATCCGCTCTGTGCCACGAATTTCGAATCATCCAGGAGGTTTCAGGTGCGGGAGAGACCCGGGTTATAATGGGGCGGCACGAATAAGGATTAGTTTGATTTCACCCTTTGTACCGAATAATCAAAAAGAAAAAAAGAAAGAAAGAAAGAAAGAACGAACGAAACCGTAGTGAGAGCTGACTGTGCGAATTGTCTCGCACCTTTCGTAACTCTAGTTCAAGAAAAGAATGTGAGAAGAATAGAACGAAAGAAAAGAAAGGATGGAAAATTTCATATCATCCGCATGTGGATTCAGATGTTAGAATTTTATATCGACAAAATTTACTTCTTTTTATCTAGAAAGAATTCATTTGTTGATACAGTTAAAATTACTCGAGAAAGAAAAAAATAAAAAACCGAACAAATTCGCCGGGTTATCTAAATCTAATTATTTTTACAGCCCTCGGTAACTCGACAGAGTAGATATGTAAATTCGCAATGAAATTTCTCAAAGTTTGATATTAGGGTGCTTTGATCGTCGGCTGCTAGCTGACTCGAAATTCCGTCTTGAAAAAGCGGGCTTTTTTTTTTTTCATTTCTTCGCAAACCACGGTGGATGGAATCCTTGATCATTTATGAATCCCTCGTCATTAGCGAGGGCTCACAATAAGCTGACGATTAATGAGGAAGCTTATTTCTTACATATATATAAAATTGTCAATATTTTCTTACGCTTTTTAGAATTTATATATATCCAATCTTTTTTGCTCCGCATTGATCGATCTCGCGAAGCCGATTTAATCCCATTGCTTTAACCTTGGGCGGTAGTAAAACACCGAATATAACTGTGTATCAGAATGTGTCGCAGAGTCAGTGTACCCTGGGGGCCCTAAAGTTACCCATTCCGAAATTTCCAACCCCTATAGATCCGAGGTTCGCGAGTAAATGTAGCACTGGCGTTGTGGCGATAAACAACGGGACGGTACGTTCTACGTATATTTGGAAATATTTATTAATCACGCTTTGAAAAAAAGAAAGAAAAGAAGAGAATTTTTTTTTTTGAAAAGTACCTATAGCTCTAGCTTTAAGCATTATTTTGAAAATCTTTATCACACAGACCCGCGCCGCAGCTATGCGGACATATATAAACCTCGTCCTTATTCTAATCAAGGAGAAAGTATAAGGGATGAATAAGATTTCGACCCTAGGTAGAGAGGGATAAATGAGAATTCCTTGATTACATTGTCTGGAGGTTCGCTCGTTCGTCCTATACCTTCTTCCTTCTCCCTTCTCTTTCTCTTTCTCTTCTGCTTCGTCCCTTACGCCTTGCCTCAATTCAGAACTTTCAAAGCTCTATGTCTGTCCTCTGGTTCTGGAGAGTCGATAAAGTGTGGTTCCAGGTTTCGGTAAAGGGATTGGAATTGGGAACGGTAACGTTGGAGAGGATCAAGACAAGGCTAATGTGCCTAGTTCGTATACCGTATATACTGGGACGGTTTAATTCGTCCAGGGGTTAAACTTTTCATGGAATAAGAGTCGGAGTTAAGCGACGTTGGGTTAGTGTATATGTACATACATCGTATGAGAGAAACGCGAATTTATTCGCGGATTGTTACACCCATGCAACAACTTGGCTATGTATATATATATATAGGTAGGTAGGTAAATTTCGTTTGTATAAAATAAACTATACGCTTGTCTTGCCAAGCCTCCACACGCGTTTCACGCTTCGCCGAAACGGAAAGGGTCCTCCGGCAAGAACGACGATCTATTTTATGTCCCGAGGCTGGGTGACATAACGGGAGAAGAAGAATAAGAACAAGAACAAGAATAAGAATAAAAATAAAGAGTAGGGAAAAAAATCCGTCAATCCTATTTGTAGTAAAAGTGGAAATAAAAAAGGGAGATACACATATATATATATATATATATTTTTTTTTATACAGAAGATTTTTGGACCCGGCTAAGAGCCTTAGGGTCACACTTGAGATCGAGTATTTTTTTTTAGATTTTCTTCAGTATTCAGTCGAAATAAAGAGAGGAACAGAAGTGTGGAAAAATTGGCGAATCTAAAAATTATACCGTACGGAATTAGGAATTCAAATTCCATTTTCTTAATCTCGAGGATCGAAACCTTAGCGACACTTAAATGCAAAACAAGCTTCCTTCTTTCTTTCTTTCTTTCTTTCTTTCGTTCGTTCTTTACTCTTTGCATATTAATGAATAACAGTTCGCGATAAATAGGACGAAAAGAAATAACTAAAACGTCAGCGATTATTCCTTCCGAATTTGTATGACATATTATAATAGGTATACATACGTTTAATCTTACGTTCAATCGACAGTCAAGATAAGAAACGAACTGGTTGAAAAGGCAAAGAAAAAGAAAAGGATGTAATTCACCGATAAATTTGAACAAGAGACTTGATACCTGTAAAAAGATGACGATGCATCACATAGGTATACATGTGTGTTGAAATTCTCGATACCTTTCGTTCGGTTTAAAAATTTATCTCGGAGATTTGGGCTCTTCTCAACTGTTAAATTAAATTGGCAAGTCGAGCAGTATATACGAGCGTTCACATGGCTTTCAATTCGTTTCGTTTAGTTCATCTGTTCTGAATTTAGGGAATAAATAAAAATAAAAATAATTAGAAAATTACAAAAATCGTATTCATTTTCTCTTCTTCTTCTTCTTCTTATTCGAATATTTAATAAACTTTTATAACTTAGTACAGGAATTAATCAATTAAAAATATAGCAACGGTATTATGCGCTTATAGGTATTCGTTAAATCCACTTTCATTTATCTATCTAACGTTTATACATACCGCATTGCATCCCCTTCATCAAACACTGATGGAGTTAATTACAGACGGTTTGAGTACGAAAAGCGCAGCTAGCTTTGAGGCCATAGATACAGTTCCTATTTGCACATAGAAACGTTTGAAACATAGAAATGAAAAATAAAAGAAAATATAAGAAAAAAAAACCTCTTTCAACTGCACTATGAATTTTTCGAATCAAGATCAAGATTCGCATGGGAAAAGAGAAAAGAGAAAATTTTGACAATAAAAAGCCAAAAATATATTCTATCGTTATAGGTATTAAAATTGAATTGAATTGAACCGAACTGAACCCGGTGATATGGTTGGAATGTCGAGGGATGAAATTGAACCGCTATAGACTTTCTGCATATATGAACTGAACGCTGCAATGTAGGAATAATGTATATGATCTATTCACTATTGCGTTTTATTGCTGGATCACTGGCTGTCTGGCTGTCTCTTTGTACGTATGGCAGAGGCAGTAATACGTCTGTTAATTAATCCCATGTATAGGAATTTGCCTGGATGAACTGACAATGAGATACCAAGCGTTAAATTTCGCGGCGATATTCAACGAGACGTTTCTCCATCCATGCCACAAACTTCGTACCTACAGGTCGAGTCAGCAGTTCGTGGTTTTCTACGGATTCCCAATTCCCATTTCACATTTTCGATTCTCTATTCCCCTCTATCCCAAATTCTCTGTCACTATATCCGACGAACACTTCTCGCGGTCCAGACCCATTAATTCATCAATTCATCGATTCGTTCATCACTTGTCAAAGATTTGAAGTTTCTGACCCCGGCGTGGGAGTATACTTCGATTTGTGTCTTTCTTGCTTTTCATTCCATAACATAATTGTATGTTAAATATAACTGTGTCGATAGTTAGGGCAAATCTGCACACGAATAAACACATATCATTTGCACACACTGTCCCCCGGCACAGATATACATATATGTATATATTCGTAATATACCGATGGTCGTAAGTCATGGCCAGTTTCATGGGGCAGGATCCCACCCCTGGTAAGGTACCTTACTACGTACATACATTGCAGGGATCCTGCGGTCGCAGATGCCTCGATATTACCATCCCAAATCCCGGATCTCGGGATATACCATATATCTACTACCAAACCGTCCAATGAGTGGGTACTATATACCTCGGCCAGATATCAACTATGAATTCGAAATACTCAATTCTAGTGGAAATTTGTAATCGTATATAAAACTGGCTTTCGTGGATATGGCGAATCTGAGCTCTATCAAAATAGAAGATCGTCAGACCTGGATTCAGAATTCGGAAAACCCATCTATGATTCTTTTTCTTCTTCTTTTTCACGGTCATACCGCATCGGGTTTAATCGTTTCACGATTAAATAATCACAACCGGATATCGTTCCGGTTTATTAACATCTCGTATCATCAAGTCGAAAGAAAGTAAGAAAGAAAAAAATGTAGAGCTAATCCATCATTGGTTGTGTATATAATTGGTTTTAACAGCGCATGTAAGGGTTCTTCAATTAGGTACTGCCGCTCTTTCTCAGCAGGCAGGAGCTAGCTAGCTAGCTACAGGATTATAAGTAGGTAGTCCTGTCTTTTTGGACAGATGAAGATTAATCGTTTGAGGTTCCTCATAATCGCGTAGTCAGGTACATGTGCTTACGCTACGCTTGCCTCCCTTGCTGTCTGCTTGCTTGCTTGCTTCCTTGCTTGCAGAAACCGTCGACGGTCTCAAACTGAGTAGTTCAGTTGATGGAATGGAATTTTAAACCCCTTTTTTTTTTCCGACTTTTACATTTGAAAAAGTTAGGATATAGGATATAGAGTATAGGGCTTTCGCGAAGTTACAGAGCTACGCTTGGTGTGCTTATAGGTACACATACACGTATAGAAGAGCATCGTAGCCAGTTATTTTCTACCCCAGAAATTTTAGGCTCGCTCTATATAGACTCTCCGCTTTATAGATGGGGAGTGAATAGGAGGGTGGGGGGGAGGGGGGGGGGGGGGGGGTCCGATTTTAATTGGAATTCTTGCCATATCGCGTTATGGATTACTCTCACCACGAAGCGACGCCTAGAGGATGGAAACGGAGTTAGTCGAGTGAGAATTTAATTCCCTGCTCTGTAGCACAACCGGAAACAAGTGTGCTGAGGTCAAATACCAGCCTTGAAAAAGTCGATTTAGGATTGTGGGGGGGGGGGGGGGGGGGGCAAAAAAACTATAGAGGGGGGAAAAAAAAAGTGGAAAAAAGAAAAAATGCTCGCAAAAGCGTGAAACGATATCTTTTCGGAAAAGATGTGTGAGATGGTAATTGATCTGTAGAAAAAAAAAACATTCAGAAACTTATACATATATGGAGTATCAATTCTAATTGAAAAAAAAATTGTTAAAATGATTAGAAGGAGAGAAAATATTTCGGATTTTTTTTTTTTCTCTCTGTTTGTTTTTCAATTTTTTTTTTTTTTTTTTAAACAAAATTTATCCCACGAATCATCTTTTACACAATTTGAATAAATTTTCATCTCTTCTCATACGCGCATGTATACAACAATATACTAAATAGAGATTCTAGTCTACTGCGGTGATAATTAATTAATACAACTCGCGCATCTCGTCAGTGAGAAAGCATTAGCGAGATAAGATCCAGGGGAATGATCGTCGATATTATCCTCGAAGATTATGACATACTATACCTACAATATGAGATGTTCATTAAGGATGTATATTATCCGTAAATCTTGTACGGAATACACTAATCTTTCATTATATTCATATCAAGTTCAATATATGTAGATATATTATAAGGTATAATATTTTATTTTTATCATATATAAATAATGGAGATCTCACCTCTGAATTTTGTTGATCGAATCACTGTAGTTCCGGCTAAACTCAATAGATCGGATATATATATCAGAGCGATCGGATTGCTTTACCGTGTCAATTTGTTTTCCAGAAGAAAAAAAAAAACAAAGAAAAAAAAAAAAAAAATTGAAAATTTCACTTATTGTCAAATTTATTGCCTTTACTTTTTTTTTTTCACACCTCTCCTCAATCGTTTGCCTTAAATGCTGTATAAAGCAGAGTTTTTATTTATCTATTATTGTTTTTTTTTTTTAATTAATTAATTAATTTATTTTTAATTTCATTCCTTCACATCATTCCTTCGTACGTTGATTACAGTTCTTTTTTTTATTATTATTAATTTTTTTCCAACTTTATATAATTTTTATTTATTATATAATTTGAAAATCATCTCATGGTTTTTTCTTTGCTTTTGAATTTATTTATCGATCTTCAGATATTAATTATTATTATTATTATTATTATATACCTATTTTATATATAGATATTATATTTTTTTATTTTATCTATATATTCTTATAATTGTAGATATATAATTAAACACCCCTAAAAATGAAAAAATAAAATAAAATAAAAACATCAATGACTATGTCATAATTTATAATAAATATATATATATATATATTTAAAAAACACCAATCTCTCGCAGCCTAGTCGATGATTAATAGTGTTTAAATATGATATCTCACTCACAGAAAATACTTCGTCCCTTATAATTTCGAATGAATAAATTGAGTATTAAAATAAAAACGGATCGAAGTCAATAACAAAGTTAATTTTTTCTTTTTTCTATTCTTTTTTTTTACTTTTCTTTTCTTATTGAACTCTCGGTTCATCCATCATCCACCGATTTACGCTCCGAACTGCAGCCGGTTGTAAAAGCTCTGGGTACCATGTTGAGAAAAATAAAAAGTGAAAAAAAATAAATAAAAATTTATTGTCTGTTTCTCAATAATTATTATTTTTTTTTTTTTTGGATTGTTTCATTCGAAAAAAAAAGAAAACAGTTGCGGAAATAAAGAAAATAAAATCACAGACGACGAATTCCCCTGGAGCTTGCAAGCCGCGTGTCGGCGTCCCGATGTCCGCGGAGATACTACGGCCATCGCTGAACTAACCCCCGTTTTCAACCCTCGTTCTACCTCCCTGCCTGCCTGCCTGCTTGCTGCTTGCTTGCTTGCCCGGGTGGTTTCTCCGTCCCTTTCTAACTCTCGCTCTATCTCGGCTCAAACAACCCCTGACTTACAGCTGCTGGGTATAACGATAGAAAAGCTCTGCTCTTACTTTTACCCAACCCTATTAATTTTGAAAAACAACATTTTTATTCTTATTTTTATTTAATTTTTTCAAAATTAAATTTGTATTTATATACTGTAAAAGATTCGAAATTTTTGCCAACGTTTTCTGGTTTCGAGTAAGGAAAAAGAAAAAAAAAAAAATAGAGCTTTTTTGTAGATATAGAGTCATTTATGACTTGACAAAAATAAATCGTTTTTTTGGCATCGAACTTTGAGCATATAGTATTATCTCGACGGTTTTTGATAGCACATTTCTATACTGCAGACTATATTACATACGCATGAAAAAATCCAATCAGCTCAACGTATACTTACTTAATCTCAACGAGCTTACTTTAGAAAAAAACAACAAAAAAAAAGGCACTGTAGTAAAGAAGAAGAAAAGGAAATTCTAATAAGTACGTAGAAAAGAAAACGAAAAAAAAAAAAGAAAAGTTATACGGGGCGTAAAGCTCTACTGATTGATGTATTAATTAGCTTGCCTAATGAACGGTTGGAAAGCTCTCTTAACTTCTTTTTTTTTTAATCACATTTCTTTATACCCGATGAAAAGCTTATTCCAGCTGCCATTAACGAACTGTGAAATATTTTATGATTTTATAATTAGTGCGGTCTCAGACTGTTAATGACTTTTAAATTTATTATTTTGAAATAGTTGTTTCTATATATTTTTGTTAAAAAGAAAAAAAATACGAACCCCTTTTTTTCTCCTAAGTTCTAACTAACTTTATACCAAATTTTTGTTCTTTTTCGTAATAATTTGACCGATCGATTATTTGGCTAATTCTTTCGATCTGCAGGTCGAATATTTCCAGGGCAATTAGTAGCTTGTATCAAACAACCCCTTACTCACAATTAGCCAAGGTATACGATTCTATACCGTTGAAAGTAAAACAAAATTTTCCAACAAACAGTTGTCTAATTGAATCTGACGTAAGGCATTTCATGTAATTCTGTTTCCCTTGCTTCCAGTTTAACTTTCTCATGATTACACGCTCGAAGATACGCTGTACCTACCTACCCACCCTATACCAAGCTATAGTAAGTAATTTATTAACGAATGAAAAATTCGTTCAGGTTGTGTGAGTAATGATTTTTTTTTTTTTTTTTTTCAATTAAATAGGGAATTAAACTTTTAGAAATTTCTTTGTAAATTATTTTCAAGTTTTTTTTTTCTCGATACGTATACATATATATATAATGTATACCTATACTTAGACAATTATATATACACATAGTTGGGGAAAACGGTCGGAACTTAATCACCTTAACAAATCAGTTGAAATGTGAAATGTTAACAAAGCAACAAATCGTAATTTCCACTCGCAACCCACGCCTACACCCATCGCTCGCAGCAAAGATTAACAATCCCGGTAAACAATGCCGCGCTGCGGTAACTGCAAGCTTTTGTATTATCCGACTTGCGGCTCGTATTAATTACTCTATAGGTAACCACACCGCGAGACAAGAACTCAGAAACAGGAAATTATGACACCGTGTTTCATCCTCGCTTTATATTTCGTCAAATTTTCGAAGTCTAATGAAACGCATGGATTATTTCTGCTGACCACTGTCTATAACTAAGGAAAGAGATATTTTTCACTCCTCTCTGCTTTTACTTTTTTTCTTTTTTCTTTTTTTTATCAACGCCCATTATGAGTCGAGAGTCGTGATAAAAACATTTAGTTGCCGCATTTTTCATTTCTTCTACCCTTCGTAGTCTCGGCTTGACTCGTTGTTAACTAGGAGCAGAAATTAGCCTGGAGGTATATATATATGTAACTAATTTAAAATAAAATTGTAACGTGAACTAATTTCGTTTCTAATATAAGTATATATGTGGATATTTGATCCTGTTTGACGAAATTTACATTGAAAATAATTATGCCAGTCTGAAACAGCATCGGGCTTGAATCGAATGGATAAATTTTCGGGGTTTAAAGTACGTATCTGATAAAATAGGAAGTAGGTACGCAGACTGGTACGAGGTGTATAGGTTAGGGAGGGGATTCTCTTGAAATAAAAATCCACTTTAAGAGAATTGAGCCTAAGGATGCGAATAAGGAGAGAAAAAAAGAAGAATAAGAAGGAGTTTGGGATGCAGAGGAAACGGAAAAGGTCTTATCTCGTGTATTAATGGTCGAACGTCAGCTGCTCTTAAAATCCCCGAGTCAAATTAAGTCAGGATCAAATCTCTCTCAATATATTTTCAACGAAGCTCGTTACAGCTCTCTCTAGCATTAACTTTCAAGAGCGAGACGGAAGAGCCTGAAAGAAAAGCTGAGAAGAAAGAAAGGAATAAGGTATAAATAAAGGGAGAATGAAAATGCTAATTTTCTTCTTCTTTTGCTTTAGCTTCTCCTTCTCATTCTTATTCTCATTCTTCTACAGTCGCTATAATAATTCTATCCCGCCTCATCATTTTTCATAGTAACGAAAAAGTATGAAAAAATTGATTAGGTAATTCTCTATATCCAATGCCAAAGCGAGAAGGGGCTTCCTCGATCTAATTGACGAAATATTTGGGTCGAAAATTCGTTGAAAAATAAAAAATGGCGTTGATTTTAATTGGGCTACGCGATTGGACAGTATAAACAAACAGTTAGTAAAGGAGGACTGTTATCCTTTGAGACGGACGTTTGTTCCGGATCAATTGGATTCATTGAAACCCATCAGTTGGAATGAAACGATGCAATCAATCTTCGTTAATCTACTTTCCTGATAGCCCTCGCGAGGCTGGAGAATCCAATAATCAGTGGAATTCAGAGCTTCGGGGGTATATAAGAGACAATTATCAGGGTCTAATGAAAGTGGACAGTATAGAAATTAATGGCGGTCTTTAATTATGGGAGAAAATCGTTTTGTATATTTGTATATGTATTACATGTATGTACCTACTTATATATATATATGTCAGGGTAAAAATGCCTCCGTAAATGACAGTGTAAAATCAATACCTAATCCCGTATCCATCGCTGGGTAGCGTCGCCTCATCCTTTCCTAAAAAAAAAAGAAAAAAAAGAAACAACTACCCTTTTCGAACGAAAGCACGGAATCACTTTCCGCCACATTTTTTATGCGAACGGTTCACAGTTTATCACTTCCTACACCGATATCGCGTTTCGCTCGCACCTCGCATGCAGCCGCAGTCAAACTCGAACGATATTCAATCCTGTTCAGTTTTCGCCCCCCCCCCCCCCCCCCCCCCCATATACGTGAATCCCAACGTACATTCAAAAAGAATTTTAAACACCGAAAATAAAAATAAAAAAGTATAACATAAATCGGTGAACGAATCGAGAGTTCCTCGTTTTTTTTTCCATTTTGTTCTTGGAATTCTCACGTGAAAGTATTTCGCTTCCCTTATTTTTTTTTTTTTTTTCGTTTTTTCGTTTTTTCATTTTTCCCTTATACAGATATATGTATACGCTATATGTATACGCGACGAGGAAGAAGGAGAAGAAGAGGATAAAAAAAAAAATTCAACGAATGTATGGGGGCATACATTTATTCTGTCCACGGAGTTCTGAATTTCTATGTAACTCCATCTGCGCCATATATATATAGAGTATTCACTCGTGTCAGCCCTCTCAAGAACTGATGTGAGATGCTGGGTAAAATGGAGAGCTACAACCGTGGCTTTAGGATAAAGGGGGAAAAAAAAAGAAAGAAAGAATGAAAGAATAAAAGAATGAAAGAAAGAGTAGAAAAGAAATACTACCTGAAAGATAAGATGCAAAATTTATCCATGCGTGGAAAAAACGGACAAGGCAGACCCGTGCAGTATAAAGGGAAACCTTTTATAGAGGTGTAAATAAGAGGTGGTGAACTAATGTCTTTATACAAAACGTTTCATAAAACTTTATCCCATCTTTATTTTTTCTATCAGATATATAAGTATATAATTGTATATCCTAATCACCACTGACTCAACTCTTCGGGATCTGTAGCGTATACCCAACTGTACCTACTTTGATGGACGATGAGTTTATCTTAAGTAACGATTTGCGATCGTTTACTGCAGCTGATCCGCTTTGAAACATAACCAATTTACGTCAAGACCTGAGGCTAATGACTCGATCAAAATCAGACGTCTGGTTATACACACAACTAATCTATACATTGGTATAAAGCCAGGATGAATCGGGCGGGAATTTATTACTCCTTTAAATCGGGAGCTTGATTCCAATCCTGAACTAGAAATGAAAACACGTTTTGGTAAATCTTGTTTCTGGAAAAAAAGGCGAGCGTAGAATCTTTCAACGATACTTACCTTCCTAACGATACAACATTTGCAACCTATCTCGCGAGCCTTTAGCTACAACATTTCGACAGCCGATAAATCGTTGAACGATCTTGCAGAGCCACTCGGAGGTTTAGAAAATTTGAGGAAAAAATTTGGCGAACTCAAAAATCAGCTGGCTGTGATAATCTAGTTTGATTATTTGATCATGAATTTTTTTGATCGTAGATGCAAAAATTTTTTTCTACGATACACGGACTCGGAGTGATTCGTTCACCGGCGTGACTTCCGGATATAAACCGGAAGCCGTTGGCACGTTCCCACGTTCCCACGCGAACCGAGGCGACGACCCTTCTTCCGCTGTTCATGTATTATTATTTTATTCTCTCGCTTGTATATTTTGTTTACGGTTAGTGGTTTTTTTTTTTTTTTTCTTTTTCTTCTTTTTCTTTTTTTTTCTACTCTTTTTTTTATCCATTCTCCCGTTTATTATTTCTACCGCCGTGAAAACGCGGCGAGCGCAAAATTATAAGACGAAAGAAAAGCGGGAGACCCGACGACGAGCAATATCATTACGAGTTTCTATAGCTTGGTATACGAAGTAGTTGCGAGAACTTATGCGACGTGGAAGGAAGACGAAAGAAATAAAGGAAATAAACATGATAAGGAAATGATGAAACTATAAGGCTGAAAAATGTCTAAATTTCACTAATTTCGCTATTGCCATCTTGTGATTGATGAATGAAAAAAGAAAGAAATAAAAAAACGAAAGGGTAGACAATCCGGCGAAAATTCTCTTCGTAGATAATATAATACGTACTGCAGTTGCTGTTTTCGTCGAGATCTTGTCACCTTGAGAATATCTATACTGTAAATAATATTCTTCTTATCTGTGAGAAAACTCGTCGCGGAAATAAGAAGAAGAAGAGAAAAAAAAAAGAAATTCGCGACCCATGTTGTACCGCGAATCATAAAGGTACGAGCCAAGTAAGTAGTGAGAGCGGAACTCTGGCCAGGCACAAGTAGTCACGTACCGGCTTTGTCAGACCTCAACTATATCGCCGGTGCAATCTGACCTCCAAAGCTACGACCTGGTGCATTATGCACGCCACTGGCTTGGCTTACACATACCTTATACCTACACCCTCTTACGTCTTGCCACTTCAAACCGCGCTATGCCATGCCCTTGTACCATACATATATGCACGTATGTATATCGTCTGTGTTCCTACACTGGATTAAAGTCATACTACGTCCTGTTATACGTACATTAAATTATTCATTATTATTAATATTATTGTCAATATTACGCAGTTTTTGTGGAAAAAAAGTATGGAATTGAAACTTCTTCGAAAGACCGTTTTTTTTTTCTTTATTCTTATTTATTTATTTATACAGGTATAGTTTCTATCATGCTATGGAATATTGCGATAGTTACTTAGCGGCAACGTTTTATAGAATCTGGATAGAGAAAATGAAAATATAATATATCGTGTGATAAAATACTTAGCTTTACCTCCCGCGTTGCAATTAGGTAGCTTTTTAATTGTCGTGAGTTTTTTTTAGTAAGAAGAACAGCGCTTTGGAAATTCTAGGTATTTACTATACGTTGCATGTTATATATGAGAGAGTAAATCATTTAATTTGAAGAGAGAATGGAAGAAAAAATGATGAGAAATTAGTAGAAATTATCCCAATGTTTGTCATTTCTTTTATCTCTCTTCTCTTTTCTTTTTTTCATCCACTTTCGTCGACTCCTATAAATCCCAATTTTATACTGCAGTTGTATCCCCAAGCTCAACTCTTACCTTCAGCTTCGTAGGCATAAAAAAAAAAATCTACCCTGCGCGAGAGCTTCCCTATGCATAATCTAGACCTCGTCGTCGAATACAGCTATCGCGTATAAAAAGGAAGAAAAAAAAAGAGGTGGATCTCTCGGTTTTACAGCCTCCGCACAGTAAAACGTAGGCGTATATGTAGAAAAATTTCTCACTCGCATCATGTAAAATGATGATCTTCCAGAATTTATCTCGCTGATATTCTCAAACCTTATTTCTCCTATTTTCTAATCCTATACTATTTATGCGGGATCGGAATAATTTTAATATAGAAAGGTCTTAGGTCTGATCATTTTTTATTTAGTTAAAATTTTTCCAACCGACTATTAGGCGACTTCAAATTGTCTTTGGTTTTCTTCCTTTTTTTCTTTATCTTTATTCTTCGATTTTGAATGTACGTACAATGTACTGGTATAGCCAACGTTCTGTACTAAATATTTCATAATTCTAACGATATATTCCGGAACACATATTATCTCGCGCATGGTTTAAACTCCAGCTAGCAAGTCAAACGAGAGAAGATTCAATACGGAAGTTCGCGTTTACTCGAGAAACACACATTCGATCCGGTATTCCGGTAACTGAGAAAGGGGGCCGTATGCCAGAGGTATAGTACATACCTATATATATATATATATGGTATAATTTATAAGCCAGAAACATAAATCTTGACAAAATATTGGCGTCGAGTCGAGTAGCGTCGAGGAGTGAAATGTATAGCGTTAGCTAATGTACATAGACTGAGCAAGGTGCTGATATATAATTCAGACCGTTATCAGGGTTTTAGGGAGAACGGCGTATCGCGAGGAAAATAAAATAGAAGTAAAGAAAAAAAAAGAGAAAAACCGCGACAGGTAGAAAAGGCGTGTAAAAAAAAAATTTCTCATCTTTTTTTTCTCTTTACATCAGTCATTTTCTTTTTCTTATGTATTTCGTTTTTTTTTTGTCATTTATAGCCATATAGCTAAGCACATGATCGTTAAAGTCAATTCTTATCTTTGCTCATCCCCCATTTACGCCTGCGCGAATGAAAGCTTAGGGGAAAGAAAGAAGGGGGAGAAAAAAAAAAGTTGGCAAAACTTTACTATTGACGCGAAGTGTCGATATAGTAGGTGTGATATGTACAAAAAGCGTTTTCAAAAAACAGGACAAAAATCTTGATGAAACAAAACTCGATTGTGATAATAATTGTGTGAAAGAATCGTGATCATTTTATTGAACTAGAGTTCAAAAATAATTAAACATCTAATTTATAATTAAGATATTATAAGAACTTTCGAGTTAATTCTTGGGATAAAAACAATGAAATTTTCCGGGGAATATAGTTACAATTAAACCTAGTCGAACAGAGTAACGATTAATAAAGGGAAGGACCTTAAATTTTGTCTCTGTTCTTCACTTTCTGCAGCTCTTACACCATGCATACGTATATAGACACCGTATACTCTAGATTTATTCGCCTCGAGCCCCTAATCGCCAAAGTGCTATAACACAGGATAGAACATAAAGCCGGCATGTCAAAGGATACGCGGAACGACTTAATTTTACACGATGGCAGGATAATGGGCCTAGAATTAAGTTAAATTCTATCCGTTTCGCTCAAGCTATCACACATATCGTCGTATACATATATGCTTAGTCGATATGAACTCGACGCGAGTGTCTCTAGCTATCGTGGAATAGCTTTTTAGATAATCAATCTGATGATAAAACGATGAAATTTTAAGGAAGAGTCAAATCGATTCAGATTTAGATTTAGATTTTGTCACAAATGAATTTGTATATTTGAATATTTTATTTTCATACACAGTGTTATATGATATACATATATGCGTGGGTATCTATTATACATATATTGTATATATATATATATACAAGTAAAATTTATTGCAGTTGCATAAATTTGATGATGAATCATCGTACGGTTTGTGACATGTGAAGAGGTGTCAGCATCAGTTCAAAAGCTGCGTCCTTCAAATTGGCACCTCGTAGATTTGCCTCGTGAAGATCAGAACCGGAGAGGTCGCAAGACTGTGAAAACATTTTTGTATAATACTCAGAGTATTTTTAGAAACGTTATTGCATAATGAGAGTTTTTCTTCTCCTTCTTATTTTCGTTGTATATTTTATTTTCTTTTATTTTTTCTTGTTTTTACCTCTAAATCTGCACCAGCTAGAACTGCCGTTCTGAGATCGCAATTTTTTAATTTCGCATTCTTCAGGGTTGCTACGCGGAGATTTACGCCCGCCATATTACTGCCTTCGAGATTAGCTCCCTTCAGATTAACCCCTTCCATATTTGCTCTAAGACCTGCCGGATCCTCGAAATTACAACCCTGTAGATTAGCAGCCTCTAAATTAGCGCAGAGCATTTTAACCGACAAAAGTTGAGCACCTTCCATATTTGTACCGGACAAATCGGCTCGCTCTAGATTACATCCTGATAGATTCGTACCGTAAAGAAGACAGCCGTGGAGATTCGCGTACTAAAAAGAAAAGAGAGAGAAAAAAAAAAGAAACTTTAACTAATGTAGAAGATGAGAAGTAAAAGAAAAAAAGTAATATTATGCCAATCTTTCGATTCTTGACGAATTTCGTTACGAAAATTTCTTACTATAGTGAATAACTCTAAGTTTTGGAATTCAATTTTTAAACGGGCGAGTGAAAAATGAAACTTCTTAAAAAGCACTGTAATGAATTAATACAAGGCTGAGAAACTTTTCCATTTAATGCTGAATAATTTGGAATAGTAGAAGAACGGGAAACGTTGTTTTAGTTTAAAAAAAAAAAAAAAAAAATAGGTAAACAGCTTGATCTGAAAACACGTGAAATTGGGCTCAGGCTTTTTCGTATTATCCTTCAGTCTGTGGAACTAAGGAAAGTCGGAGGTCAATTACGCCGACATAATTTGAAAGTTGAACGGTTTAGCCAGCTTCAAAGGGCCCCCAACACCGATATTGCGAGGGTTATCTCAGTCGAGATAGCCCCACGTCTGCAGGCTGGATCCCTGAATAATTACGTGTTCTCTCTGGGATAAGTACCCTGGATGACTATAAGCTATGTAGTAGTTAGTGTCTTAATCGACCTTTCGAGGACATGATTTTAAAATAACGGTAGAAATTTGAAATTTCCGTATAAAAACGTACTGCGCCATGTCAAAAAAAAAAATGAACAAATTTTTTTTCTGTACCATTGAACTCTTTTATGCTTATGATTAAAACTCACCTTAAAATTTATATTGCGAAGATCTAGCCTCGAGAGATCGGCACCAGCCAAATTAACCCCTTGAAATCTAAGTTCCTCGGTGGTAGGGGTTGATAATATCGCTTTTAGAACATCGCTTCGTGTTAATGGGGCAGTTTCGTTCTCACCAATTCCAAAACCGGCTACTATGGGCTCTAAAATTTCTACTGCACCTTCTATACCGTAAAATTTAGCCTCCTCCAATACTCCTGTTCGATAAATAATCACATTAGTAATTCCAGACTATCACGTACTTGAGAAATGATGAAATATATTCATTTTCTTTGAGCCCTTTAATTTTCAATTTTTTTTTTTTTTTTTTATAATTCAGTTTCCAATTATATTTCATAATTCTAATCGGTGTTTGTACGTGGGACGGAATCATGTTAGACAATAATCTTAGATCTAAGACCTGAAATCTAGAGTCTAGACGTTTGAGTGTCAGAAGTAGCTGACAATCGAAGAACGTGAAGCTCGAAATTGAGTAGGGTTGTCAGAGATATGAGGAGAATTTATATTATAAATACAGAAATACGTGAAACAGCGTATATATAATTACTCGGGAATTCTATTCGTGCCTATAAGCAGACTAATTGTGTATAATACTATTCAATGAGATAGTTTAGCAGACAAGTAAGTAGATAAGCCTCTTAGCACGGCGAAATTCAGGATCTGAATTCGTGAAATGATGAAGAAACGATTATATTCATCGGTTGAAAATAAATGATAATTATTTATCATCCCCCTATTTTTTTTTCTTCATGCAGTATTCTTACCCGCGGCATTTATGTTATTGTCGATTATCAATTGACCGTGTCTGAGGTAATTTAATAACGGTTCAAAATACGCTGGGCTTCTGTCGATCAAAAATGCCCCATTCTGATCTCGTTCACTGGGTTGTATTCGCCATTCAGTGTCGATTTCTTGGGTAAACATTCTGTGGTAAATATACATAAACATTTTATTGAAAATGAAGAAAAAACGAAGAAAAAGAAACCAGGAAAGCAGCAATCATTGTAATTACTGTTTCATTTTTCTTTCCCAATTTTCAAACTCTTACTGATTTACCTAGCCAACATGCTCATAGGTTCTTTATTCGTAAGAGTACTCCTCGTGGTGACGAAGCATTTACCACCGACGTTCAATGTTAACCATTCGGAATTTTTATTCGTCAATATTTGTTCGTCGATTAATTTTTTCGATATAAAATCACCACCGCTAGAAACGTACAACACATCGTCGTCCCTGGTGTGGGAAAATAATAATCCTAGTTAGTCGATTTGTGATTTTTTTTTCAATCGAAAATTCAATATAGTATGGCTAGCTAATTTTAGTTCCATTACTATTCATTCACCTAATTAATTTCAAATCGTCAATTTCTCCGCCGTGAGGCGTGAACAGTCTTTTAGCGCTCATATCAAACTTCAAACTTGCTGCCGCCAATAATTCGTCGATAGAATGCGTCACCATAAATACCTACAATCAAAAATCAGAACGCCTAGACTGTTCTTTTTGAATTCAAATATTACCGCGCCGCGGGCGCGTGTCGATGTAATACTACGCTAGTCGTGAGTGATTAAATAAACTTTTAAAAACGTCTTCATTCAGGATAAAAATACTTCGATATCGTCGTCGTTTAATTATCATCATTTTTAATTCTCATTTAATACTAACCGCGTGATTATTATGAAGAAAAAAAATATACATATATATAGAAGAAAAATAATAATAATGATAATTGTAGTATACATTACCTTGCCGTTTACGTCCGTCCCATTGATGAAAAGAACAACTCTCTTCATGTTCGTTGAACGATAATTAATAAATATAAAGAAAGGGTTTTAATGATCAACAAATAACCCCGAGCTTGTAGTAAAATAAAGAATATATATATTTTTTTCTTAATACTATTATATTATATCGGAGTAGAACTCTGCATTGACGTTTAACACGGAGCCATGTTTTTACCAAGCTAGTTAACCTCGGCTATAACAGGTGGCAGGCGCATGACAAAAGAGACAATAGAACGATAAACACGCCCCCTTTCCATTCAAGAGTTTTCATAGTAATCAAATGCGGAGAAATTAGTCCCCGACAAAAAGCCAAGGTCGGATAATCTACCGCTCTATTAAATCCGGATATTATTTATTCACATAGTCAATTTTTCGAACTCTGATTATCGACCTTTGACGTTTGTCAATTTTAAACTCGCAAAGTAGACGTGGAATCGAAAAGATGGCGGATCTCTGCTGACGTTTCTCAACACTCAGTTCGTTCGGTTCGTTCGTTCAACGCGCGGTCAAATGAATGGAAAAACATCTGGCTAGTTGATTCGAGGCGTATTGTAAAGACCATATAGTTTGTGAGGTAGTTATACGGCGACGAGATGATGAACATGTGGAAAATGCGGGAGCTGATGGACAAGGCGTGAGTAAAACATATTTATCGCATTAACACCGCGCGAGCAACCTAACCTGATTTCAAGTTTTCACTTCGCACCAGATAACTCTCACTAATCCTCGTATTATCGCCGATTCTATTAAACGTAGAATCAAGGCGCGGCGATTTCCGCACTCTCGCCAATAAACAGAACGAACGATTACAACCTAACCTTCTTAATTTTTTAACGCAAAAATACGACGTGAGAAAGAATGTGGAAAATAATTTGGCAGCCCCCTATCTCGGGGGGAAAAAAAATATACCCCTAATAGGCGGAAAGCCCCGTTTTCCAACGACCTTGAAACTTTTTATTTAGACGAAAATAAATCTACGTCAATAATTACGATGCATTACGACATATTTATACGTAGGTGTCTTATTATCCTCCAAGCTATAATTCCTTTGGTAGAGAAACTAAAAGTCGTATTCCTGTTATTATGCTGCTGCTTGTTTTTGTTCGACTATTAATCCTGAAAAGAAAAAATTTGGGAAACAAATGAGTCAAGGACGAAGTTTACCTCCTCCTCACGTGCTTCTATATACACAATTTTAGTTACATCGAGGTGTTTGCATTAGCCAATAAATTGGCTCTTACGTAAGGACTGATAACGTATTGTCACAATCAGCTGCGGTTCAAAGCACATTATCCTCTTCCTCCAATTATCTTACAGCTTTGTTGTTATTCTTTTGAATGAATTTCTATAAGATTCTATTTTGGAACTATCAATCGTGTCATTTACCGCAATATTGGATGACTTTCTTTCTCATAGAATTTTCTGACCAATTTTAACATCGACATTCCGTCAATTATCCTCAAATTATACCAATTTAGGAAGTGAAAGTTGTCCGATTATATAATGAACGTTTTTTTCAAAGATTGTTCAGAAATAATGTAGGATATTCATTCTGAACGGATGTAAAGCGGTCCGATTTTATCACTTGTTTATTACTCATCAACAGGACAAATGTTGTGATGAACTACACAGATACCGAAGCCAAAGTCAGAGAAGCGACTAACGACGATGCTTGGGGTCCAACTGGTGAGTTAAAGCCAGATTATGAATGATCAGAAAGTATTTTCAATTTTTATAGACGCAGGGGTAGTTAATTCATGATCTAACAGATTCTGGAGGTATTATGTAATTTCATTTAGGCTCTATTGAAAGTGAAAATTGCAACAATGTATGACCTAGAAAAATGATTTCTCTTGTGTTTGTATGTCGAAGGAATTCTTTAGGGATAAAAGTGCCAATTATCGTAATTTCAATGCCTCGTACATAAATTTCTGACAACAAAACATAAAATTCTATGCTCGAAGTAAATTTGTACATTAAATAGAAAGAGAGATAATTAATGGTATGATAATACACTAAGGTAAATTAAGAAAAGTAGGATAAAGTATCAAAGTTGTATGCTTTGCGAGGTGTTTCAATTCCCGTAATAAAAATAGCAAAGATGTAATGATCCCATGTATGTGTAACCAATCGATCAAAATGATCCTAATATCATGAGTAAATAAAAGACTGTGAGGCGCAATCTTATGGTACACTTGTGAAAAGTTGATAAATTTGTACAAGTAGTGATAACACGACAGACTTAGGTCCGATTATCACTCCGATCGTATCAATTTCAGGAGCTATGATGCAGGAACTGGCCCAAGCTACTTTTACATACGAGCAATTCCCCGAGGTGATGTCGATGTTGTGGAAAAGGATGTTGCAAGAGAATAAACGGAATTGGCGCAGAACTTACAAGGTAACGACTGTTTTTATAGACTAGACTAGATATTTAATGATACTCGAGAAAGAATTTGGAGCTCTACTTACTGTGAACGAAAAAACGAAGGAAAGATAAAATTTTGATGAAATTATTTTGCTGAAAATTACAGTCCCTGCTGTTGTTGAATTACCTGGTTCGAAACGGCTCTGAACGTGTGGTGACATCCTCTCGGGAACACATCTACGACCTCAGATCACTAGAGAATTACACATACATAGACGAGTTTGGTAAAGACCAGGGAATAAACATCAGGCACAAAGTTAGAGAGCTCATAGACTTCATTCAGGACGACGACAAGCTCAGAGACGAGAGGAAAAAGGCTAAGAAAAACAAGGACAAGTACATCGGAATGTCTAGCGAAGCTATGGGCATGAGATTCGGAGGGGGAGACAGGTGGACGGACAGCCCAAAGTGGAATAAACCAGCCACAGAAGGGGGAGGCTACAACGATTGGGACAGAGAAAGTAAAGGCAGGGGTTTCGAAGACGGGAATAACAGGTGCGGACCTTATTAATTCCCCATTTACAACCTCTCACCATTATTCTCCGTATACTAATTCCAATTTATTCCTACAGCGACGACGGGGAGAGAGAAGATTCGGATAACGATACTCCTTCAAGTCCTAGACGAGGTGGCAGAGAATACAGAGACACAACGGAGAACATAGACAGAGTTGGAAAAATTTCACAGCCCTCTACACCCTCGGCTAATCAATCGCCGGCGAAGACTACTCGAGTTTTTAAAAAGGTTGACTTGGGAGCTGCGGCTACCTTCGGCAAGGAACAATCCAACGTAAGTTTGATTTTATATTTTTTCATTCATTTTTATATTCCAAGATTGATTGATTTCTTTTTTATCTATTTACAGAACAGCTCGCCGGCCAAACAAAGCAACCTTATGTCCTCACCGGTAAAAGAACAGAGGAGTAAAAATGAGATACTGAACGACCTTTTCGACTCTCAGAGCGAAGTTATCAGCCAGAATACCGGGGATGACGACGACGACTTTAATCCAAGAGGCAATCACACCCTGGGGCAATCGCAGAACCAAAATAGTACAGATTTTGGAGATTTTGCTAGCGCCTTCGGCGGAACTCTGAACAAATCAAACGACGGTAATGGCGATGAATTCGCCGACTTTACTTCCGCCTTTGATGCCGGTCTCACCATTTCCAATACCACCAACCAATCTCAGCCCCAAATTTCACTGCTCGGGGCTACGATACCAAACATTGGAAATCCTATGAGTGGTAATTTACCCGCTGCTTTATCTACTCCGCAAAACATCGGAGCACCGGCTTTCGGGACTTCGATATTGCAGAATTCGGCCGTGGGGAATAATCTGTTCAATTCTCTCCCGTCTCAAGGACTCGCTAATCAGCCTCAGTCTATAAACAGCAATAACAATCCAGGTGTTGATTATCGGCGATATTTTCAGCCTTATTTCACTGATTTTTGATCGTTTCATTTCGTTAATTCGGGGATTTGATCTTCCAGCCTCTTCGAACACGGATCTTCTCGCAGACTTGGGTGGATTCAACTCGTTGCCAACCATTCCGCCTGTGGGCAGCAACGTGAATAACGCGAATCTTTTCGGTTCGGCGAATCCTTTGGATCTGAATTCAGGTAGGCAAGATAATATCGCTTCGCTTATTTATGACGTCCGAGCTTGTGACTGGTCAGAAATGAATTCTGATTTACATAGCATTGGTATAAGTCAGATTGTCCTTCCATACTTGGAGATGTAATGCCCCCAAGTCAGCCTTTCCTTGCAGCATCAAGACCGGAAGGAATCAGCTCTGAGCGAGCCGCTATTGAGCTATTGGAAACCCTACGGCGAATCGAAGAGGTTAAAAGTGGCAAGGAATTGGAGGAAATAAAATCTAAAATCTACAGATACGTTGAATATTTGCCAGGAACTTATACGCCGCAAAAATACTTGGGATTAGACGGGGATATTGGCGTAGACGTTATTCACTACGCCAGAATATTGGAGAATGTTATTTCTAAGTTTGACAACAATTGGCCATTGGTTGGCAACAGATTGGACGATTTAGTCAAGCGTTTATTCGTAGTCGAAGGATCTGACAGCCTCTTAAACGAATCGTTTACAGCACTGAGCGACGCGTTGAAGGAAAGCAAAGACGAAAAGAAATCACGAGTTATATCTCGGATTTTAGAAGCTTTGGTCAAAAGCGACGCTTTGTGCTCTGCCATCGCAGAACTTTCCAAGATCCCAGGGAATTCCGATGCTCTGGCGAATGTAGAAGTCGTAAATAACTGGCAAAATATTGTCCAGATATTAGCTTCTTTGCCGGATAGAGTCGCGAACAAACTCAACGGGCGTAATATGCCAGAGTCTTTTGACTCTGAGGCGTACGCGAATATCGTTTATTTCCACATTCTAAAAGCTGCTAAATTCATCAACTCTGGATTACAAGAATTCAGTATACAACCCGACGTTAAATATCTTTCGATATTGTTGAGCAAGAGCGCTCTTATCTTGAACAGAGTTGGCCTCAAAGAATTAGCCAGTATATTCACCGATTGGTGTTTCGACAATCGGGATAACATCAGGTGTCTCATTGAGGATATTTTAGTCGGGGTAAACAGCCAGAGCGTGGAGCCAATCGCGGTGATGTTTTTAAAGCAAAGACTCCCCGCACACGGGATTAGTCGCGTCTTTGGTAATTTGGTATCGAATTCGAACTGGGAATATATTTTGACGGTTAAAATTCCTCTGCTTTCTTTTTACGACGATGAATACTTGCCGGCTAATTTAGTATCCTATTTATCGCAAGGCTGCAAAACCTCCGGACGAGTTTTGGCCAGATTGCTTATTCAGCTTTTGGAATCTTGGAGCAACAGAAGCATTCTAAATCATATCACGTTCGAGCAGCATATTTTCATCACTAAGTTAACGATATTGGCCATAAAGGAGCTGAGCGACAGGCTTATGCCGGCCGAAAGGAACACGGTATTGAAATTGATATTCTCCGGCACTCAGGCTCATCTAGAAATGATTCAACCTAAACTTAGAGCCATAGGCATGGTCACTGCTGAAATATTTACACAAATATTGAACAAATCTATGGCCGGTGCGGAGCTGAAATTTGAGTACGAGGAAATGGGCGAAGAAGTTGTAGAAATGACCAAAGCATTGAGACTCGTGGAGGTCGATTACAGCCAGAGCGAGGAGGGGATGAAAGAGGAAGAATTGTCCGTTGGAAATGCCCGGTTTTATCAACTAGGAGATAAAAAGCTTTATCAACTTGGAGTCCGGTCCAAGCTTCTCCCGGATTTAACAACAGAAGATAAATTTGTTGATAATGCGGAAAAAATCGAGGCTAGAAATGATCCGGGGAAGGAAAAGAGCGAAGTAATAAATACTTCACAGGACGAGGAGGAGCTGGACAGCGACGACGATCTAGTGCCTTACGACATGTCTATGGATACGAAAATATCGGAGAGAAAAAGACCCGCCTATTTACGCGACCTTCGCGACAACCTTACCGATCCTCAAGGGAATAATGACCCGGATGTGTTTGCTGGGAGCTTAGAGATTTGCGAAGATATGATATTGTCACAGTTACCAAACGACGATCCATCTTTCGGCGTTGAATTATTGCAGATTCTTGTCACCTTGGGAGAGAACAGTTACGTCGAAGACTTTCATAGTTTGAAATTCAAGTCTTGTACGGCTATTGTAACTGTATTTCCAAAAGAAGCCGCCGAATATTTATGTGCGGAGTTTCACGCCGGTATCGGTACATACTCTGTAATTCAGAGGCTATTTTTTTTGGACGTATTGCAAGAGGCTGCTAGAAAATTGTCCAATACCGAAGTTGTAGAAGGACCTGATTTAGTATCGCAAGGTACGAGGCTCCAGCATCAGAGGAAACAGGCAAAGCCAATATCGCTGATTGTCGAGACGGATAAGACTAAGAAATACGAGACGATATTCGCTGATGATTTTCAAATCGATCAGACTAACGAGGACACTGTGGATTGGGAAGACGTTGTAAATAGAAGAATTCAGTCCAATACAAGGAGATTAACGCACGGGGCTAAAATCCCCAAAACTTCAGTTAACAAATTCGCGAATGTTGCGTCTTCGTTCTTTTACCCATTATTATACGGGTTCGGTCGTAAAGGAGCGTTTTTGTGTGGCACTCCGAAAATCTACGAAGATCAGGATTGCATTCTATTGGTTAACTTTCTGAAAACTCTTTCGGTCTTGATGGTGTCGGCTAAAAATTGTAACCTGGCTCCTAAAATGGGTAGAGAAATTCTGGATCTATCTTGGACGTTGAGATATCACTTTGAGGGAAAAGTTAGGATAGCTGTTATACAAAATATCGCCTCTGTTATCATTTCCACACCTACGCACGTTCTGACTACGGAATTGTTCGAGCAAATATTGGATGCCAGAAACTGGCTGGCGGATATTTCACAAAATACGTTCAGGGGGGACCCAAATAGTAGCTGTAGAAGCCTTGGTATCAGCGTGTTATCGCTTGTCGATTCGGTGATCGGTTCCAGTATCAATAAACTCTAAGTTCTGAGGCATTTCTAGCTTTAAAAAGGTTCTTCAGCTACATATTGTATCGATTTCTTTCTAAGTTTGCTCTAAGTATTATGCAAATAAGCAATAAACTCACTTTCTACAATATCTCACTCATATTGGCTAACGGTTTTCTTAGAAATAAGTCAATCTTTGATGATAATGAAAATTCAGGTAATAATCTTATTAGCTTATCGACTACTAAGTAACTATGACTCGACTGGCGTGTTAATTCACAAGAATTTTCTCGCGCAGATTCAATGAACATGACTGGAACGACCAATCTTCTCATACCAATGTCTACCAGTATCAAAGGGCAGCCGACAACTGGGCCAAATATGACACCAGTTGGATCTACGTGGGCCGGAGCTGGCCTCAATATTGATTTAGACAATATAATGGGCAGCAAATCGAAACAGTCTGGACCCGCGCCTACGATGAATCAATTAGCCAGCAATAGCCCGCAGCATCAACCCAAGGGGATGGGTAAATATAATGGGCTTTTATTAGATAATAATTAACTTAAACTCGTTTCTTCCAAATATTCTCGACAACTTTACCATTCCTATAAATTCTCGACTAAGATCAAACACTGGGCAATGAAGAGGCTCCAAAAGTACCTATAAACGGACTGTAATACATGTGCCAAAATCTTCTCCATTTAATGTTGTATTAAAAAGTGCAAGAAATCAATCCGCAATCAATGTATAAATGATATATGATCTTGGAAAGCAATGATCAGAGTGAAATACGTTCGTTTTAATTAATAGGCTTTTAATTTCTTCTTTTAAAAAGAGGAATTTCTTCCAGCAGTGCCATCCGTGGGATTAATTTCGCCAACTATTCAACATCAGCAACAAACTAACGCAGGATACTTCCCAGCATTTCAATGAAACATAATTAAAACCGAATAATTCATTCTACAACCATTCTCCGAATAGATATTAATAAAATAATAAAAATATAAAAAAATTAGTTAATAAATCGGCAAACACTTGCTGTAGTGAACCCAAACTAATTATCAGTTCTCAATCCAGAATAGATAGAGTTATCTTATTACTTACTTACTTTTTTTTTTTTTCCTTTCTTTTTCTTCCATCGTATTTCTTACCTGGAACGTTATTATTTGATATTCAAAGCTTGAGATTGATAGTGATTATTATCTGGCGGTAAATATCTGCAGAGACGAAGATATGAAAAGAACTGTTTTTATCGGGCTTAGCCTAACAGAACTGGACAACAATTGTAACTTATAGTAAAATGAAGAAATGAATTTGTCGCAATATGCTCGATTGATTATAACACATACCTAGAGGTTGGAAATGGAAGAGATAAAATCGATATGATCGTATTGTGCCGTGATAAAATTGATGTAAATAATTTTACCTGCTTGTGAATCACTACGTCGAGGAACGCCAAAGGCCTTGGGTACATACTATAGCAGGTCTAGGTATATTAGATAGGTAAGAGAAAAATTTTATCGATAAATACGTGAGAATGATGAGTGAGTTCATTGAGATAATGAATTTAGAGAAAAATATTGAAAATAAAAAAATCGAAACATAACGAAAATTGAGAATAAAAAAGACAAGAAAATGACCAAAATTTGGTCTTGTGGTCTTGATATGTAAATGGCAGCTCTTCAATATACTCTTCAACGTTGTGATGCATACATACATAATACCTACTTATGTATAGATGCTTTGAAAATTATTCATATCCAAGAATTATTAATAATATACGTTACGTTAATTTTACGCTACTTTCTATATATGCAATGGCTTTTCAATAATGTCGATTAACGATTTGAAGAGAAAATTTTCTACTTTATTGGTATGCGAAATTCTGTAGTAATAATTAATTTCTAAGTTCGAATTTGCATGTATAAAAATTCTTAAAAATCAGTCGGTTAAATTTGTCATTTTGATATTGTCAAATGAAGCAGAAAGCTTGACTCTGTATTGGTAAAATTAGCAATACAATATCAAAAAGTTTCAAGATTTGCACAGCGTATATAGTTTTTTATCAAAAAATATTCATCATTTTATTTAACAAAAAAATCAGTGGCACTGGAATTCGTCAGGTGAAAATGAATGTGTTTACAAATTAAAGTACAGACATTGTTGTTTTATTATATCGTTTACATATTTCTATCCAGTATTTATACATGAAATTATATTATCAGAATGTTTCACAGCTAATGTGTAGTTCTGCTTCTTTAATTCGAACTTTTCGCATCGGAGTCATGTAGCGTAAATTGTAAATAATAAAACGTGCGTATGTTATATACTATACTATACTTGATACTAGATTGCGATAAATACATAATATTTGAAGGCCTTGCAGCTTATAGGGCCAGCGATGTTAATACGTGCTTCCAAAGCACAAATCTAGTTTTTCACTGACAAAATGATTATAATTATTATTATTATTAATTATTATTATTATTATTATTATTATGATTATTATGATTATTCAGCATAATAGCGAAATGTATAAACAAATACTATGTCTTATAATGGTTATTAGCATGAGTATGATATACATAATGTATATGTAGACGATAGACCTTATAGTCACATTAGCACAAAACTAGCGCAATAGTTTGTATAATAAATACAGTTTAACTTAGAGATAATCGTTCGTGGGATATTCATTTAAAAAAAAAAAAGTAAAAAAGTAAAAGAAAAAAGAAAATAATACCGAATCAAAGATACCTGTTATTTTGAACATTGGTTATTTCAATTTTTGTACAATTAATACCTAATCATTCTAGACGATTGAATCTTTTCTCATTTCTCGAAGAGTAGAAAAACAAAAAGAAGAAAAAAAAAAAAAGAATATATCGAAACGAAGATACGATTATTATTAGAAACTATAATATTAAATGCATATCTTTCGGATTGAACATTGAATCGATCATTTAATGAAAAATAATAGGTAATAATTATTAATTAATAATTAGATCGTTAAGGAAGATAGAATTATTTTTAAGCAGGAAGCAGAAATATTAGTAAATAGAGTTTAAAACGGGCTTTGCGTCAGTCGATTTTTAATTATCAATTAGAAGAAGAAAAACAGATCAAACGTTTGCTATAGGTAGAACGAAACTTGAAAATCTCTCCTGAATATTCAAAGAGAACTACATATAGCTAAATATCGGTAAATGAATTTGAGAAACCCCATCGACTTTATCGGTCTCTGTTGCAAAGCCCTGAGGTAGCAATATATTCCATTATAAAATAATTTTCTTCATTTCTTAATCCTTGATAGTCCAGAAATGTATATTTTCCAGTTTTGTCACACACAATGCACTATGCATAGGAACACATTATTATTCAGAAATTAATTTACTTTATTATTCTTTACAAACTTCAACACATCATATTATAAGCTCTATCTATACTTCAAAATTACATATTTTCTCATGGGTGGTATACCCTACATAGAATACTTTTATCAAACCGTTTATAATAATTTTCTCCTCAATCTTATGTAGCCTCATTTTTTTTTTTCCACTTTCATCATCTCGGTATCATTATTGAGACTGAATTCAATTGCCTAATATTCATAACCGGGTTAAAATACATCACTTGCATTTAATATACAGGGTGATGAATGAAATTGAGAATTTTTCAATTTAAACCTCACTATCTCGCCATTGCATTATTTATTTTCAGAATACTTTCTTTTTAGCTAATTTTCATTTTATTTTACTCTTTTTTTTTTCCAAATTTATTATATCCTAAATATTATTATTATTATTATTATTATTATTATTATTATTATTATTATTATTATTATTATCGTCGTTGTTATTATTAATCAACAATTATAAGCTTTATAAATATTATTTTCAATTTTGTTAAAAAGAAATCTATATATGTATATATTGTATGTACTTATAATTGTGTCGGAAAAGATATTAGAAAGAAGAAAAAGAAAACGGAAAATGAAAAAAAAAAGAAAAAATAACGAAAAAAAAAAAAGAAAGAAAAAAAGAAATCCGGATACTTTGGTGGTGTCCGAAGGTTTTTGCAATAAAGAAATATCGTAATGGTGAGACCGAACTGGTTTATATTCGATAAACGGATAAAAAACTAAAGTTGTATAAGAGGTTTATACCTTAAAAATTTATTAATAATTGAAAGCAATTTCAGCTTTTGAAATTTGTGAAAAAAAAAAAGAAAAGAAGAGAAGTTTCTTATACTTATCTCAGTCAAAGAGGCGACCAAACATTTTCACAGATCGGATACAGAAGTAGAATTTATCGAATCATTAAAGAATTAGTAAAAATGAAGAAATTAAATTAAAACAGATATGTATGTATATCGATTAAATAATTAAAATTACTATTAACAACATCTATAAACTGGATTCACCCCGACTGTTTTTATAATAAATATACCTAAATTGTAACCTACATATTAATACAGATATTTATATATCTGTTGCAATTTAATTTTACCATATTAAATGCTCATCGGTGCTGGTATTAATATATTGGATGTTTTTAAAAACTTTTTACTGTTATCAATGATCACCTACCTTTTTATCTGTTGTTATTATTATAGTACATACATTATGCATTTGGAATGGATGGTGTGTTCGGTAATGAATGAATCATAGATAGGAATTAGATGAAGTTTATTTTCAAAATATATTCAATATTCGATATTCAATATACAATCATTTTTCTGTCAAATAAATCGGTACGTTAAGTAATTGTATTGTTTTTACGTTATAAAAAAAAATAAGGGGGAATTCAATAGCCGTAAAAATTTATTCGCGAAACAAGAAATCACAATGTAACCGAAACATTTAAAGTAGTTATAATAATATTTCTTCAAATGTTTTGGAACAATCTTTATTATAATTGGTTGTTGAATTTTCATCGGGTGAATGCGCAGAGGAGCAAAATGAAAAACTAATTATTCTGTGTCGAGTGATTAAATAGTCAAACCTGTCGTAAAATAAACAGCATGAAAGAAAGCAAAAAACAAAAGAAAGAAAAAAAAAACATAATCAAATAGTAGTCAAGGGTGATATTTACAGTGTATTATAATCAAAGATTTAGAAAGAAAAGAGATACTTAAACGATTGTGAACGTATACAGATTACAAATTACAAATATTTTCAACATAGAGTGCTAATTATTGATAATTGTTTGTCTGCGTGGGTACATGTTATAGTTTTGACTATTTAATTGGGATACATAATTCATAATTGGTTCATTCTTTCTTTTTTCGCAATAGATGTATGGAAATATTTTTCACTTATTTCTTGATAAGCTAGAAAAAAAAGAAAACTAAGAAAAGGCGCAGTCTCATTTTCCTACACATGAGATAGTCAAAATTTAAAAAAAAAAATAAGAAAAATATATATAATACATAATATAATCATGTTTCTATAAATCTTGTCTTGCGCATACACCTGACTATTATCGAGGTCTAAATTTAACCAGAAGAATTATCGTGTCTAGGTATAATTCTTCTACTATTTATTATAATTATAGCGATTAGAAATGATAATGTTCTCGCCGTTCACTCGTGATTCTGAATTTTATTCTTCTTCTTTTTCTTCTTTTTAGGAGGTTCTTCTGCCTCTTCTTCTTCAGCTGCGGCGGCGACTACTTGGGCAGCCTCTTCCAGGGCCTCTTTCATAACGTCGATATTCTTTTTCGGCACATCCCCGGTCTCGTAAAACTTTAATCTGTCCTCAACTTGCTGGCGTAACTTTTCCCCAAATATATTAGTCGGCGTGTCGGTGAAACAGTCGATTCTAGACGCTATTGAACACTTGTTAGCCAAGTACCTGGATATTCTACCCTTGTTTTTGGTCCCTGCTCTACCGATGAAAGTCGAATGAAATAGCAGACCGTATTTAGGAGTATTACCCTTAGTTTTCAACGCTCTAAAGAGCGCCTTTTCCGCGCCTAATATCTGCACCGTGGAGGCTGGATACTTTGCTAAATTGGTCAAAGACCCTGCATGAGCTATCAAACGAGCGCCGACCTGATCCCCTATCAAAGTAGCTAAATTCGGTGCGACCCCAGCCATTTTTGATCTCAAATATTCAGCTAACTGTTTTCTGTAGTCTGCCAAAGCTATCACCCTCCCCGCGAACATTTCTATATTCAGTAAATCGACGGGACTTATATCCATCCCCATGGAAGATTTCGAGGCATCTATTATCGCCTGAGCCTTGGCGCTGTCCATCACGATTTCCTCGAGAGCCTCAAGTTTCTCGTCGGTCAGTTCCTTCCTGTTTTTAATCAGCTGGGCAACCTTGGCGAACATGTAATTCTCCGGTACGATTTTAACGAGCTCTGGAAAGTGGTAGCTGTACCATTCTCTGAAAGATTAAGTTAAATTCCAAATCACTATTCTGATCGATAATTTTATCAAACAATCAGCGTCTATGATCGATTCGGCAGATTATTACCTAATACGCATACTGAAAGTGTTCACATCTTTGTCCAGTTGATCTAGAAGCGCTATGCTCTGAATAATCATATTATCAACCCTGTGAACATTGAATTTGACCTTAGCCCTTGAGTAGCTATGCCCAAGACCAAGTTGAGCGACTCCTGAACTTTTTGACGTAAATCCTTTGACGAGATTTGGGAAGTGGAATCTTATTCCTCTGATTAATTCAGGCACTACGCCAGTGTGATCGCATTTTATTTCCAATGCCTCACCGATGCTCGCGCCTAGTTTTGGATCTGCGACACCCAGGACTAGCTTCTTTTTTTTACTTGGAAGACTGGAGTCCAGGAATAACTTCAAATCCATCGGTATTACACCCTCCGATATACTGTTCACATTCTCTAGGGCAGCGAGGGCTGTTTTGAAGGGGGAAAATCCGACCAGCTTTACTACTCCGTTGAAACGGGATAAGTCTGTTACCGAAGCCTCGACTTGGGGAAGCAGCATCCCTACTTCCTCAAATTCTTTGACGCTGAACAGGGCGTAGCCTGCGGCATGCTCGAACAATACGAAGAGTTTCGACTGTAAAAATTTGGTGAATATTGTCAATTTTATTTGTTGGGTAAATTTCGAAATTTTTTTTCGAGAAACTATTTAAGAAATTGATTAATTGAATGAAACATTGAAGTTCAAAGTTTTTCTAAATTCGCGTAAGAAACATCCTCGCGTCGCAATAATTTTCGATGGAAAAATATCTTGAATTTCTTTGGAAAATATTTAAAGGCAGAAATTAACAGAGTGTTTAATAAGTGAATGGATTCATTATGTTTATATTGTTATATACGAGATAGATAAATAAGTATATACTTTAGTGAAAACCATGCTTATTTGTTTATTTTTTTCTATTAATATGATTATCCCTTACCATTTTCAAGGCTTATTCATTCAGTAAGAACGCGGTAAAAATATCACTGAATTATAATCACACTACACCATAGCCTTACCGCGGCCATGTGCACGGGAAGTGAGGTAAGCCATTTTGAGAATGGCTGCCACAGCGGTTCCGGACCTTCGATGATGGCGTTCCCCCCGCTCTGCTACGAACATCAATGTGCTTCAGTGATCATTTATCGTTACGGTGTCCGATGAGAGGCGAGGAATTGTCGTCGCTCCGTGTTCGGGGAGATTTACGGCTTGGAAAGACTGAGATCGCTGAGAGGACGTTGATTATTTACGTATGTAAGTAATTTTGACATTTTCCTACCACTATTTTTTATCGAAGTCTGTTTTTGCCGAGAAAGATTTTGTCAATTTACTTTCGAACTGGAAGAAAAAATTGTATTCGATACTTTTCGGATATAGCTTATGTTTTGCGTATTATAAGAAATATATAATATTAAATTTCATTATATTAGCAACAATATTATAGACGATATGTCAGATATACAGTCACACTTGAAAATTCTTCGCCTTTCCGTCGAGAATGTTTGCTCGAACGCATTTAGTTGATTTATCCAATGTACCGTATGTTTATCTCGTTTTTATCTTCACAGGTGTTCTTCGAGGAAAACGAGCTCCTGCCCATCTTGAACAGAATCTCTTCAGAATTCATGAGAACAACGATTCACACCATGCAGCGGAGCAGTCCAAGCAACGAGAGATAAACTACTGGGCAACTCTGCATCGCGGAGTAATAATAAAGTAGCATAAGCATCAAGTTTTAGAGAGAGATCTAAGAGAGTTCCTTTCAGTATACAGTTTTAGGCAGTGTAGTAACGAGTTTGTAATTACAGTCACTTTGGAATGGACTCTGTTTTCTATTCGTAAATACAAATAAACAGCTCGCTGTTTCTTAGCAAGACCAATATAAAAATTATACGCTAAAATAACTGTTTTTGTCATTCTGGAAGACATACTTTCGCATGTATACGTATGTATTTTCGCCGCATAGATTAGTTTTAAGTATAATAATAGTTTAAGTGTAGCCCATTTACAGTTCTAGCCAATCTTCGAACTTGTAAAATACTAAATATGTAGTATTCAGTGGTATAAGTAATGTATTATACCTAGTACGATCGTATCTACAATTGTTTGAATGAAATAATCATGTATACAAATTATTTATACGAAAAACATGTATTATTATGATGAACTGGCGCATTTTTCAATAAACATCCCTTGAAATCGTGAATAATCAATTGTTGCATTATTTTCCCCCATTCTTTACTTGCCTATAAGTCGAAAATCTTGAAAAACGCATTATTTTATAAGTTAGAATTTAAAAAGTTGGCGCACGGGGTGACGAATGCTCTCGCCATCTCGCGGTCAAAGAGACGAACTAATTTAGCTAAAAACATAGTTGCGCCTAGCCGTATGCAACCCGCATGACACACATGTAGCCGATTGCCTAAGATCAGGCGTTTCATTTTCTCGCCAAAATCTTTCTAACTCCGAAAAATACTGGTATACAATATACTGTGAGGTTCAGTAGAAACTTGCATATAAGCATGCATACGTGTCTTCATACACGTCTCTATATGTTTAACAATTTATACTAGCGATTTCTGGAGTTAAAAGTATTTTAACTCGCAAAATTTCTGCCCCTGGTATCAGGAGAACATCTGACCCAAGGAGGTGTTTCAAAATAGGCTATATGTGTATTGATTCATTCATGCACAACTCTCTCTATATCTCTCTATACCTATCATTCATTAATAGTAGCGATTTCTGGAGTTAGAAGTATTTTAACTCGCAAAATTTCTGCTCCTGGTATCAGGAGAACATCTGACCCAAGGAGGTGTTTCAAAATAGGCTATGTGTATTGATTCATTCATGCATACGTCTCTCTGTACCTCTCTATACCTATCATTCATTAATAGTAGCGATTTCTGGAGTTAGAAGTATTTTAACTCGCAAAATTTCTGCCCCTGGTATCAGGAGAACATCTGACCCAAGGAGGTGTTTCAAAATAGGCTATGTGTATTGATTCATTCATGCACAACTCTCTCTATATCTCTCTATACCTATCATTCATTAATAGTAGCGATTTCTGGAGTTAGAAGTATTTTAACTCGCAAAATTTCTGCCCCTGGTATCAGGAGAACATCTGACCCAAGGAGGTGTTTCAAAATAGGCTATGTGTATTGATTCATTCATGCACAACTCTCTCTATATCTCTCTATACCTATCATTCATTAATAGTAGCGATTTCTGGAGTTAGAAGTATTTTAACTCGCAAAATTTCTGCCCCTGGTATCAGGAGAACATCTGACCCAAGGAGGTGTTTCAAAATAGGCTATGTGTATTGATTCATTCATGCACAACTCTCTCTATATCTCTCTATACCTATCATTCATTAATAGTAGCGATTTCTGGAGTTAGAAGTATTTTAACTCGCAAAATTGCTGCTCCTGGTATCAGGAGAACATCTGACCCAAGGAGGTGTTTCAAAATAGGCTATGTGTATTGATTCATTCATGCATACGTCTCTCTGTACCTCTCTATACCTATCATTCATTAATACTAGCGATTTCTGGAGTTAGAAGTATTTTAACTCGCAAAATTTCTGCCCCTGGTATCAGGAGAACATCTGACCCAAGGAGGTGTTTCAAAATAGGCTATGTGTATTGATTCATTCATGCACAACTCTCTCTATATCTCTCTATACCTATCATTCATTAATAGTAGCGATTTCTGGAGTTAGAAGTATTTTAACTCGCAAAATTTCTGCTCCTGGTATCAGGAGAACATCTGACCCAAGGAGGTGTTTCAAAATAGGCTATGTGTATTGATTCATTCATGCATACGTCTCTCTGTACCTCTCTATACCTATCATTCATTAATACTAGCGATTTCTGGAGTTAGAAGTATTTTAACTCGCAAAATTTCTGCTCCTGGTATCAGGAGAACATCTGACCCAAGGAGGTGTTTCAAAATAGGCTGTGTGTATATCTTCATTCATGCATACCTCTCTCTATACCTCTCTATACCTATAATTAACTTATACCAGCATTTAACGGAGTTACAAGGATTTCGGCGGGAAAATGAAACGCCTGATATTAGGCAATTGGTTACACGAATGGCATGCGGGTTGCATATGGTTAGGCGTAACTATGTTTTTTAGCAAAATTAGTTCGTCCCTTTGACCGCGAGATGGCGAGAGCATTTGTCACCCCGTGCGCCACCTTTTTAAATTCAAACTTATAAAATAATGCGTTTTTCAAGATTTTCAACTTATAGGCAAGTAAAGGACAGGGGAAATTAATTCAACAATTGATCATTCACGATTTCAAGGGATGTTTATTGAAAAATGCGCCAGTTCATCATAATAATACATGTTTTTCGTATAAATAATTAGTATACATGATTATTTCATTCGAACAATTGTAGATGCGATCGTAATACGTATAATACATTACGTATTACTCTATCATCATTTATTATTACTTATATCACTGAATACTACATATTTGGTATTTTAAAAGTTTGAAGATTGGCGTATACATGCAAATACAGCAGAAGTATGTCTCACAGAATAACAAGTACAGTTCTTTTAGCGTATAATTTTTATATTGGTCTTTGCTAAGGAACAGCGATCTGTTTATTTGTATTTACGAATAGAAAACAGAGGCCATTCCAAAGGAACTGTAATTACGAAGTCGATACTACACTGCCTAAACCTGTATGCTAGAAAGGACTCTCTTAGATCTCTCTCTAAAACTTGATGCTTATGCTACTGTATTAATACTCCGCAACGCAGAGTTGTCCAGTAGTTATTTCCTCGGTGCTTGGACTGCTCCGCTGGCTGGTGTGAGTCGTTGTTCTGAAGAATTTCAAAGAGGTTTTGAAGAGGTTTGAAAGAAGTTTTGTTGAGGATGGGCAGGAGCTTGTTTCCCTCGATAAACAACACCTGTGAAGATAAAAACGAGATAAACATACAGTAAATCGGATAAATCAACTAAACGTGTTCGAGCAAACATTCTTGACAAAGAGCCGAAGAATTTTCAACTTTGACTGTATATCTGACTCATCGTCTATAATATTGTTGCTAATCTAACGAAATTTATTATAATATATTTCTTATTATTCATTTTATGAACCTCCTTGAACCATTTTCAAATGTGATATAAACTGTGAGTTGTTTTCGACAGAACCAAGAATGTCAATGAGCCAGTAGCAAAAGTGCATGCATGAATAGATTGTTCAATCTTCTAATTGTTATGAACGGAATATGAGTTTCGAAAGTAATTCATCACCAATATCAAAATATGTACGATGTTTGAAAAATAAATGTAATGCCTAATCGATTCCAGAGTAATCTACACTTGTATTCATTTCCAAACCTTTAAACTTCGATCTTAGTTTTTCAAATATTCCTTTATCGCGAGGTAAGTCTCTTCTTGAGATCTCTCTGTTCTCAATACAAAAGAAAGATTCAAGTTCGTCGTCAAAAAGAAAGAAGTAGATGCAATGATTGTGTTGTGGATATACATAATTATGTCTGCATTGGGTCTCTGGCTAATATGATATAAATCTTACCAATTCGTTGGTATCCAATGTTAATTCGGGATCAGCTGGGTAATATTGGTTGTTGTATATATATTAGACCTTATCCTAATTTCCTACCCTTACTGACTATTCCCGAGTTCCAAGAGTCAAAATAAATTTATAATATATTAAAGTTATTTCATAATTTCATTTCAACAAAATCATGACAATATTCAAGAAATATTAAACCTTCCAATATTTATTCGCTATTACCCGCATAGACAGCAAATTCTTAATTAAATTAAATTCCTAATTCAATTCCTAATCTACAATAATTGACACACAAGATACGAGAGAATAATGACTAAAATTACCATCAACATATGCATATGTTAAGAATAAATTTTCAATTTATTTTCACAATCAATAATCTTCCTATATTCGTCTATAGTTAGGATTTTTTAAAGAAGTTCAGCAAAGTCGCCTGCTTTCGTTTATTCAAATTTTTCACCGTAGCCTCAGATGTGGATTGTTTAACAATATCAGGCTGTAATTCCTCCTCTTTATCAGAACAGCTTTCGTAAACGTATTCCTTCTGAGTAACAAAGTAGCCATCATCATCGACGAACGTTTTGTCGATCAATTTTCGAACCTTGCGTCTTCCCCCCTCGCATTTTACCAACGGTGGTGAAGAAGAGGTGTCAATCGGCTGAACAACTCTCGGTTCTTCGGGACTGTCGGGCTCTCTAATATCCTCAATCTCGCTGCAGCCAGATTCGTCGCTAGATTCCACAATGACGATACGTTTCCGTTTCTTATTGACACTCTCAATTTTTCCAGAACTCTGCCGTTTCTTGCCTCTAGATGTATTATCAGCCTTTTTCTTCCCCCCAGTTTTACCAGATCCGATAATTTTCTCGGACGATTTGTTCTCATCAATTTTTCCACTTTCTTCTTTCACTTTATCGCCGACTTTACTCTCAGTTTCTTCTTTTCCATTCGTAGATTTCTTCTTTTCAAACCACGAATTCTTCTTCGGTTCTGAAGCATCCGAATCGTTGCCAGCTGCTGAACCTAAAACCCTTTGATCCTTAGATGTTTCACCACAATCTTTATCCTCGATAAGATCGTTACTCTTCCTTGTCTGTTCCTTGCTGTTGTCAGACTTCTTGGTAGTTTCAAACCACGGATTCTTAGGCGGCGAATTTTTGGCCGATTTCCCTTTGCTCTTGGTATTATGATTCTCAGAATGTATCTTCTCTTTATTCTGCTTATCTATAGCCTTGGCGAACAAATTATTGAACGCATTCTTCTGGGTTTTATCAACAGATTTGACGCCCGTTTCTTTCCCAGTATTATTGCTCTGCTCTGGTGATTTGGTCTCAGTCGTTGTTCGTTTCTCAGTTTTAGACGTCGAACTCTGTACATTAGTAATTTTCGGTTTATTATCAGGCATACTGCATCCCCAGCGTAAAACTTCCATCTCATGTTCAGACCTGATAACAGACTCTGTACATCGTACAGCGCTCTGTTTAGAATCTCCTTTATTATCGGCAATAGCGAGTAATTCTATTTCTGGCAATGTTTTTTGCAAGCTATAAATATGCTCCGATATAACATGGCTCAGTTTCTCTTTGGCAGATGAAAGATCCGCCTCTTTAACAACCTCCACCCGCATTCCTCCGTCCTCTAGATATCCCATGAGTAGGAAAGTAGCGCTTAGAGGATTTTTTGCCTCCCGTTGATTATCCCAATACTCGAATAATATTTGCTTAGACAAATTCACGTGAATGTCAAGCTCCTTGCTCAGCCACTTGTAAGTTACCTGTCGTATATGAATATTGTTTGAAATAAGCAAGTATAAAATATCAGAAATTAAAAGTGGAATTAAAATCGCTAACAGATTACTAGATGATTGTATCATAAATGAAAAAATCGTCTAAATTCAGTTTTAGTTATTGAAATAAAACACCTATAAAAGACTCATGAAATAACGCGATAAGTATACATATAATATGATAACGATAGCGAAACTATTTTTTCAGGTTAGGCTAGATATAACGTAATCACGAATTGTTTATGGCATGGAATTTACACTAGTGGCTGATTACATCGGTTACTTAATATCTACCATTTTGTCCTCGTCGTTAATATATCCAGCAAGTGCCTCCAAGTGAATATCAATATCTTTTCGAATCATTTTTCCACCCTGAATGTGAACGCCGGGAATTTATAGGTTATAGTAGGTATAATCCCGCCGATATTCACGTCAGAACAAGCGCACACTGTGAATCATGAATGCGTCTGTTACTCGGAAACCAGTGGTGCCATCTGATATACTTTGGATGTATTCAGTGTGAACAAAAAAATACAATAAAAAAAAAATCACAGGAAGAGTTAAAATGGCTGTGTTATAACAACAATTGAGCTGTCAGTGGTGTGATTATTGAAATAATATTTATACCTATACTATATGTATACACATAGATATATGTTTGAAAATGTCTCATGTACAATTCGTAGACGAATTGGTTAAGGAATATTTATTATTCCGAGGATTTAGCCAGACACTAAAATCCTTCGATAACGATTTAAAAGCCGAGAAAGAAAAAGGATTCCGAGTGAGTAGAACACGATACTCGTTCATTTATTTCTTTAGAATTAATGAAATAATCATTAGAAACGCGGACTATATAATCGTTATAAATTTTTATATACACAATTTAAAAAATCAAAAACAAAGGAATCGATAATTAGCAAATTATTTCAAACTGAAATTAAATCTCGTAATTTGTTATTATCATTTCTTTTCTTCTCTTCTCGACTAATAAATGAATATTTAACCTTACGTCGCTTCTTTCATTATTTTTTTCTTTCTCTCTTTTTTCTTCCTACAGGTAGATAAAATAGTAGATCAGTTAATGCAGTACATTTATAACTACGATTTAAACTCGTTAAGAGAGTTATGGGGCCATTTGGATATGAGAATGTTTTCACGTTTGGAGAACCACTTCGCCCCGGGTATAAGAAAGCTTGAGAATGCCGTGTTAAAAATGTACCTGGTCAACGCGGCAATAAATAACAGACAGGATCGTATACAAGAATTTTTTACAAAAATGGCACCAGAACTGCAAGGTCATTCTGAATGGAAGGAATGGTTCGGTAAGAGAAAATAATAAAAAAATGGATAGAAAATAATTCCAACAGTAGAAAGAGAGAAAAAAAAAGACATATCAAAACGCATAAATCATTGAATTGAAATTATTGACCCACAGCTTTGCCGTTCATTAAAAATCCCGAGGACAATCCTGTCTATTCTGTCCACTTTAGTAGACAATGGCAAGACACTATGCTGGTTTCATTGCACAATTTTTTAGCCACGATATTCCAGGTAGGAACTTTGATGAAAGTTTTTCGTAACAATCGATCGTAATTGCTTAATGAATATTGAGAAATTGTTTTCTTTTAATTACAGTGTATGCCACAGCCAACATTACTGTCTATAGACGAGGATTCGGTGAGGCTAAAGCGTCTTCAAGATGAAAATGAAGCCTTGAAACAGAGGCTTAGTGAAACTGTTAAAACCGATACGATAACGGATGTAAACGCGGGTCCTGTGCCTCAGCATCCGCCAATAATGGACGATTTTTATATCATTGCTCAGTAGGAATTGGAATTATTAAATTTCTAATCAATTTCAATTTCAATTTCAATTTCGATTAATATTTCCAATGATTATTTTTCATTCCAGAGAATCTCCATTGACGGAAAACCCCAAGACATTGAAAAGCCTGATAAAGAATATAGGCGGCAGTTCTAGCCCAGTACTTGGTAAAAAACCGTTAGTAAGTGTCAAGAAGCAGGTAGAGCCTGAGCAGATGACAAAAAGAATGAACACCAAGTCTAGAATAAATTCGATAAGTAAATCAGAGGCAGTAGCGAAGAGAAGTATAAGCTGTGATTCTAGGCTGAACAGCTCTAGAAAGAGAGATTCTTCCGTAGATGCAGCGTTTGAGAGAAAGAACAAAGAGAAAATCGATGCCGGCTATATTCTCCTCAGTCAGGTGATATTCTGACTCTAAATAGTCAGACGTAACGAGTTTTCAAACAATTATCTTATACAATAACCGATTCCATTTTATAGGAAGAATACACGGAACATAAAACGTCAATTATTCAATGTAAAAGCAATGCGAGTGGTTCTTACGTTGCAACTGGTGATGCGGACGGAGTAATTAAAATATGGACGCCGATTCCATCGCCTAAGTAATTAAAACTGTCCTCATACCTTATCAGAATAGTTTGATATACTAACTAGTTATATATTATTTGTATGAGGTGGGAAATAATTACAAATAGTTTTGTGATACTATGATTCCAGAACAGTGGCGACGTTTACATCAACGACAGCGAACTCAAATAATGCTATAACAGCGCTGGATTGGATATCTAAGAATGAGAGATACTTTTTGCACGGGGATAACAATGGGATAATTCAATTGCACGATACTAGAGATAGCAAAAAGCTGTGGGAAATTCAGCACGAAGGTTCCCGGATTGTAACATTATTGTGCAATCCGATTGAGTCTACTTTTGTCTGTTCAGTGTCTGATTCAAGCGAAGGAAAACTGCTCCTCTATGATATAAGGACTAAGAAATTAGAGAGGACTTTACCGTTGGACCAAAACTTGACCGCCCTTTGTACCACTTTCAATCATAACGGACAACTTCTTATAACTGGTCTTTCCAATGGTAATATTATTATACACGACTTGAGAAGAAACGAAATAATAGAGAACTTCAAATGCCATTCGAGCGCGGTGATAGATATTGAATTAATAAACGACTTCACTAATATCTGTGCCCAAAGCGAGGACGGACAACTTTGTCAAAGAAGTTTAAATCAGATAAACAAAATTACATGGGAAACGAAAGTCAAAGTTGAAAAAAATACTGTCCATGGTAAATTATTCACCTTCGATCAAAGCGGAAGTCATATGTTAGTTTGTACACAGACTGGTGGTAACATTTACAAGGTAACATTTCCCCTATTTAGTAGTATGATTCTTTAATCGAATATATATCTTCCTATTGCTTGGTAATTTGAAATTTAATCAAATATTTTCAGATGCCCCCGGGTACACAAAAGGTTTTAGAACTTGGAGGCCACAATGGTACTTTGTGCTGTGACTGGTCAACAGCCAATCAATCTGGAACCTGTATTACAGGTGGAGCCGAGGGCAAGGCTAGAGTATCAACGCTACTTTCACCATGATATAAAAGCAAGATAAGCCTCTGCGTGCATTCTTAGGCAAATGAATTCGTCCCTTAGTCTTGTCTAGCTAAATAAATTGGTAATTAATATCAGTCGAACAGTAATAAGACTTTATTTTATTGAATTTGTATCTAGGACTGTCGATCTGAATCTAATTGAGGAATAAATTGGCAAACGAATATCATTCACGTAATCAGAATAGAAGGACTAAAATTATTTAAAGAATTTGACGTTGAAAACTTCTCCAACTTGTTTTCTATCGAGCCTATCTTACTAATAGAATAGCTATCGGGTGTTATTTTTGTTGATATTGACTCATCATAATATGGTAACAGTATTGAAACAATTTAAGAGATAAGTTTTAAGAGACTACATAGATTAGGGTATAAAATATATATATAGGTATATATATAGAGAGATACTATATTAGCTAGTTTGTAAGAGGTTGAATGTTTTAATTAAAAAAGTTTTTTTTTGTTTTTTCATAAATAATTCGTCCAGATCTTTTACAACAATGTGTGTATAGTTCGGAAAATAAAGTGTATGGTCAATAATCGATGTAAAAATGAGTTTAATATTAAAATAGCGAAGAGAATCTAGAGAGAAAAAAAAAGAAAATAGAATGCTGAATAGGAAATCGAATAGTTCATATAAAATACTGGGTAAAATATTTCCAGCATTCTTTCTTCTGTTATAAATAATCGAATTTCGATCTTTGAACTTGGAATTAGTATAACTGTTGATCTTCCAAATGTGTATTATTACAACTATAACAACAGACATACAATATTGTAAATACGAACGATTAGAAGACTTGATAAATAAATGGAACACAGTCAACCGCCTGAATTCTTTGAATACTTATTGTTGATAAAACTCGTACCTCTCCCGATGCGACATTAAAGCGCGAGTAATTTAGGGTGAGGCAGACGCATAGAAGATCTGTAAAACGGTCCTGTAACGTCCAATTGCGGAGACCAGTATCTTCTCAAAGCCTCGCTAATCTCTGCCGGAGTAATAGGCTTCATAACGACACCCTGTACATAGCAGAATGGTAAAGATCTTCGACAACTGATGTCAGAATGAAAATATGAAACTAACAAATATCAATTACCATGTTGTGTTGATAGGGCTTGTAAGTGTAAGGATTGCAATGGTTCAATTTAAGCCTCTCTATAGCATCTCCGTGAATTTTGCTCTGATCTTGACGAACGAGTAGTGCCAAGTCAACGATTTGGGCGACAGTTTCATGCGCCAAATAGCCCAAGATGATGTACCCTTGTTTTGATATTTTTATATCATCTGCGCGATAGAAAATTTGCATTTAATGAAAAGGATAGGCTACGTTACAAGATCTCGAGACTTTCGGGATTGAATATTACCATTGGGACAAATCCAGTCGCTGAATTTGTGGAAATTTTTATTTGTGAACGAAGTGTTTCGCGCCTTGCAGTATTCCAAGTATTGTATCTCGTCCATTTTTCTAGTCACCATCTCAGCCCTGACGAGTCTGTTCTGTTTGACGATATCGAAAGTCGTTCTGTTCTCAAGCAATTCCCCGGTATTATCGATCAACTGGACAAAATCGTGGCAAGGACGTTTACGCTTTCTTAAAACATCGCAGTTCTCGAATTCCAAGACATCTCCGATACCGTCGGACTGCACCGCTTTGTGCATGGCGGATTTCATCGCCTTAACTTCTGCGCTTGAAGAAAATTTTGCCATCAAATTTATTGACCGACCGGAAACCGAAGGGAATTCAAAACGCCGTTTCAACCTTACCTAAGTACTTTAGGAGCCGTTGAACCTTGACTTTGTCTTTTCGCATGAGAAATATGAAATCTTCTGGGGATATCACTCTGCTGTTCCTTCGATCCGCTACTTCGCAAGCCCTGCGAACAATAGCTCGCATTTGATGCAGTACAACGTCCTCGATTATTCTCGCCGATTCTAGCAACGGATCTGAACAGTCGCCGAAACCGTGCATCATTTGACGTATCTCTGTAATAAATGGATAATCGCATCAATGCGATTATTTGAAGCTAGACAACTTACAAGCGGCAATAAACGCGCCGTGATTTTTGATAACGAACGTGAATGAAGCCAACTTCTAGGTTATGTATCGTGGATAATCTTTATTTAACAAGTTTATCGTACCTGCCGTGTAGTTTATCGGCTCGTTTTTAATGTCGAGTAATAAACTAGCCATTATTCGTTTATTCTCAATGGATTGAAGGTCATCAGTGTCCGCATGAATTACCGGCGTCCTTTCAGCTTGCGAATGATTTGTGACGACCTGTCATAACCTGTAACTGTGTTTCTAGAAGTTTCAATTCACTCGGCACTATGGGTGCGTTCCACTAAGCGTTCACAACGATCAAAATGCTCCTTTAGTCGTTCCACATAACGACCGCGGTCGTTGTGGTCGCGGCGAAAACGTCATTACTGACGTCATTATTTTCGCTCACGCTAAGCTCACTGCGACCCACCTCAAAAGGTGGGTCGAAGTGAGCGTTGAGAACTCCAGAATCCGTTCCACTTGAGTCTACGATTGTAACGCTCGGAAGCAAGTGGAATGGGAAAAACAGCGGTCGTGTGCGTGAGTGTCGTGAGTGCTTAGTGGAACGTACCCTATAAATATCATTGAAGAAATTTATCGACACGTTAGTTTATTCGTGTGATAAAAACCACCCTAATTCATTCAGCTTTTATTTATGTCACATTGTCACGAGGTTTTGACGTTAGTTCGATAAAAATAATTTGTTTATGGTCGGAGCTGGCGCGCCCCATGCGATGGCAACGATGACACGCACGGAGGAGTAATGGGTTGCCTGCAGCATGGCGCCTGTGAAGTCGATTTTTTGAATCTGATAAAAATGAAAAGCCGCAATGATCAATTTTACAGATTTGGATTTTGGAATGAGAATGATAAAAATCTGATATACTTTTGAAGAATTTTCTACCGAGCGTACGATTACTGATTGATAAATTTCAGCGAGACATAATCTAATACATGTGAGCCTATCAAATGGCGCGAATGCAAGATTTACAAAAAAAAAAAAAACTAAAATTGGCATTCAGAAACTATGATAATTCTAGTACACGCCTCAAGATATGTTATAGGTAGAAATAAAAATAGCTCTGTTTTAAATAGAAAAACAGGGCAGGAATGATAGAAAATACAACCTCACCATGTAGAAGGTGATCTTAAACAATTGGTTTGAAAGTTCGAAAATATATGTAAATACATATATGTAAATATACCTGGATTTAGAAATGAAGAAATCGTTTTAATATAATTTTAATTTATGGTGTGTACACATTAAACTAATTAATCATTGTAAAGTTTTTTTTTTTTCGAACTAGTGTACCGAACGTGCACTAGAATAGAAATAATAGTATAATGTGTCTTTGGTATCAAGAATATGATACATTATTATAATTATTAGCGTTTGTTATTACAATTATATAGGTATGTATACCGAATAACGTAGTACCATAGTTTTCTTTACCCGTTGTAAAACAATATACTATGTATACATAAAATGTAGACTAGAGGCAAAACGTAAAGGACGTTTGTCTTCGAGTGAATGCTTGTATCACTGATATATTTCAAAATAAAGATACATACGATATACGTAATCTGTTTTTGTTTTTGTCTTCTGTTTTTTTCTAATAACAAACAATAAAAGAAAAATAATTGTCAAATATCGAAGCCAAACACCCTTAGATTTGCTCAATATATTAGAAATAATTAAATATGTATGTATGTTATTACCTATATGTATAACTAATCATAACTAAAGCGAAATACACGTTTCATATACATTAATGAACACTTACGTTAACTTGTATTGTATTGTAGTGCCATTTAAATTTGAACAATTTTTTCTTTTTTTTCTTTTTATGTATAAACTTGCATAAAATACTTATAAATAAATTAATAGGAGCTATTATCTTATTATCGAATCACTGTTGAACAATGTTTGTTTCCTGGGGTGTGTACATCGGTATATATATATATTTTTTTTTTCTTTTCTTTCTCTGTCGTCAAAATAGTTTTCATGCCACAGGAATAAAATATTCAAATAAAGGCGTAATATCGACGGAATGTAAACTTCTCTATGTATGTAACGTTATAATAATTATGAGGTATCGGCCTTGTTTTTAATTTATTTTATTTTGTGTGTTTTTTTTTTTTTTCTTTTTTTTCAAATTCTTTACAAGTTATTCATGCGATTGAAAAAACCAAACTCTATTCCGATTTCAATTGCATGCTGTAGTTAATTAATTAATCGATTTTATATCCTGTGGTCTTTAATTGCAGATTTTCGTGCTTTGAATAAAATGCATTATGATAGTTATAGTTAGGAAACTCAAAGATTCTAGTTTAGTACTAAAAGACTTTTCAAGGCAGTGTATAGATTTCAAAGCAACTTATATTAATTAAACTAATCGTCTTGATACTACATCATATAAAAATTTTACGTTTAGTCTTTACGTACATAGCTACAGAGTACGTAGTAATTCATATCTTTTATAATAGATTGCAGTATGTACCTTACCTAAGCAGAAAGGTACGTTTTACAAAATTTCACTTATTTCTATATATCCATACATATTAACATATGTACAAAAATCAGTCAAATAAATATACACTTCATACTTCCACCTTATACAATCCGAAATTCGTTATTTTACATCTCCCTATCCTTGTTTCAATTCGTAATTCGTACTCATAACTGTAACTGTGAACATACTGAATTTTTTTTTGGTAATAACAGAATCAAGAACTCAACTGTCTGAGTATTCATAATATGTGCTTGTAGCTGTGATGTATATATTTTCAAAAAATTTTAGATTCTATTGCCCCTACATTCTTTTGAGAAATATTATGAGAATTGTATTGTATTTTATTTTTAATTTTAATTTTCTTTCCATCTAATTGAATTTGGTCTCGCCTAAAACCTGCTCTATAATTTTATAACAAACATGTAATTTCTTGCATATCACAGAATACAATAATCTTCGTTTCTCTCTTTTTTTTCATTTCTTTTTTTTTTAACGAGTTTGTGAAAATAGAGTTTTGAATTTTTTTTTCATCATCTTTTATAAAAGCCTTAATTAAGTAAATTTCTCGTTAATTTTATCTGGACTTTAAGATACCTTGGCAAATTATTCGCCAAAATATTCTCATTTATACAAATTTCTTATATATACAGACACACTTCTTTATACCCTACGTTTAATAATTGTCATTAAATTAACATCTTATCGCTATTTAAAGAAATAAGATTCATATTTGGTATTAAAACTAAATCGTCTTACAATTACATATAGAACATATTACTCCTTCAACAGCTGATACAAATAAAATAATTCATACAATTCAATTCACAAACGTATAATATCTCTGAACTGAAAGAATAAAAGATTTTTCATATCAACTAGCAAAGGGATATGCACAGTCAGGAAGAATAGAAATCTTGATTGAAAATTTTGTACTCCAAGATCGGTCTATACCTATTCGTCGTCAAGCTACCGCAAACTTATATTACAGACTAATTATACAATTAAAAACATGATCATGAGGCAAAGAAATGACTACAATATATGTAAGCACCACGTTTTGTAACTTGGAAAAAGTTAGCATGAATCTTGGAGGCAGAGATTTGCAGATAGAATAGTATTGATATATTGGAGTGCAAAATTCCATGTCCACAGTAATTCATAACTTTAGTTATCTCAATATCAAATTAATAGTATAATCACTTTTTAGCACTGCTACTTCGACTCACATCCAAAGTCTTAGAAACGACATTTTTTTTACCAATCGCTGACATAGTCCTCGTCGGATTAGTATTTTTGTTTATTTCAAACCTTTGCTGTAAAGACGCAACGTTTGATTTACTACTAGCTGCTTTTTGAACTGGATTTACCTTCGCCGATTCCCCGTTCAACTTTGCATCATTTTTTAGCGCTACTTTTCCACCCTGGGCAGAAATTTTATTCACATTACCTCCTTCCTTGGAGGATAAAGACTTTACTATACTTGTATTACTAGTTGGTGATTTCTTCTTGTCAATAAGACTAGTCGATTTCATTAATAGACTCGTTGGTTTGGGCGGCGTTGACGGAGTCTTTGCACTCCTAGTCATCGTCGGTGTTTTCTGAATACTCTTCATTGTATTCATTGCCTTAGGATTATTCCCCAGTACATCTGGCGACTTAGCGATATTCTGGCTAGAATTTGAACAGCTAGAAACCAAATCGGGACTATTTGCGGTGGTCAGATTTGCCACAGAGTTCTTCGGACTGGATGACGTATTTTTCAGCGAAACAGTGCTTAAATTCGAGCTCGAACCATTTGTTTTGTTCAAATTATTTGTCGACCTGTTCAAATTTGAATTTGACTTATTCAAATTAGGATTAGATTTGTTCAAACTCACACCCTGCTTGCTAGATTTCAAACTCGTATCGGACCCCTGCCTGGAGGTTTTCAAGCTTGTATCCGAGCCTTGCCGAGTAGGCTTAAGGTTCGAGTCGGGCGTCTGCTTCCCAGTCTTCAAGTTCGTTTCAGAAGTCTGTTTTGGAGTAAAAACCTTTGCGAGATTGGGCGGAGTTTTGGTTCTATTTAACGGTGGTTTAGCAGGTGCTTTAGATTCCTCTTTCTTCTCATCCTTTTTCAAGTTTGTAGCCAAACCTTGGCTTGGCTTGCTCGTGGTCGTTGGAAACGGTTTGATATTGAGACTACTATCGGGGGGCTTCATTCCAAGTTGTTTAGACATCTCGTCATTGATATTAGGATTGTTAGAGTTTAAAGCGATCAATTTGCTTTTGCATACAGTCTTCGGGTCTTTTTGAGGCACTGTTATTTCTCGTTCAATTTCTTTTCCACCAGTTTCTGGTTGAGGCACGTTTACCGCGGCTGGATTCAGGTAGCCAGAGCTAGTCGTTGAGCTGGCAGAATTAAACTTGCCAGAAGGTGAAGTGGAGTATGTACTACCGGGAGTTTTGTAGTGACTTGAATTAATGTAAGTTCCCAAAGAGCTGTTGGACCCCAAGTTTTCTAAATTCTTGTCCATTTCTTCCTTTTCTTTTTTCTTTCTAGCAAGTGTAGATGTCGAATAAATAGAGTCAAAATTTCTATTCGATATTTCCGAAACAATTTCCGACAGCAAACCCATAGAGTCTGAACTCCCACCTGATTTCGGCGATATTTCTAAAGGCTTCGGTGATTTGTACTCATTTTGCAAATTTTCAACCTGTGGTTCAACTTTCTTACGATTTTTCTCAGGTATAGATTCTTCGATAACCGCATAAATATTATCGCTCGATGGCGATTCTTCCAATATCTTACCCAGCGAAGGTTCGCTCACAACGTTCATACAATCGTCGTAAGCGTTGTCTTGAATAATTTGAGAATTTTTAACCGGTGGATTCTGGTAGCCAGGTAATCCAGGAATCTTGATTCCTGTTTCTGGAATTTTTTCATGAGTTAGCCTCGGTGGTCCGGGAGGTGGCGAAGTTGGCCTAGCGCTAGCCGGTATACTAGTAGGTCTTTTGCCAGAATTAGCCTGTCTCATGGATCCAAAAGTGTGTATGGCAGGTCTAGCAGTAATTTGTCCATCCCTCATAGACTGTGCCCGCATAACAACGGTCTTTTTCGCCTCCCCATCGACCTCGGTAACGACTGGAATCGCAGGTGTAGGAATTTCGATTTCAGTTTGTGGAATAGGGTTGGATATTTCCAAGTTCCTCAATATCTCCTTGTCGATGACTTTGTTCGCCTTGTGATGTTGATTTCTCGGCAGTGAATTCGTCTTCTTATCATCCTTTGAATTAGGCTGTGAGTTAGACCTCATAATCCCAGAGTTTGGTCGTAAAATAGACGCTATACGATTCAGGGCTCCTCCTTTCTCAGGCTTCTTATCCCCGTCTGGTAGAATGACGTTGGTAAGAGGAGTGCTATTGGGCCTTTGTAACTTCTGTCCAATGCAAGCCACTGGTGCAACATCGCGTGGGATTCTAGTCGGTATATCAGGAGCTGGTCTGCTGGGTACTTTTGGTCCGATAATTTCGACCGACGTACAAGTGGTCGTTGCTAATACAGGACTGCTGATTAAAGGTCTAGCATTGCAGCCAGGATTTAGCGGAGGTAATGCCGGTGCGATTGAAGTTTGGTTAACATTTCCTACTCCGCTGGCCAAAGTACTTCGCAAATTGTTACTTCGTTGTGTTAATTTAATGTTAGTCTTAATAGCTACTGTCGGAACGGTAGGCGGAGGAGGTGCGGGTTTTGTGGGTTCCGCTAGCTTGGATTGATTCTGCATTGGACTTATAGTGAACCCTTTGAATTGACCGAAGAGATTGTTGTTGAATCGCTTGTCCTCCTCTGCCTTAGGCAATAAACTTGCGCAAGCTGAATCCTGGCTGAGTGTAGAATCAATCGTCTCAATGTTTCGCGGCATGGGACTTGACCGCTCGATTGTCTTTATTGACAAAGTGTTGTTGGCGCGATCGACCCTGAAATATTAAGCAATTTTAAAGCAGGGAAGTTGGGGTGAGAAGCATGCTCAAAAATTATTTACCAATAATTGATATGATCGAATATACGAGGCGAGTACATAACTTGTATTCAATCTACGCAAGCCTCGGAAATAAACTATCACTTTTTACTTATTTAATATCTTAAGATTTGTAACAACTGTTTAAAAATAAAATTCCTTATCAATTAACAGCATAAGCAATGAATCGTTTCGAGTCATAGCTTGCAATCAGTACACACTACATTAATTATTATCTGAAGAAAAAAGATGTATATATATATATTAAATTTATTGGTAAAAAAAAAACCCAAACTAATGTTTTTTCTTTTTTTTTTTCTACCACAAATTCATAAAATGACACAACACTCTATAAAATACATCCGACGCATGCGATAATCTAGGGGTAATGTTAGTAAAAGATTAGAAAGTTATTATTAGCAAGCAGTGGAAAAAAGGTAACTCAAATTATATTTTAAGGAAAACAGAACAGATTTTATGAGTATTGGTTTTATTGCATACAAAAGTACAGACAGTCGATAGCAAAATACATGCTTAAATAATTAAATGCTATACTACTGCGTCAAATGACTGAAAGCGTGTATAAATAGAGCTCTCAGCAATGATCGGCAGCATTGTTCGCAACTCACTGCAAGAATACTCGGTGGTTGAATTCATAAATGATTATGGAAAGATGATTTGAACAAAAAAATAAAAATAAAAATACCTACTTTATATGCATCGAGTATATTTTATATCGAATAATAACGTATATAGTGCCCTTATACGTAGATATGTGTGTGTGTGTGTACGTAAGGAAGAATTACACCGAAAGAGAATTGAAAATAAACATGCTAATACTGGTATGATATTGAAACTAGTTAACTACACAATTATGTATGAAGAATTTTGAAGATAAACTTGAAATTTCAAGTATGTCGGCTAGCTAAGAAGGTGCTATAAATCCATGCATCATCAACACCACTCATATACTTTTTTTTTTACTACTTCAGGAATAAAATCTATTATACTTTTCTTTCTTTTTTTCTTTTTTTTTTTCGTTCATGCAAACACGATTCATGCCAAGAATAATTATGTTATAAAATTGCAAAGTGAGATTGCATTCGTGATGAATTTTTGTTATGAGATTAATAAATTGTATTTTTAATCAGAATTGTGACCTGAGAGGTCGAAAATATATAATCTATCTTTCTTCTTATAATTAGTATAAGCTAATATCAATTGTGTTCAAGAATATAGAGAATAATAAGTATTAGAATGAAGGCCCATATCGGTTTTCACATTCATGTAGTATAAATATAATGTACAGATATTATTTATCCAAATATTAAAGTCTTCTGCAATAGTACTGTAATAGTACTGGAATAGATGTAAATTCGATGTTCTTTTATAAGCGAAGAATAAAAAAGAGAAATTTATAGTTTTCATTTTTGTGTCGAGCTTACCTTACTACTTTCTTTCAAATTGATTTACTAAACTGAACATCTGGTAACAGACAATAATAATGTAGAGTGTACTATAAAAACTATATAATATGATTATATCACGATTATCTCATTATTAAATATATCGATTAAAAGATATTCTGCTATGACTTCAACAGTTATATTGCACAGCTTCCTCTACTAGAATACTTTAATTCATTAAGTCAAAAGTAATAGATCAGGGCTTTGAAAAAAAAAAAAAAAAAAAAAAACTGGAATATATAAACGAAAGTAAAATAATTCATAGAATGAGAATAAACGATATCTATAGAAAATAATCTAAATGAAAAATGAATCAATGTCGAAAATAATAATCTAAAAATTGAATAATTCGTTAATAAACACAGCGACGAGTTTTTTTCACCAGTTTGAAGCCCTGAATTTTAAGTGCTTAGCCCCATTAGATTATTTATATCACTATTATGTCATGTATTCGTATTATTGTGCCATTTTTTTTTTTTTTTTCTTTCATGTCTTTAGATTATAGAAATAAAGATTATATTATTGTATAATTATTTTGTATATATCTATATAAATATTAAAAATTGATATGCGATTAATAATCTCCGTTATAATTGATGAGAGACAAATCCTATCCCGCGCCATTTTACCACCACCACCACCATTACCAGTACCATGTTCAATTCCCCAATATAATGCGAAAATCACAAGACCTCAAATTCATAAAAATATCTAAAAGTCAATGTTTCGAGATCGTATTATAGATTAAGTAACAAACCCTGAATGTAGGCTGGTGATAAATGTCCAACGTCACTATAACTAAGAAATTATTTAGAAACTATAAAATTGAATCAAAAGGCTTCCCTCACTTCCATGATTTGGGTTTAAGACCCTGAGAAGGCGGAGGCGGAGGCGGTGCTTTTTTATCATAAAATAATATAGTCGATTTAAGCGTACAATTCGGTACAGCATTTTCCGCAGTACTGGGTGTAACGCCAGAAGTGCTGCAAGGGCTTTCAGTCAACTGTTGGAACTTCAGTTCGGTAGTGATTTTGAGTCCTTTGAAATTTTTCGTCGGTATTTTTTGAAACTTCTGTATCTGTTCCGAAACTTTAGACTCTACCTCATTCTTTGGTGATATCAATACTTTTGGGGCACGAGAACCGGCTTGCAAAAATACATTGGCGTAGTGAGATTCTTGGGGATTATTATAATCTAATCTTTGATCATTGAACAGCATTGATTTCTGATGTTCAATATAATTGCTACAGTTAATAGCGTCGGGATTAGTAGTCGAGACTAGATCAGTCTTTGTGATAAGCAATTGAGGCTTATTTCTAGCGACGTTGTCGCTGATGGTGAAAACTTTATTTCCCGCCTCCTCTTTCGGCTCAGGATTTGATTGTCTGTTAAATAACTGACGTAATAATTTCCTAAATAAATTCCCGCCGCATCCTGGTCTGACTTGCTCGCCAAATCTGTTAGGCCCGAACTTGAAGCAACTTAAATTAGATACGTACGCTGAGCCAGCTCCTTTCTTCCATTTATATCTCCCATTGTTCCTCGACCAGATAAACAGGGCGATAAGTGCGACCAGAGGCACTATACCGAAGAAAATCACGTACAGGGATATGATGAATTCTCTCCTGGCTGTAGAAAGAGTAAACGAATATTAAGATTCGTAATGTTGATAAAACTTATCATTTAAAAATAAGTTTCCTCGAATTTTTCATCAATTTTCTCGGCATACGACTAATTGACATGATTATTGATCTTATTTCGTGATATTGCAGCATGAATCTCTATTTTAAAAACGTATTTCAAACCATTGGGGTCTTCGGCGGGTCCGCTGTCTATCGAACCTCCGACTCCTATCTCGTCGCATAAAGGCGGTTTGAAACCTCTATGACAGTGGCAATTTCCCAGACTATTACAGACGCCGTTGCCGCTGCAATTATTAGGGCAAGCTGCGGACCCCGCAATTGAAGAAAGTCTCGTTGCTGCGACTGGCATACATTTCTGGTTGACGCACATCTGAAAGAAAAACAATAACACAGGGATTGTATATTACACATGTATAATTCTAGTCGACAGATTTGAAATAGGTGTAATTGTTCTACCTTTCCAGTATCACATTTCGCCCCGTCAGGCACGAGGCCAGGATCAACTTGGTTGAGTCCCAAGTCGACGATAGCCGTTCGACAGGGAATGATCTTTCCTCCATTGTTGAAAAACGATTGGCTCAATATCGCGACCGATTCCATGCCGAATTCCAGCCGTTCGTTATAATGCACGCAATGTAGCATACCGCAAAAGCTGTTCCTGTGAGAATAAAGATAGAATAATAGAAGAGGATCAATTGTCGGTAATATAAAAATATTCAAATTCGAATTATATTCCGTGAGAAAAGCAAACGTTCAAATTTATCTCGTCTATGATCCCAATCTAATTATTACTCAACGAAATTGGAACTCACGTGTCGTTGCACTTGATGTAGGTATCAGTGACCTTGCTATATCCACAATTCCCAACCTTGTTCCCCCTGTTATTTCTCTCGTAGCATTGCATAGCCGATGAATATCCCGAAGGTCCCCACAAAAGTTTGCACTGATCATCTCTGGTCCTGCAAGATCCTTGATAGCAGAATGCTTTCCCCATGCTGCATACTTCTCCGTCAATTTTCGAAACGTCGGTGGGACAATACTCGCTTTGTCCGGTGCAATATTCTGGCAAATCGCACTCGTGTTCGGCTGATCGGCATTCCGTCCCCGCTGTTTTTGGTCTACAAGTTGTCAGATCGCAGCATTCGCCAGTGGCGCAACTGGCGTTGACATGTAGCATGCAAGTAGTCGCGTTACAGCAGGGATTATTGCAGTTAACTTCCAAGCCGCAATCGCACTGTTCGCCATCCTCTACAAAGCCGTTACCGCACATTGAGCTGCCGAATAATTTCAACGGTTTGTTTCTCAGACAGTAATCCATCCCGTGTTCAAATGCTAGAGCTAAATACTCCAGGGAACAAGAAGACCAGTGTGTTGGACCCGTAGATCCGCTAGATGCAGCCATTATGCATCTTTCTTCAGGGCAGTTGCATTCCAAGGTGTCGTGTTCCATGCCAAAATTGTGCCCCATTTCATGGGCTACGGTGGCTGCTACTAGACCAATAACGTCGGAATGATCTATAGAAACTCCGCCAGAAAATTCAAAGGTACAAATCGGACCTTTCAGAGCCTTGCCAACGACACCGCCTTCGAATTGTACTTTTCTGAAAGTAAAGAAAGGCGGTAAAATCAGTGATGGAAATTCACATTTTCTTCAGGATAGAATGATCTCTGGATTCTTTTTCAATTCACATGCAAGCAAACTCACGTCAACAACTGGGCATTGTCGTTAGGCGATTCTTTGACCAATCTCTCTCTGCGATATCGCAGAAAGTTGGACAAAGTCGTCTCCCCATTTGAAGATAGCAATATCTCGTTCGAGTATGCCCAGACTTCAACTCCGACAAGGGCGACAAAAATATTCAAAGGAGTGTACAGCTGGTGGAGTGAAAAATTACATTTTAGAAATAAATCGTTTCACATATATATAGGTAGATAATAATTACAATATAATATAACGACTATGAAAACTTTGTCGAATATTTTTGTATAAGTAAAGAAAAAAAAAGAATGGATTTAGTCAATAATCAGTAGACATCCTCTCTACTCACGGCGTTAATGATATTTGCTATATCTTTGCAGTGATGATAAACCCTGTCCAATTTTTCACCAAGAGTTGTATATCCCTGCTTGTCAATCACCATGACTAACTCTACGTAGCGAGACTGTTTGTTAGCGTTATAAGGGCCTCGAATAGCGCCGGCGTCTCTCTTGTACTGTTTTAAAAATTGGGACAAAAAAAATTCATGTTTTGTGATTATTTTTAATAATGAACAGATATTTTCGTCTCATAATGAAGTGGGGGGGGGAGGGGACTGTATCAAAAAAATTAGAAGAGAAATAAAATTCGTAAATTCTGTGAAACGAAATAATTTTTTTTTTATTCAAGTGTGTGTTTTCTTTATTTTCAAAGATTTTACGATTATTTATCATAATGTTACTGTATGTGGGAATTATTACCCTTAGCATTCTGTTCGCCTCTTGATACACATCGTGATGTTGGTGTCCGGTGTATCCTGTGAGAGAATAAAAATCGTGTAAAAATGCGACTAAAGTTAAAATCTGCATGGATAGATTTTTTTTTTTCTAATATCAGTGAATAAAATTATAATAAATTGGGAGTTTGAAAAAAAAAATAAAAAAAAACTAAAAAAATTTGAGATTTAAAAAATCCTTACCGCACGTATTATTGACCGCAAGATGATCGTGTTTGTAAATGTAATGCGGAGAGTCTAGAGAATCGTCTTGAGGATGAATATAGTGAAGAGTATCACCGTCGTAAACTACACCACTTAATCCATTGCAGGTAGATACCGCCGCCCAAGAATCTGGTATACCTCTGACACTGCCTTGATATTGACAAATCTCGATTTCCTGTATACAAATGAAAGAAAAATCAATTTTTACATTTAAACAAAATTTTTAGGATCTCTCAACGACTCAATGTAATTTTCTTAAAATGATAAAAGCGTTATGAAACAAGTTTCAACGACCGATGAGTGAATAATTCCCGTGTGAAATTATCAATTTTGAAACTAAAAAGCATTCTGGTCGGTTTGAAATACGAGTATCTGTATATCAAATCTCTCCACAATACGAAGCCAAGAAGATAGTAAATTTTCGTGAGTAAATAATTAAATAAATAACGAATGAATGAATGAATGAATGAATGAATGAATGGAAGTACGTATTATAACATGAGTCAAAAATCAATGACGAATTATTCTCGAAGCAGGTAGAAAATTTCTGAGAAAAGCAATGATTTCTATTCAGTCTTAAGTGAGTAAGTGAGCGAGTGAGTGAGTCACGAAGTCGATTCATATCTTGCTCTCAACGTGTGAGGACGTAGGTAGGTATGAGCTAAAGGAAATTAACGCTTTACGAGTAGCAGACTCGCAGCTCTGTAACTGTGAAATTGTATTTTTTTTCAACTTTAGAGAGGCAGGAAGAAGCCTGTTACTAACAACTAAACCTAATGTTATTATATTTCACCTATTTAATGCCTACCTACTAACAAGTATATGAAAACTAAAAAAACCCGTCTCCTCGTCATGGGAACAGGGTGAACTGCAAATTAGCCAACCGGAAGTCGACTTTGTCTTCCCGCAATGACCATAATAAATTATGACCATTAATTACCGAGCTTATTACAGGTGCAATTAAATACTTCGATCTTATATCCGTAAAATCAATTTAATTCAACATATAAGTAATGGGAGTTCATGGAATGTCATGAAAAATCTATATCGCCGTTTTCACTTCATATCTTAGATTCGTGAATTCTTTCGATGGATAAAAATCAATTTTATTCACCATTTAAGGTCTTTAAATCACCTTTGAAAATCATTACTCTCGACGTCCTAGTTATATCTAGGTAGTAGACACAGCTTTTCTATAGACGCAAGTGACATTTGTATACCGAACACGAAAGGTATACCTAAGACATACTATATCCAGTTTACACATAATATTGAGTACATAGAGCGCGGCATCGAGTGTTAAGTATCAAATATCACAGGTGTATAACCAAAGTATACCCCTATTAGGTTTTAAGCAGCCACAAAAAGACGGCTATCGCGTCTGGAACATCCCCTAAATTTTCTTCTCTTCATTCATTTACCGAATAATAACTATATTATTTATAACTATACACTTGTACGATAATAAGTTCATAAATAAATAAATAAATATGTTTATATCTTACCTCTTTCGAAGGCTTGTGGGTATTGAATGATCCCTTAGCAATCTGAACACGTTGCTGATGGCCATAAGGAATGAGATCAGTATTAAGTCGAAGATCCAAAACGCGTTCTACACCATCGACGATAAATCCAACCGTAAGTAGATCGGTGTGTCTCAAATCCTGGAATGAAGCAGAAAAATGGAAAAATACAATTTCAAATCCACAAAAAAAAAAGAATTTTTTTAAAAAATGGAAAAAATAACTTTTATCTATACCCATGCGATAAGGGTAGGTACTCCCATTAGCATACGTATTAAATTCCTCATAGAATACGCGACAAAGAGATAATACGTGAATATAAGTATATATATCCCATATTCATACACGGACGAATGATCGTGTTCTACGATCCGAAGAATGCGTTTTAACCAAACGGCTTTGTAAAATCGAGGTGGACAATGTACTGTATATAATTAACCTGCGATGTGCATCGCGGGGCGAGTGGAAAATCATTGTGCATAACGGAAATTCCTTTAGTCTCTATATATTACAATATATTAGCACATAAATTTCAAGTTAAACAAAGAAAATTCTGGCCGCATCGTGTGAGTATAGGTATAGATGTATACATATATCAGCTCAGTGACTCTGTTCTCTCTTCTTTTCTGACTCATTTCATTAGACTAACGAGTTTGCTGAAAACCTGCTGGACGTTAATTCCGATATTCTCATAGACTCGCGTGTTCTGCAAACCAAGCTGACCTGAGGTGTGGCATTCTTTTTATCGCACATCAATACCGCGTTCTTCCTTGCGGAAATCACTTTTTTTTTCTCTCTCTCTCTCTTTTTGTATCCCGTATAAATCTCGCCGATTTATAGTCCGCGAATGATAAGGGCGTGGCGTCAAGATATTTTCTGATTGAATTAAACCACCACAAGGAATAATCATTCCTATTTTACTTACAGACTAACTACATCTATCTTGGAGCTATAGGAAAAAAGTTGTACATGAACAAATTTAATCCAATGCCTATACTTCCGTATCGATTGATTCAAATTTTAGTCATATATAGAAATGAAACTGAATATAATACGAATCGATAATATCTAATCGACTTGTAGTATCGCGGTTCAAATTTAATCTATAGATATAATATAGACACGAGAACCTCGTCTAGCTAGACCGGAAATAGTATTAAATGGGTTATCTTGCCAGCTGTAACGGAAGTCGATAAAATTCAAACATATGCGTATATAAATGTATAAGTATATATTATAGACAATGTGATACTGTTTGTAATTATTCAACCATTAGTTACATGTAACTGTATCGTTTAAGCTTCTGCAGTTTTGTTAGCCTTCAGTTAAACAAGGGGAAAAAGAAGCCCTTGAAATACGCGTGTCTATATGTATAGCATCAATCCAATGGCAAAATTTTACTCCAAGTAACGGTCGGATGCGACATGTCAAAGAGCAATAATATCGAACACAGTGCCTATTTTTGAATGAAAAAATATGAGATTTTAGATCATCGGCTTCCATATAGACCATATATGTATAATCACGGATTTCATTATCTGAAAGATTCTTGTCAGACTTTGATTGCGGTTCTCCGTCCTTCCTTCTCATGATATTGCAGTCATATGATACAGAGCAACGCATGATTGTTAAACATATATATTTCTCTGTATTAAAGTATTCGAATGTTAAATAATAATCCGATGAAAACCTTCGACTGCGCGACGTCGTTGTCAAGGATCCTAGTCAGGCTGGTGTTAATAGCGTTAAGTGAAAGACTTGCTACGCGACCCGTGAGAGAAGTCGTGTCAGAACTTAGAGCTTACGTGTCTCTCGTCGACTGCGTGTTGTGCTCAAACAGCATCGGAATATATACTTATATATATATTACAATATACGTATATACATCGTGAGAAATAATTCACAGGGTCAAACGGGGCCAGGTTCATGTTTGGAATTTATTTACAAAAAATGGAACGATTTCGAATTTTTAGAAACGTTCAAGTTTCACCCTCGAAAGTTCAAAGATGTGAGGACAAAAAAATAGCTTACCGGAAATCCGTATAATCTACTTAAATCGTCGACTTCGATGTCGTGAATAATTGATAGAATTTTGAAACTTTTTTTTTCTTCTTACAAAAAGTGAATCTTAATACGATCAATTTGACCCGTTATTGGTTTCGATACTATCAATACTCACAGCCTCTCTTCAATACTCTCCTTCTTTCTTCTTATACTTTCGAGAAATATATCAGATAAATAAATGTGTAAAAGGCAGTTTTTCCTCACGTCAGATTAAAGATAACGTATAGGTATTTTTTGTAGCAGAAAAGTGACGCTTTTGACATAGGTCGGTGAAACTGGCTAAGGATATTTCGATGTATTCGCGATTTATAGGTATACCTGTATTGCATGTCTCTATATAGACCCCGATTTATATATTGTATAATATAAATGAGAGCTCTGGGAAATAGTATATTATATAAGTATATCGTATATGTATACCAAGGAATAGATTTATAGACTATATGTGCGTAGGTACGATCATATCATCTTATTTTATATATTTCACATTATTATATAAATAAAGACCGGAATTGGCTTGTGAATAAAGATTTCTAAAAAGTATATTCTCGTCGGATAAAAAATATATATATATATATATATCAAAATGTCGTTTTCTTTTTTCAATATAAAGAATTACTACTTCGAAAGAAGAAAAGAAGAAATAGAAACGTAGATTTTTTTTCATTTAATTAGCTTGGGTCCAGAGCGGCTGGTGATAAGACAGAATGAATCTGAGATTAAAATATACGAGTACCATGTGATACCTACAGGTAAGCTAAGGTAAAGTAAGGTGAGTTTATTATCATATCAAACGAGATAAAAGATAAGTCCGCATTCTTATAACTCGCCCATGTATAGTACCAATGGAATGATAACATATTTCAAAGAATTCAAGAATCCGAATACATACATATATATATATACAAATATAGTCGAGGATATAGTGTATATTTACTATGAAATTATTAAACATAATTAATAATTAGATATATTATATTATGTCTAAAATTTTTCGAGAAGATTCATCTGAGCTAGTTCGAACTATGGACCGAAAAATTTCCTCCGCCGTATACGTTTCAATTTTATCTCTTCCCGTCCCGTTTAGTATGTACACGATAGCCTTTGGTATCCGTAAGTCCCTTATTATATTCAACGAGCTAAATATCGTCGAAATATACCGTCCTACGAGTGATTAGAATAAAATTTCTACGTGGCTATAGATTCATTATTTCATCTATTTTTTTTTTTTTTTTTTACATCATTGAGGGAAAATTATTCAACTAGATTAAAAAAAAAAAAAAAAAAAATGCTTTTCAAACGACGAGAAAGAGAATGAGAATGAGGCTACCGTGTCGTACGTACGTATGTAGTACGTGGTTTTATAGTTTGGTCGAAGGTATATATAACGGTCCCTCAATTACACGCCTGAGCCCTAGGGCAACGTTTTAAACATGAAGAACTTATACGGACGGAAGTAGAGGTAGATGTGTATAGGGACGTGCTCTGTATCCTGTCCATGGTTTATTTCTCATTAACTACCCAAAAACTCAAGCTTAAAACTTGTATATATAGAAATATGAACGGGTAAAATATTATTTAAATAATTAAACATAACATATTATATTCTGACGTATGAAAATAATCAAACTTACAAATTCGTTCATTGATTCGTAGAACTGCGGCGACAGTTTTTAAATTAACGTAGTTACATTATGTATATATACAGTTCAATATTACGAGTCACTGTAAGACCCGGTGATATACAGTTCGCGGAAATGGTTTCATTAATTAAGTAGGATTTATCTAAATGATCTGCTATCGAATCGCGAAATGTTTTGACCATTAATTGAATAAGATCCTGAAAATCTGTTTCCAAAAATATGAAGAAAAATGAAAGAGAATAAACGAAAACGTGACTATTTTTTCATCATCAAAATATACGTAGAATTTAATTTCATACTTACGTTTTCTTTGGTGGATGAAATCTCTCTTTTGGATCTAGCATGAAATACTTTAGGATGTATAACGGAATGTCTGCTAAAGTCCGTCGAAGGTTCTGCAACACAGATAGAAAAAATCGATTTCAGGTAAAGTAAAATTTTTGCAAAAATTATATACAAAAAATAAACGAAATTAACAAATACTAGAACTGCCTTCCCACAATGTTATACAATTCTATACGTATACTGGCCATATATAATACGTCGTTTATTTACAGTTACAAGAATCCTCCTTTCGCATTTTATCACTGATATCGGGTATAAATTCTGTCCGTATATAAACCAGCTAGGCGATCGTATCAACGATAACATTACAGCCAACACTTTTACAATTGCTTACAGCCGCGGATATGGTACGTACAGGTATATATACCTATATAAGCGTGGAATAGAACGACTGGAACGTAGAGATTAAAAGGTCTGAAATAAGTATATCCAGTCTCCAGAGAACGACTTTTTTTTATATTCCATACGTTCGTTTCTTTCGCTTTTCGTTTCCATATTTTTTTTTTTGTACATTTATTTTTTATATCAGAAGTAATGAAAGAAAAATAAGAATACGAAACTCGGAAAGTATAAGAAGAGAGACAATGACGTATCCCGGCACGTCATTTCCGTTCGTTGAGATGCTTTTTCTTTCTTCTCTCTTCATGCATACTATAGGTATACATAAAATGGCTCGTGACGTCAATAGGAACGATGCAGTAGCGTGTACCAGCACCATTTTGAAAAGTATATCAAGCCGCAAGGGTTTACGTGGAATTAAAAGAATACTGACGTCATTCGATGTTAGCAGAGGCAATCAACGTAATTGCGTTTCAGTATATCTATATATCTTTTATTCGTTGGTCAGAATTTGCAGAAATGTATAATAAAATAGAAATATGAATCGATATGCCAATTAAGAATTGGAGTAACTAGGAGGCCCAATTATCAAAATGGAATAAATAAATACTGTAGTTATTTTTCGAAAATTATTTACACACGTGATATAGCACGTTAATTTTTATAGTAAATAAATAATGTACGTAGAAATGAAGTTGTTGTTATTGTTATTATTTTGGAAAGATATATATACGTGGGCTGTACATGAGAGGAGAAAGGGAGAGAGATATTGCCGTATAGAGTCAAAAGCGTTGACTGATTAGATCGGGTAACTATAAAGGAATAAAAACGTATCTCTTTCTATATGTACGCGTATATGAAACGAAAAAAAAAACACGAAATATATATATATATAGTATACATACATATGTATATAGAAAAAAATGGGCGTCTGGCAAGCCGGAAGAAACTTTAACGAGTTTTCTTTGTCAGTAAATTATTCATATCACAGCGGCGAGCGGAGAGAAGAAATGCGTGAGCATCCCGAAATCCGATGAGTTTATGTATGAATGGTAATAAATAATTCAAAGGAAACTATATAAAAAAAAAAAAAAACAGTATCGCTTTTATTTAATAAACCGCGAGTTTTCTCGATGGAAAATGAAAATCTTGAAATGTTCAAGACTCCAAAAATTTCGATCCATATAATTCATTCTAATCGAGACCCTCTTTGGACCTTTGGGACCTTTGGGACCTTTATTTTCCTTATTTTCTTCGAGACACGTATCTTATACTTATAGCCGCATGCAGTATATATTTCAGATGAATATATAATGTACGCGATAGATAGACAACCGCGCGACGTTGTAGCGTGATGTCGCGCAGATGTTTGATCAGGATATGCATGGGAACCCAAAGATCCGCCTCCACAACCCACATTTACGGATCAGGATCAACACTACATACACAAACAAGTCCACGTGTAGCTAAATTAGCTGGCTCCGCTATACATCGCGAATATAATCCGCGCACACATGCGTCAGAATTTTAATTGCAAGTCTAGAGCACCGCAGCAACTCATCTTAAATCTCATAGCAAACTGAGAAGAACTATACTATATAAATATATATATATATAATGTACATTTGTTTTTTCCTGTTTTTAAGGGAAACATAAGACTCAAGTTTTTCATAATACCTATATGCCAAATAATCCATGTTACATACTCTATGTGATAAAATTATTTATAGTCATATATATACAAGGAATGTTGAAGAAAATGTATGAAAAGTTTATATAAATCTGCTGGCTGCTGCTACATGCCGCGTTATAATATACGTTCTTCTCCGTTCTCCCTCGCGAAAGATTTGCAATTCTCTTCTCGACTTAAGGAACCGGTGTAACAGCAAGAGAGACCGTATTAGGAAACGCGACGACGACGTCGCAAGGCTGACATTAAATCGAAGATAGTTTCCGTGCTATATAGATACAAGTTGCGAAAAATGAACCGTCGAATGATTTGTAGAAAAGAAAAGTTTAATAAATACGTATTTAATAATAATCGCGATAAGATTGAAAAGAAATAAATAAAATGAAAATGGGTAGAAATGGGGATAATATTTAATCAAATCTTTAGGATGTAGCTACCGCAGTACAGGCAGATATGAGATAACGACAAAATTTCAAAAGATATATAATATCGTACGACGGAAAGAGCCGAAAAACAACGCAGTTTTCTACACGACGTCATATGGTTTTTATCATTTCTGTACAGTAATTAATTTCTAAAACAAGATACATCGTATATCGTCGCGAAATAGAAAATAAGGAGAAAAGAAGAAGTACATACATTACTCATCGTATGCACGTACGAATGATCATCACCTGACTTATAATATACATATCAGCTGTACTGTATACGACAATAAAGTACTACGTATATAAAATGAGTATAATTGTCATATAGATGGGTAGAATAATTATGTGATATGAATTAGCTGCAGCGTATAGTATGCATATGCATATAATGACCATAGAATGATTCATCGTGATAAACTGTGCTCTTGAATGAAAATTTATACCATATAATTTATACGTATGTATCTCGTCATATAGTATGTTATTGGGAATACGTATACGCGTAGATGTTGCGAAACGATTTTATAAAAACTTGAGAATATATTCTGACTCGAGTAACAAGACAACGTACGATATCTATTTTCCTTAAAAATCTATATAAACATACGTATACGCAGATGAAAACGAGAAGGAAAAAAATTTGAATAATAATATATTTCGCGAATTTAAACCAGACTACAGTCATTCCATAGTCTTACGACGTCTGCATATATATGGGTGACGAATTTATTTGCGAGTCAAATACTGTCGTCTGAGAAACGATTTATCATCTATCAATGCGTTTATCATGCGCAGCATATAGTTATATGCATACGTATTATTTTTCTCTTGATGCAATATACGTATTATATATATATGTATATATATACGTATATGAAGATATGAAAACACGCAGGTGAAAGGAGATCGCGAATAAAGGTATAATTTCTTCGTTTTTTACGTGTCCCTGTATTTTTTATCAACTGCGAGTGAATAGAAAGCATAATCATGAATTTTGTGTGAAAGATTCATTATTAACAATATTTTAGACGCGTGTCTCGTCGGAGAATATTTCACTTATATAAAGCCGGCTGCAGCACTGACTTGGAAGTGGCACTTGCCGTCTATTAAGCAATTAATCTCGAGACTGAACGGCCTAGAAACCCGAGTATATAGATACAGCTTTGGTTCACTAGATTCACGCATTGTCTTGTTTGAGAATAAAGGATTTCCTCCCAAAAGAAAAATAAAGAAAAAAATTAAAAAAAACAGAATAAGTAGAATAAGAAAAAAGAGAAGTGTGAAAAGGGAAGCCATCAGGGGAAAGAAATATATTTTATTTCCCTCGCGTAAAAACCATTTAAATGCAATCGAGGTAAAACCGGGAGCGAATTAAATCGGCATATGCGAGGGTTGGGCACATCAATCGTAGATTGCAATGAAATCGGGGTAGTAATTTGATTAGAGTAATCCAGTGGGTATATAAAGCCGCGAACGGATATAGTTTTAACTGGATTGGAATTAACTAGCTGAATGGATAACGGGATGAAACTCAGGCATTTATAAATCAGGTTTAAATTCAAGACGTATTGAAAATTCCCTATTCTAATGGCTACACGCGTTATTAAATTCCAAATTCCAAATTCCAAATCCGAAGTTCTAACCATCGTTATAGCAGTAGGTAGGCACCTACGTGTTAGCATCGGCGAACTTAAAAGTCCGTGGATAAAATGTAAATTTAGATTAAACCCCTCGTCGTTCGTGTGCAGGATAAAACGAAGATAAAAACGGTCAAGAAAACGGATATTAATTTAAATAAAAATTATTCCATAGACGATTGATTCGATTAATAAAAAAATTATGTTAATTAGATACAAAAATCAATCATTTGTTAATTTAATTTTGAAAATACATTAATGATAAATTTTTCTATAGATCCCGCGATTCTATTCAATGAGAGGAATATTGTGTGCGTATATATATATATATATATATTTCTAGTTTATCATAAAAGTTGGATATATTTGGTATGTTTGGTTATTATACGGCTGCAGTATTCGAGATATTCGAATGGCGAGATTATAGTCTGCCGCTGTTGCTGGTGGTACTGCAGCTTCCTTAACTGAATTATTTTTAGACGCCTATAACCAAGTTCCAAGCTAACGAAAAGGAATACTTGAACCGTCTAGTCTGTGGATTTCGTTGCAACAGCGACGACGAAAAATAATAAAAAAAAAAAAACATAAATAAAATAAAAATTAGGCAGGAAGGAAATTAACTCGTTTAAAGAAATCTCCGCCTCGACTTTTGTCTATCTCAACTTATTTAAAGCTATGGGAACAAAAACTTTATTCAATATTATAATCAAGTTATGTTTTATAGTTTTACCAAGTCTTCGTTTATCATATATATATATATATATATAATATATATAGCCCATTCTCAACGAGCCATAAAATCACCCATTATTTAAAACTCAACTATACGAGTTCGACGAATATATGTTATCTGTAAAGTTAGTAGACCGCAGGACTTCTCGAAATATAACAGGGCGACGTGGTGAGAGTCTGTTTTTTGATTCTTGAAATAACGCACGGTGCAGCTTTAGGTATACCCTAAGCCGTTGGTTTCACCCGCGTATCGCGTGCATTATACAAATTTTCGTATATTTTTTCTCAATTAAAGTTTATTCAATTTCGTTAAATAATTATTTAAAAAAAAAAAAAAAAAAAAATTTCACATTATAGATGACTAAAAAATATACAAGAGTTATATATCATAAAAAAAGCCTGACAATGAACTTTGTCGTGGATGATTGTTATTTTTTTTTTTTATCTCGGAATATTGTAGAGGATGTAATATGTGATCTGCATAATTACGTGGTTTTTTTTTTTCTTAACCACAAATTTATCGTGACTCATTTATTACTGGAAGTGAGAAAAATCTGTCCTGTACGATACGATATGACGATAAAGGCATGCGTAATGATATATAATAACAAAGGATTTACATATAAATTAGAAATCGTAGGATTCTGCAGAAGGTCGAGAAAAAAAAAAGAAAAAAGAAGAAGAAGCAAAAAGATCGTGCCAAAGTACAGCTGACTTCCGGTTGACTAATCAAACGAAAATCACGATTAGCTACATAGGTATACTGTTAGGTTAGTTTGTTTAGGCTACGTAGGTCGGATCCCCGGGTTTGGCGTAGACCGGAAGTTTGCCGGTTGCGTATAAATGAGGAATACGATGAACGGCGAGGGCTGGGTTGAAGTTCCGAATTTTAAAACTCCGGAACGGTAAAGATTCCGAATTTCAATATATCCCAGATTTTCCATTCTCCCGAAACTCTATATAGTGGATTCGAAGAACTTTTAAACTAAGAACACGAGAGGTACAAAATTCCGAAATTTAAAGTCCAAAAAGCCAAGCTTGAAAATCGCGCGTGTATCCATTAAGTGTTCAACGACTCCGGCTGTATCGATAGTATCGAAACCAATAAGCGGTCGAATTAATCATCTTGAGATGTACTTTTTGGAAAAAAAAGTTTTCATATTCTAGAAATTATTTATCACATCGAAGTTATCGATTTAATGAAATAAAGTGGCTTTTTTCCTAAAGAGCGTCTCGGTTAGAAGGAACTTTTTTTTAGTCTTTAGATCCTGAAAAATAGACAGGATTTCCGGAGTTTTAATATTCCAAATTTCAACGTTTCTAAAAATCTGAAATCGTCTCAAAGGAATTCAGAATCTTGAAAACTCGGAACTTCAGGCCAGCCTCGAACAGCGCAAGAAAGAAACGACCGCGACTATTATGCGATAGATAGACGTTATCCGGAAAGACGGACGAAATAAAACCGCAGTGAGGACGACTTACGATAACAATAATATTTTTTCTTATTCATCGTCGAAGAAAAATATTACAAATATGGCTAATGCCGGCTTCGAATAATATATTTCTAAAAATCGGGTCGATGAAATTGGACGAATAAAAATTAAAAAAATAAAAAGTTGAATCAGTATTTCCGCCTCTTATCGCAAATGTATTTAGACCGTATAGTAAGTATATGTCACTACATCCGTGTCCCCGGTCTTTCCTCTCTCCCTCTGTTCTCTGTACAAAGTACACTTACAGCTCGCGAAACGTGTCCATTATTATTTTTCCGAACCACAACTACCGTTACACAATTCGATTAGTCCCGTAGCTGACATAAGTGTTTATATGAGGGTGAGGATGAAGATGAGGCTATAAATTCTCCTATATCACAGATAAGCCAATAATTACAAAAAAAAAAATAAAAATAAAAAACTTCCAAAAACCAATGAGAATCAATAATAATAATAAATGAATAAAATGCGAAGGATAAAATCTTCGAATATTGATTAATAATTATGTTGATTTTTAGGCTTTTTGTATTTAAATTAACATCTAATTAAATTCTTGTCTTTTCATTTTCATTAAAAAAAAAAAACTACGGAATTTTGTAAATAAAAAAATAAACTACATAGGCATTTGTGTATATATGTATAATATGTACATAACTGACGTGAGTCAAGCAGCAGTTCTGTTATGGAAGCAGCGTTAGCTAGCAATGGGGATCGATTAATTTAGCCGTCTGTACAGACTGCAGGCTCTATACACTCGACCGCACATACGAAATATATGACTCACCATAAAAACAGAGCGGTTCGATATCCCATGAAATTGGTGTTCGTTCCGCACCACGTAGGTACATAGCATTATGATATAGGTAAATGAATATAATTAGAGAACTGCGAGTATTTCTTATTCGTTCGATAATAATTATCAATAATTAATCAACAAAAGCCGGACTGCAGGCTAGAACAGCTGTGAGATATTTTTCATAATCAAAAATCGAGTAACGAAAATAATGATAATAATAAAATAAACTAAGCGTGGGCGTGTGTGACCAATGCTAAGGGTGAATCACTTGAGGTCTTGAACTAATAAATTATTTATAACTAGTCGTTGTGATGCAGCCACGTGTTAGATATGTATACCCATACGCCCGACGCGGGTTATAGTAGAATCGTATAATCATACGACTAAGTATTTCAACTAAACTGCCTGCCAATATAAAACTATAATCGCGTGAGTTATGATTTGCAATATTGTAAAAATAAGAAAAAAAATAAAATAAAATAAAAAACGATCGATATACATTTATGATAGATATATTATACAAATATAGCAATGAGAGTAATTTCTTATCAATAAATCACCGATCTATTCCGAGAAATCGATAGTTCAATGACTTCAATTTCTTCCACTGCACTATACGTATATATATATGTATATACAGATGCAACAGCAACTCGAGTCCGTCAATACGATAGACAGAAAACAAGATATTCTACCGCTATTGCAGTAACTCGCTGGTGTTGCTGACGCTGCTCTGATATCTTGCAGACTTTATTTATAAGTCATTTGATTGAGTGTGAATACGTATATATATATATAAGTTTCGGAAATTAGCTGTGTCTTAACTAGGGCGGGACTTGAGATTAAAAATATACAACATTAACGTAGGACCAGGTTGATATTGCGAACCTTAAAACTTTTCGAACGGTAAAAATTCCGAATTTTGATATGAAAGGACTCGCAGTTATCGGACATGAATTTCCTCTATCTTCGGGAGATGTAGTTTGAAAAGAGAGGAGAAAAAAAAAGTTTCAAAATCCCATCAATTGTTTATGACATCGAAGAGATCAATACGAAAAAATAAAATAGGTTCTTTGCGTAGAGAGGGTTTCGATCCTAATGAACTATTCTTCTCAATTACGTCAAACGAATGAAGAATTTCAACAATTCTCAATAACTCGAAGAATTCGGAACCTCACCCCGACCGAGACCCAGAATAATTCAAGGAGACCCTCTTCCTTCTCTTTAGTTATTTAACACCCTGCACCCGAGTAGCACAAGGGGGTTGGGTACGACACGCGTCTACATGGCACGGCTGCACTTTGAGTCAAGCAGCTGCAGCAGGTACTGTTCAGGGTTGGAAAATAATATATATATATATTTTTTTCTTCTTCTAATTTGACATCGGCCACGCGACCAAACAAAGTGTGTTCAGAGTGTTCCAGATGTATTTAAGGAACAGATGTATAGTACTTATATTTTGTAACCGCATAACCCCGATCTGTATGATTATCGTTATTGTCATAAAGAATTATTCAATCAATTAATAATCTCTGACAGCAAATTTTCCCAAATGATGCGTAATTTTTTTCTTATTTCACGAAAACGCGAGAGCCGATGTACATATAAAATATTTCGGCTAATCAGAGCACAATACAAATAATTTCATACATTTTACTATAGAGCCAAAAAGTTGCTAAAGGGCGTTAAAGGAAAATCCCCATAAATATTTGGCATATAGGATATATGACTCGCGTCTGAGGGATGTTTTATATCCAATCTCTCGCGCCCTAAGACGCCTCCACCGACGCGACACGACGCCACGAACTACTTCGACTGAATTCAGTCGAACACGCCCTGCTTCGTCGCCGCACAGGAGTTCTCATTTCATAAAAAGCGAATAAAAAAAGAGAGAAAAATCTGATATCTATTTTTTTGTTACACTTATTGGAATTTAGTTCGATAATAAAAAAAAAAAAAAAAGAATATCTATATATACAGAATTCGATTAATTTGTCAATAAACAATATCACCGAAAAAATAAATATTCAATGCATGTAATATATACATATATATCCTATATATATACAATTTTTTGGGCTAACCCAATATATCTATTAATAGACGTACGTTAATTGATGAGAGGCGTAAAGCCATAACGTATATATATAGTCCGCAGCTGTTCTATAATCAAACTTCTAGAATTTACCGAGCTATACAATGTATAATAATTTTCATAACAATGATAAAAATGACGATAATTGTATTTGCCCTAGTTTTTCGTACATGCGTGTACGTATAGTCTTCGTTGTTCGATATTTGGTGGGCTAGTATATAATATACGGGTGGTATAGTTAGCTTCGGACTGAACATAAGTTATAAGGATTCTCTCTACCGCAGGCCCTTCTGTAGAGGGTTCGTTTTTTATTTATTTTTTTTTTTTTGGGGGTACGATTCTCGACGCCAACGTCGTCCCTCTTCATCGTCCTAGTCCTCGTCCTCGTCCTCCTACTACTAACATCACTATATGCATACGTATACCGATTGTATACAGTAATTAATTTCTGGTGTTAAATCGCCTTGATCTACACATACATATGTCCTGTTGCTGTTTCAGTCGCGTCAAAAGCTCAGTACGACTGCCCCTAGGGACTTGGGGCGAAGTTAAACTGTGGGGCATTGTTCTGACCAGAATAGATTCGAATCCGGCTGCAGCAGCAGCAGCAGCAGCAGCTATATACACATGCATATACCTATACCTATATGTATACGTAACAGAGGCTCTCAATTCAAGAAGATAGTTTCCCTAAATCTTCAATATTTAAATCTATATAATATAACACTCCCGACAAACGATTCGTTATATATTATAATTAGAAGAAGAAAAATCTCGATTCAATGACGATTTTCATATATTATTCATAATTTAGATTTTCGTAGAAATCGAAATCTAAATGGGAATGTATGTAATATATATAATATGCATATCTAATATTTGAAAGGATCTAAAAGTTCAGTTTTTAGAACTGGGTCGATGATATTCAGCTGCTCTATACCCACCCACTCCGAGCCTTAACTAATTTCATTTAATTTTATTCCATTAGCGCAGATCGCTAAGGAAGTGAACAAGAATTCCCAAGGCTTTTGTAGAATTTCTCAATATAACATTATCACCCGTTGGCTCTCTCTTTATTTATTATTATACCATCGAGTCATATAGTATCTTTATTGGCTATACCATAGTCTTTGAATTTTATATATCGTAGATAAATCAAATTATTCGCGAATATATTTTCTATCACCGATTATAACTAAAGACACACGCGATATTTCTTTATTAGTGAAACAATTGGAAGGAATACATGCATCGAAAGAAGAGAACAAAAAAAAAAAAAAAAAAAGAACTGACTAGGTATATATAAAAAGAGAAAGAAGAGGAAAAAAAAATGGCAAACTTATCAGGGATATACGATCATCGGCATAAGGCACGTAGATACAGAATATTCGCCCTCGCGATTGCTGCGGCCCACGTGGATAAGCAGCGACAAGCCATATCCTCCTCCGCGCTTAGAAATCTTACGGTTTAATACGATTAATTCTGATTATATACGAGATTCTAGCTAGACTCGCGACCGCAGCGGTGGCATTGATGTAAATTAAAATTCATAATACAAGTCCGAGTATAATATCTATCTACGTGTTACCCGAGCTTAGTTGAAATTTCCTTTGATTTAAATAATTGTTTATATATAATATTATACACAACAGACACGGTATAGAATTAATTATATATTTATACAAACGAGCCAGTTGTGAAAATAAATTTGAATTTGATTCATTTTTAATATCGTATGTGGTAGATTTTTTTGTCCCCCCCCCCCCCCCCATCCGTTTTTTTTTTCGTTCGAGGTACGAAGAAAGAAAATTTCATCTAATCGTTATTTAATCGTTGATAATTAAATAATTGTATGTCTCTATATATGTATGTACAATATACCTATAGAATATTTCTTTATAAACCCCTGCAGGGCATAGCCGAGTTCGAATAATCAAGTGATTAAGTAATTACCTTAACAACGGGCCACTTTATACCACTAGAGACTCCGCGATGTAGAAACTTGAAATGACAACGACACATTTCTACTGGCGGTAAATTATGCAGTTATAAATTATCGTACCAGTTGCAGCAACGAACTGCAAAATTTCTATACGGTTTCATTTTATATGAAAAAAAAATAAATAAAGAAATAAAGAAAAAAGAAAATGAATAAAAATCCAATCATTTAAATAAATAAATAAATAATGAAAATGTTACGTAGAAGAAAATCATGTCGTGGTAATAATTAAACGGTAGTTATTACTTTCTTTGTTCTGTAATTACATATACGGCATGTTGTATAATTACGTATTATACTGCAATACGTGAATGCAGAATATTGCAAATAGATATAATATAATATAATGTTAATAGAGATAAGTTGCATTGAATTATTATGCAGGTAATTAGCGTAGAAGATAAAACCATACATGGATTTTTGCGGCTTTGATATTATATTACAGAAAACCGCAACTCTAGCGATACCTAACTACGTATGTTACACCGCGACAAAAGATTAAGCTAGGTCAGGAGAGAAGAGATCACAGGCTCAAGCATAATATATATATAGACTTACTAGATAGATTTCGGGAAGGAATTATTATACAATCGTTCAAGAGAATAATTTCAAAAGTTATCAATAATTAATGAAATAATATCAAACGTCTTCCACGAACAGCAGAGAGATTTATATAATAAATCTGAGAATCTTTTAAGGCGATATAGTATCAAATTTTTATTACTATTCATTATTTTTATAAAATAATACGTGTGTAAGGGAAATGTATTTTTTTTCTTCGGACTTCGTTGCCCGGCCCAGCGTCCACCCTCCGTTTGATTGTGGTTCGAAAACGTTACTCGCCACGACAAAACTAACCCGATTTATTTCTCTGACCCCAGGACCTACCTAGGGAGGCTTACAAATGTCATGGGAAACCTTATTTATTTGACGATTCGACAATCGCATGATAAAGGTTCGTGACCCGTCTCGTTTCACGATCATTATTCTTTAATCCGGAAATAACAATCTTTCTTTCTATACTTTGTGTCTTCTAGATCAATCGCGTATCTATTTGAATAACGATACTAGGGTACGAGGATTATCATCTCGCGAATGATAAATAAAAAAAAGTAAACGAATAGAAGAGAGAGAGAGAGAGAGAGAGATCCGAGGTCAGTTACACCAGGATATGCATAAAAAGCTTTTTTAATATTCGCAGGTTACTCACGCCATTGTTTAACTCTCTGTCTCACTCCGACTCTCATTTATACTCGCTTTGATAGTTAGCTTCGTTTGCGGGATGGATGTAAAAGAATAGACAAAAGGTTAGTGTGCTCGACGCAGTCGCGGATAAAGCGAAGAACAAACCACAATGGTATAAACAACAAAGAAAATCGCCAAGTAGTTTTTGTTTACATAATGTATTCCAAGCACGATTATAGAATCGTGGAGATATAGACCTGCAGTTGTAATAACGCTGAATCAGATCGCGGATTGTTAAGAGAAATCGAATATTCGATCGTCGAACGCTACGACATAGTATCGAACGAAGAATGTTATGTATTTCTATAAAGAAAAATGGTACAGGGCTGACGATGAGACGAGAAGGACATGTAGTCAATCTACTCACCTCGACTGGTAGAACGGGCTAAAATAATTCCAGGTTGCACGAACAAAACCAGCACCAAACACAACACTCCCGCACCTCGGCTTGTAGCCGGAGTTAAATACGAGCACCAGATATCTTTCGGCATGTTTTTTCATTTACGAATACAATTTATTATGCGAACATTATGACACAGCGTACAGATCTCTACCCTGCTACGACGCCACTGACGAATTTCATCAGCAGGCGCAGACTACCAACGTGACCTTTACCTCGCTAGCTCAGAGCAACAACTGATCAACATCGTCGAATGCAGTGAAGTTGGCCACGAGATGCATCGGCGCGCCTGCTCTTTGCTCGGAAGTCTGACGCGCACGCGCGAGTATCTTTCGAGAATTCGACCCCGCGAACCGATATTCAAATTCGAATTGCGCGAGGATAGATTTGATTGTTGTGATTATTTATAATTTATAAGGGAGGGTCGAGGCTGGAATGAAAGTTTCTCCATTTTTCAACTCATTTGATACTCGCGTTTATAGATAATCGTGTCTATAATTTACTTTCAAGAGTCTAAACAGTTTATTTATAATAGGAAGAGCCCTGTAATCCGTAGCGAAAGAATAAATATATTTATCGATACAATTTTGAAATTTGATTCATTGATTATTGAATGATTGGGGAAAATCTTGAAGTTAGAAACGAGAATAAAGGAGGGTCTTTTTTTAAATGGCCGTAACGCGATATCACCAGGCGTAGCTGATTATTGATCAAACAAATCCGCGGGTGTCAGTATAAAAACGAAGCCCTAAGAGATCTGATCATGGAGAATAGAGTTAAGGAATATTTGATCGAAACTATCGTGAAAGATTGCCAGGCGAAAGAATGCCCCGTGTCTAGTGACTTGGTGGAATTTTTGGTCTGTATTATTTTATTTTATAGAAATTTCCAATAAAAATGAAACTAAAAAAAAATAATAATAATAATTCTCAACGAGCCTAGAGCAACAAATTCGTAATTTACTTCACAGCTGAACTTATTGCTTCTCAATCCCGAGTATGATTTCGTTAAAGAAGACACGTGCCAAACGGATTTAGCGAGTATTGTATCCGCGGTTACTTCTAAACTAATAGATCAGAATCGGCCGAGTCTCGTGGTCTTGAAACTTCAACTTTACTTCAACAAGCACTACGTTACGAGAGGTGATTAATAAATATCAAACATTGAATATCACATGTCAAAGGAACTGGCTGATAATGCTATTCGATTAAAAATCAACAGACGAAGTAATTCTGAAACACCGAAAATGCATTTATACAAAATCCGCGCCTCTATTGAAGGAAATTTGCAACACGACGTTATACAAGGCTGGAGAGCAGGATGTAGAAAAATTGTATCAAAAAATCGTAGTGTTTATAATCCTTCTAAGCGGACTCGGAAATCCCTCAATTCCCGGGGTACTAAGGGAAGGAAATGTCGCATTGCAAAGTGTATACCGCATCTCGGAGCTGACTCACTTTGCCACGTTGCCGTTAGAAGATAAGGAAAGACAATTAACCGAGCTAATGTGTATCGTGGCTGGAATTCGTCTGTTTAACAGAGATTTACAGCGAGGCGGGGAGGGTATAGACGATCGTGAGTGAAATTCTGTGAATATTTATGAGAATCTCGCCTGTATTTAAACCCTGATAATTAAATGCCTATTTCAGTGCCGAGCGTTCTTCAAGAAGCTGTTGCCAAGACGCAATCGTCCACTATGCATATGTTAGAAAAAATAATGAACAAAGTATACAACTTTACTGCGGCAGTGGACAGAACGATATCGCCATCTATGACAGAGGATGAAGAAATAGTCTGTTCGAATCGTTCCAAGCAAAGGATCGAAATCGACGCGGAAATAAGTCCCGAACAAATCGAATGGGCCGTTGAAATGTTGGCGGCTGGTCGCCAGCAGGAAGTATACATTCGGTGATTATTCGCGTGTACAGAAAATATAATGTATGATTTTTTTTCAATAATTACCCCATCGAATTAATTCTCCCTCTCTTCTTTCTCGACGACAAATAATCGCAGCAAGTTACTAGACGACATAGAACGCTGCGACTGCAACGTTAAAAGTCTCATGGAAAAGTTGCAGTCTCGTCTCCTCCAGCTTCACGGCTCGATTCACAGTAGAACTGCGATACCTACCGTTGAAATATACGTGAGAAACATTTTTCTTGTATTCGGTACAAGTTGTGTACATGTCGTTCGACGATTCCACTCAATGAACATCGTTTTCAGCCACAATTCATAGACCTGGCTAATACGTGGATGAAATTACAAGACGAAGTGGTTGTACTTAGCAACGTGAATACATTTTTATGGGAAATGCAATCGATGACTGTAAAGGTGAAGTTGTTTTCGATCTATCGACTGTATAATTGCTTTTCGATTAATCGAATATTATTCCAGATAGTAGATACCTACGACGATGTACTGCTGGCTACGATGATTGACGATAATCAAATTTTAACCGACGCCGAAAGGCTCGAAGAGCCGATGGGAAAAATGATAAGTAATGACTCCGAAAATATCAATTGCCTTTCTTAATATTTTTTCTTTGTTTTTTCTGCGATGTATGAACAAGTTTTTGTACCTATTTCAGCGGAGGCAGGAGAATGCGAGATATTCTACCCGAATATAACTAAAGATTTCGATCAAATTCACGTCGAGGTAAATGAAATATTTGAATTGATGAAAGAGTGAAACAAAAAATAAATAAATAAATAAATAAATACTTCAAAGGTATTTCTTTTTTGTTTTCTATTCTTTCTGTTTTCTTCGTTTTATAGTATCTCGGTTTTTGCGCGTGGAGTTTCGCCGAAGGAATTGGCGCTTTGATTCCCGGTAATCCGAATATCGGTGTCGTTAAATGGAACGGAAAATATTTTGCATTTAGTTCGAGAGAAGCGGCTAGTAAGTTTGGCGTCAATCCTTCAAGGTTTGTTGAAAAAACCCAAGCTAGACTTTCGCATTAAAGAAAAAAAAAAAAAAAAAAATAAGAATAATAAAAAAAAAAAATCACAAGAATTTACTCCGTCCGAATTATTGAAAATAGATTCACAAACGAAGCTATAGAGATCGTTTACAATCACCCGGAGTACATTAATTTGCTTCAAATTAACGACGAGATAAAACCACCGAGAGTTCAAGACGGGTAAGAGATATTAGATATTTGACTATCAGAATTGACTGTTAGATTTTGCTTTTTTGAAAGAAAAAAATAAAAGAAAAAAATATCTGCAGGTCAGTCGCGAGCTCTGAGCCAAAGGTGGTACAAGACCAGGAAGTGCAGACCGATTTGCACCCCCAGGATTCTAATATAGTAAAAAGCTACACGTCCAGTACGTGGGAATATAGACGAAGGGCATTGCAGCTGGTATAATAATACGTGAATAATGTATAATATTGATCGGTGTTTGTTGATTTAATTAAAGAAAAGAACGACAAGAAAAGAATAATAATAATAATAATTCGAACGAATTTATTTTCTGTTTCAGGCGGATATTTGTCGACGTGTTACTCACGGTACCCAGACTAATAAATCGAATTTCCGAACCGGTGTATACACGCACGCAGCCCCGTCGAAAGATCGCGATGTACAGACTATGCGAGATAATTATACGAACACTAATAAATTGATGAATTTTATTTACGGATTGCGCGGTAGACGCGATAATCAACAACACGTTATCAACTGTACGGAGGAGAATTCTGGCTGAATATGAAAATTGGTTTATCTCAAATTACTCTCACTGTTTCGAACTTGAATTCTATTCCATTTTTTAAAGTTTTTTTTGGTTGTTTCTTTCAAATACAACAGTATACTGGTGTAGATGGAAATAAATTACCCATACTTTTATCCTTACTCTATTCAATGTAGACGAAGTTTCGTTTCGTTTTTTTTTTTTTTTTTTACGCTATAAACATATTCGCCCATTAGAAATTCAACAGATTCACATAACTTTGGCAAAGGGTTCTGAGCATTATAATGTACAGTTTATTTATTGAAACCGAAACATTCGACGTAGAGAAGATGAAGTCAGAATCCCGATAATAAGACGATAGAAAAAGGGAACAGAAAAAAAAAATTATCAAAATTTCAGACACTTGAATAAGCAAAATGATTTTTTCTTATCGAGAGTGGATAATGAACGGATATTCAGGTTTAAAATAGAAATAGAAATTCACAATATTTCGGATATTTGAAGATGCAAACGGAAAAAAAAAATCGATGTAATAATCAATAATTGAGAATTATTCCGAAATACAATAATCTTAGAACATTTTATCCTGCAATAATAATTCATAGTTTTCTGTTCAATTTTAACCTTCTCGTTCCTCTCTCCCTCTTGTTCTATTTCTTTCTTTTTATTTATTTACTTATTTATTCATTTATTTCCATTTCTTCTTCTTATTCTTTTCCTTCGTTTCATTCACTGTGTTATTATGCTTTCAGTTTTTTTTTCCCCTCCCCTCTCTCAGGCCTATTTTTATGACAATCTTACTCTTATTTCATTTCAATTTCGATATTCATTTAGGCCAGGCTTTATCAATTTACCTACATATATGTATTCCAAAATACCTCCAAGAGTTTCTGCCTGTATATACATATACATACGTGATGAAGGTACATACAACGAGGCTACTACTATATAAACGAATGACTTCATAAAATTAGAACGTTCATACTTCAACTCGTAATAAAATCCTAGTTATTTATTTTTATTCATTTTTTTTTTTTCTGTTTTCTTGTTCTTTTTTTTTTTCATTCTTTATTTTTATTTTTATTTATCATTATCATTATTCCTACTCAACACCGTGCACAGAAAATAATTTTGCACACATTTTTTTGTTTTTTTGACTTAAATCTTCTTGTTTTCATAAATTGTTAAATGAAATTCATCGGTTTAGCAATTAATTATTAATTAATTAATTAATTCTTATACATTAGAAGGTCAATGTTTTTTTTTTTTTTTTTTAGTATTTTCTCTTTTTTTTTTACACCAAAAAAAACCTACGTTACGACGATAATAATTAATTAGTAATTACACATTAATATATAGTTATACTTTTTACTTAATATTCTTTCATTGTATAATATAACTATTATACAGAAGAAGTACAGAATGTCGATTTTACTTTTTTTTTTTTTTCTTTTTTTTTTCTCTTTTAATTGGGAAAAGGGGTGGGCGGGGGGTCCGGGAGGGAAGTGGGGACATCCGTCGTCTACGCCCGTTCTCGAGTCATCAAAGTTAAAATATAAAAAATCGTTCGTTTGTTTTTTTTTTTTCTCTACTACTTTTCTCTTTTCTTCCCCCCTTTCATTTATCATTATTATTATTATTATTATTAATTTTTTTTTTCAAATCAGACTGTTGATTCGCTACTAAATTTACAAACCAATTTTTTTTCTTTCTTTTTTCATTTTTATTATTATTATTATTATTATTATTATAATTATTATTATTTCCCCCCTCATAGATGAATCAATTCACTATTTGTCAAAAAAAAAAAACCAGTTTCCACACGGTATGTTAAACCTTCTATGAAGCATATATCTCTATCTCTTTTTTTTTCCATTGCTCTAGTCATTGAATGAAATTTTCCCTCCACTTTTTCATTCCTTCTTCTTACAACATCAAACTATAAACTGTATCTCGATTTTGAATTTTCTTTTCTTTTTCTTTTTCTTTTTCTTTTTCTTTTTCTTTTTCTTTTTCTTTTTCTTTTTCTTTCTCTCTCTCTCTCTCTCTCTCTCTCTCTAACTTTCTTTTTTTTTTTTTTTCAAAGAATCATCATTTTTATGATATTTTTCATCGCGGGAATGAAAACTATGTGAAAACGTGAAACATTTAAATTAGCTTCAACCATTCAAAATTATTCTGAACAAAAAGAATCGATAGAAAAACGAAACAGAAAAATCGAGTTTCAAAACAAATTAAATTTTATATGCAAGTCTTTGTCTTTTTCTTTTCTTTTTTTTTTTTTTGCTCGATTAATTAATAATGCCCAGAAATCACTTTAGTTTAGTTTCTTTCATTATTATTATTATTATTATTAGTTTTTTCTTTTGTCAAGTTAAATTCAATCATCAACATAGAGAAGAAAAGTTTTTTATCTGATCGATTACGATTGATCTTCGATTTGGTATAAATCAGAAATGATTCTCCTGTTTTCTTTGATAATAAAACGAGTATCTAATATTCAATTTGAAGAATGGTCGAATCTAAGTTAATGAAAAAAAGATTGAAAAGAAAAAAAAAAAAAATACCGTTTATTAAAATCGTTTGAGAATGTCTGTTTCGTCGTCGTGTGGGGCGTTTTGTGTGTGTCATAATGGTTTTATGAACGGGATGAAGAGTTGCATGAGAAATCATGTCTGTTGTTGTTGTTTTTTTTTTTTCTTAATGTGGAATATATAACCTTCGGAGTCGAGAAACCCGGAGTTAATTACTTAATCTACGAAGTGACTTTTGAGGTACTTCATCATACCAAAGGTCCTGAAACGCTTCACTCCAATAACCTTCAGCAGTTCTTCGTCGCAAATCGCAAACTGCTTGTTCTTGGGATCCTAGAGAGAAGATTATGGAGAAATTTTCATTACTCAGATGAAAGATAGAATGAAATAATAATCTCTTATCAAAACATACAAACAAAATTCCATCATTCAAAGTTTCAATATCCAAAGACAATGTGATATACTCACGTAAAGATTTCTCTCTTTGATGATGCTCCACACTTTCTTGACGACTTCGTGTCGGGCCATTTGTTCGGCACCAACAACGGCCGCAAGTTCAGGGGAAAGTGTTATCGCACGAGTATAACCACCGCCTTTTCCTTTGCCAGCACCTTTCTTAGCTCCGCCAACAGCTTTCTTGCTTTTACCCCAATCCTCGTCGCTGTCGCTGTCGCTTCCCTTCTTCTTGCCCTTTTTGCCAGGCTTGCCTGTGCCAATTTATTGATAAGAAGAAAATAATTATTCCATATATCCTAAATTCGTTTCTTTCTCTGTAGGAGCTTTCTCGCGATTACTTAATGTAATGATCTTGAAAATTGATCACAAACTCGAATAGATCCTATCAAATTCTATTTTTTTTTTCTCTTCTTTTCTTTCTTTTATTCGAGAAAAAAGTTTAATTCGGCGAAATTCTTGGAGGTAATAAATGCTATTAATAAGTTGAGCATACGAATCCTTTTTTTTGTTTCAAACTTACTACTACCTTTCTTGGGTGTGGGTTTGGCTTTCTTAGGACTGTACTCCTCGTCGCTAGCGTCATCGTCGCTGGCACTTTCCTCGTCGTCTGATGAACCCTTCTTGCGTTTGGCAACAGTTTTCTTAGCTGGTCCGCGTTTTGCGGGTTTCTTTTCTTCCTCCTCCTCCTCTTCCTCCGATCCTTCTTCTTCCTCCTCCTCACCTTCCTCTGACTCTTCGCTGGCTGCCTTACTCTTCTTACTTTTTTTACCACCGTCCTGTTTCTCCTGTAGACACTCCATCACCAAATCGTCGACTTCCTTCTTCCTGAGAAAATCGAACAAAGGAAAACCAATTAAAATCAATTAAAATCAATGAAAAATCAAACAATTTTGATACTTGGAAATGTTATTTTTCTTTTCTTTTTTTTCTTCAAATACTGCTAATAATTGAAGAATTTTAATCGATATTTGTTCGAGGGGGAACGAGGTGATAGCTTATTTTCATATTCAAGCCCACGCAGAGTCCCTCTTTTTTTATATTGGACAAAAAGTGCTACTCTTGCGCAAATTATCTCTCGCGTACGAATAATTGCACTAAAAGTCCGTGAAATTTCTTCCAAAGTATATTTAAAAACTGTTGAAATGCTTGAAAAAAAAAAATAGATCGGTGGCAAGAATTTAAAGAATCTGAATAAATGCTTGATAATATTTTATAGTATTAAAAATGAAATCGCAATGGAAATTTCTTGATTTTTCGTCAACATTTAATACAAAGACAATGAATTTCAAGTAATTCTTGGCTTCTCGCCTAATATTCAGTGTTATCAAAACACTTAACGTTGGTAACGAGTGGGGAGGGGGAAGAGGGGAGGGGATAGAGTGAAAATGTTTAGTAAATAAATACCATATCCATAAATTGATCGTAGAAAATGATTTTCCTATCGAAATTACCGAACAAGAAAAAAGAAAAAAAATAGATTGGAACTTTTCTGTATTTTTATCTTTTATCTCCAACGTAAAAAAAAAGAAAGAAAAAAAAAACATATTTGTTAATAAATCGCGAAGCGGCAAACGATAGTGTTTAGATTATTTGAAAATTGCATCAAGAGTTGAACGACCTATGTGAATATGCGTTGAAAGTATTGGTTATTAAAAAAGATCTAAAAATAATAATGATCAGTTATTGCAACGAATAAAAATGTTGGATTTGTCGAGTTGTTGTTTACCTGTCCGTGAGGTCGACGTCTAGTTTTTCCTCGATCTGTTGCCTCACTTTCTTGGCGGACATTGTTGTGAGGTCGGCATCCTTCAGGATGGCTGCAACAATCGACCCGAAATAAAGTGTAAATATGCGATTTTTAAAACGACGGGGATATTTCCGTGCACGGGTGAAAGTCGCGGCGAGTTTATTAAATCGAATATCGATACTAGAAAATGTATATGTACTAATATATTCCGTCTATGTTTATTTCCTACGATAATAACGAATCGACGTATAACAAGAAGAATTTAAGATAGGAGACAAAAAAAAAGAAAGAAAAAAAAAAAAATTAGAAAAATGAGAAACGACTGAAAATAAAAGAAAGAAAGAAATAAAACAATTAAATTTTATTCGGGAATATTTCGGCGGGGCATAGGACGGCCAATCAACGCGTCACACGGAAGGAGGACGCACCTATTATTTCGATTTACTATAAAAATTAGCATATTATCTATACCCGAACCTATAACCGTTTAATTAAGATTAAAATCGAACTTAATTTTGGTAGAAACAATATCTGGCCAGGAGTATCGTGTAACGAGATATACTGGTGGTACGTTGCATTGCAATAATGGCTGGCTTGGGTACGCTAGACCCGTCGTGTATCTTCCGCGCCAAGTCCTGAGCTCAAGAGTAATATGGCTTATTTCCTTAGTCGAGCGGGTCGGATTCGTATACAAAAACTGTCTCGTATTTTATTTGAAACTCGGTTTTTCTACTGTGCGTTAAAAGGCCTCGGTAATTACAAAGATACATCGACTTACCGGTGATTTCCTTCCTTAGCTCGTCTTTAGAGATATCGGCCATGGTGGTGTGTTGCGTCGTGCGTACTGCTACAAACTGGAGCTAAGCCGGCTGGCCTCCTGTAGCGTCGAGCGTACAGTCGCGGCGCGCAGTAATGGACGCGGTTCTCAGAGCTCCGGGATTGTAAAATATATAACTTTTTTTACGGTTCATAAAACGGTATACAATATGGACCGAATTGTATCAGTTTTTTATTCTCTACAATTTTGTCATGACGCCCCGTGCATAATATTGCGATATATCTTCACGATTTACAGATTTCATTGGAGCATGGTCAACGTTTTTTGGCCCGGACTATTTTATGTGCAAGCGGTCAAGTTCACTATTTATTTCTCGCTAATATTTCATATAAATTTATTCCAAAAAACTGACCAATATACGTTTTATAATTTTTTCAAAATCCCTGCCCGCTTATTTTCCTTTATTTATACCCAGTTTATTTATTTGCTGATTATGTGTTGGAGGTGAAATGCCGCCTCGCGCATTTGAACAATCCAAAATGGCAGACCTATTTTTCCCGCTTGATGATGCATTCCTGGCTCACGTCTAACGTTACTTTTATCATTGCAATTGCCCAGGCTATTATTCGACCGTATAGAAACCTACTACGCATAAATACTGGCAATTATACAACACCAAATGAGAATTCCACTTTCGGAAATCAATAATATTACGCATTTTCCCTAAAAATATCATGTTCCCTCTCATTTGGTAATGATATCCGGCCTGAAGCGAAGATTATTCATCAAAGCCTAAAAACAATCTATGCCAGCCGCAACTTGATAGAAAATTTCAATGAATAATTCTAAGATAGTTTAGTGAGGTCCTACCGATTTGGGAAACCCAATTTCTTTGTTAGAATAACCTGATTTGTTTCTCTAGTTGCTGATTTGGCTTTGCAGATATTGATATTTCCAGATAGCGTGTGTTATTTGCGTGTCGCCATCTGGCGCCGGATTCTCTAACCGCAACTAGTAGCTTGATGACGCAATCGATCGGTAGACGAGCACAATATATTCGACTATGATAATGAAGAATATCTCTGTCGATAAAGTAGTTCTCGAAGAATTTCTTCTTGCCATCATTATCGTGAGAATAATTTGTTCTGATATGTCGGTAAGGGAAGCAAGTTTCGCGCTGCAGTAAAGTAGAATAAAAAAAATAAAGCAGAAACTACCCTGTCGGTAGCGCCGCGTATGATTATTTTGCGAGTTATTAGAGCCGCAAAACGCGGTGAAATTGCATTTGAACGGTTTCAAAAACTGGAATTTAATTATAAGGATTTTTACAATCACGCCCTGGATGAAAAATAAAAAATATTAATTGCAAGCAGTAAAAGAATAAATCATTGATATCCCAGGCTGGATCTAGAGCAGTAATAAAATAGTAGATACAGGGAATAGGATTGCGTACATTTAAAAAGGTCAATTTTTACGTAATTTTCCAATCAGTAATTTTAACTATTCGATTATTATCTGATTATATTTGAATCGCTGATTTTCCCATTCCTCAGTTTACGACGTGGTATATAATGGGTTTTCGTTATTACTCCGTGTCATACGGCGTATAATTGGCACATGTATAGGCGATTTAAATATATTTACTTAATTATTATTGATTGTAGAAAAGTCTGACTTTTTTCTTATGTAAAGCAGCTGCTTAAGTGCAAGATACACAAACGTACGTCTCTAACTCTCTAACGATCCGTTATAACGGAGTTAGAATAAGCTAATTAGTGAAAAGGTGCTCAAATTATGTCACCAAACAAAACAGCGGGGCGCAATAAGCCAACGTTTTTTCCAACGAGCCGAATCTTTTCTTTAAATCCAAAAATAATGCAGCGTTTTCTTTGTCTGTTATCTACTTCTTCTTTCTCTTCGATTTCAGCTTCGGGGATAAAAAAAATCATGTCTCATACCCTAATAACCCGCGGTAGATCTTACGACGATATAATGAGAACACCTTTTTCAGCCTTGACTAAAACCCTAGGAATACGATGATCAGGGTAGGCAGGCTTCCGTATAAAACGGAGGATTTCAAGAACAAGGTTCTTAGTGCGAATGGAACTACTCGAGGGTCCCTTTGGCCAGTTTTAAAGAAGTACCTATCTTCGGGGTAGTATGTAAAAGCACGGAACTAAATACGCGGAATTTCAAATACTTAACGGGGCGGTTAAGTAATAGCGAAAATCCGGAGTGACGCAGGTATATAGCATGGGGATTTATTAACGAATGAAAAAATAACTGACCAGTGAAAAAGCCAGTGATACGCCTAACATCGTTGAATATTTTCTCAATAATAATTTCGCCCCTGTAGGTTTTAGCGAGTGCATTAATATATACCAACTTCGAAGAAAGAGCATCAAACATGTCAAAGGTCAGCAATTGGCTGATTATATTCATCGTCGCTGCTGCCTGTACCTGCGGTGCTCGTACAGAGTGCAGTGGCCAATCGAAAATTTCTCTACTGACTGGAATTCACGACGATAGTTCGTGCAGACGAGTTTCAAACCGCGGAGTACTTCTTTACGAAGCTTCGCAGCTAATTGTAGAACAATACAATAGTAAAACGACTGGCTTTAAGCTCGGTACGTTGAAGTGTCAATGAATCCAAGACACGGACAATTTTCCCGTAAATAATCACCCACATTTTCTTTCATTATAAATAAAACAGAACTCGCAGTCTTGGACACCTGCGGAAGCATTACTGGGGCTTTAAAAGCGGCTATGAAAGCTCTTGTCTCTGCCGACGTGAGCTGCCTTCAACCACCACATTATCTCGGTCAGTTCAAACTTGGGCATGAATATTTCTTTTCTTTTTATTTTGTATTATCAGAATTTTGAATTCTAGTAATCAGCGAATCAAGGAGATTTTTCATGCTCATTATAGTCGCGTTAAAACTTTGCTGATAAATTGCGGAGGGTTATTTGTCATTAAGGACGTGGATCACGAGCCTCGTTACCTTTTCTTTTCTTTTCTTTTTTATTCCTGAATTTTTCCGGGTTAATTCGTGTCGTTTTTTTGCGTTTGGTACGGCGTCGAGATTCTCAGAATGCAACACCCACGAAATTTCGTCGTATTATATATCTGTACGCGGTGTACAAATAATAATAATAATAATAATGCAAGGATCCCCATTGACGCACGTCTTTTCACGCCAATTACATTTACGCTGTAATCATTAGCTACCAGGAAAACGACAAGTGTAGGAATACCCACCAGGGTTGTAAAGGATTAACTGTGTGCGATCGGTGGTATTTATTCGCGAGAAAGTCAACGGCAGATCCCGAGGCGTTTGAAAGCATAAAACGACACCGCGACAATATTTATTCGCGATTTTAGGTATCATAGGACCGGACAATCCCACAAATGCCGAAGCCGTGCAGAAGGTGACTTCCGTTCTCCGGGTTCCGCACCTTGTACGAAAACCGTCTACTTCCGCGTTCCTTCATCATTTGGCAATGGAGAATAACTCCTACATAGTTCAGGTATAACGAATTCATAATAATTTACCAGGTAACACTATAGCTTGGAGTATATTACGCATTGAACCGGATAAAGTATGAATACGAAGTATTTTTTTTCACCGATTGACATTATCACGCATTTATTTCCAGGGAATACTGAAGTTAATCGAACGTCTAAAGTGGAAAACGTTCACATTGGTTGCACCGGTTGACGTCGAAGGGAATGACGACGTGCAGAACATCGCTAAGAAATTGACTATCGAAGCTATAGCAAGAAACTTATGTGTTATAATTTACGACAGTGAGGAAGGAGGTGAGCAATTACGAGATATAAAATCAGAAATCTCGTACAATTGAGGTAAACGACGGTATATATCTATAAACATATAAAAATATCCAGAGATGATAAAAACCGAGCAATTATTATACCTACTACTGTTGTTATAGATTTTACTAAGAACGTTATACACATTGGAAAACCAGAGGATAACTTCTTCTCTGGTCCAGTTAACTCGACAGTTCTTGTAGTCAGCGAGGGTTTATTGGAAAATCAATTGAACCGAATTAATACACCGAACACGATCGTTCTGCTCGAAGACGACAGGTTAGAGTAGAATTTTGTCATTAAGATATCGTTCTATTTTCTAGTAAAAATCTAATTTTCATATTATCATTGGATACCGCATAGTGTTTCGAAGCCTTCAGATGCCATAAGGCAGTAGAGATTCATGGACAGAGATAATTATTATCGATGATTAAGAGCATAGCCGTAGCTGGTTCAATTTTGAAAAAAAAAAGAAATAAAAAAACATGTATATATGTACATAAATAAGTTTGAAAATTTATGTAAACATGAGACTAGGTTCCAGTTCTATTTATAACATCATCTTGTATATATTTACCATATACAACCCCGCACTTAATTATACATCGGATTGAAAATGAGCACTCAATTAATTAAGTACACGTGTAATCGGCATGACGATGAATAAGAAAAAAAATCGTCCTTCGTCGCAGTCATTTTTCAGAATGAAAAAACGAACCATCTACTGACTCATTGATTTCTATCAATACTCAACGTAGATCAGTGAACGATATGCACCCAGTATATCAAATGTAGAATAACTAAAAGCTTTTTACTGTTTGATAAGTAATCACTTGATTTTATATTCGCCCAACCTTTTGAGAATACTACCAGCTATAACAGTTACCCTCGCTAACGAAGGATACGACGATGTCCTAGTTTTGAACTTTAAATGTTATTAGGCTGTATGGAGATGGCTAGTTTTAATAATTCTGTAATTTCACCTTTTTTTCATACCTTCGAACACATACATCGCGTTCAATCAGATTTTCATTCTATCATTAATCGCGATCCATAAAGTGAACTTTATTATAATTATCTTGTTTTTTTTTCTTTTTTTTCTTCAATATTGTATTGTACTTTTAATTCGATTCTTTTTTTCGCAATCCTGGGTACAAAACCTTGCTCATATAATACGTATAACTAAAAAGACCTTGTTCTCATCGGGGAGAAAGCTGCTGGGAGTACCTAGGCAACGTATGTACGGACGTGTAACTGCTACGTTTTTTTGTTTTTCTTGGGATGATATCAGACATTCACACGGATTGTGGATAATGTCACGATCCTTTTCGCGAGCTTCTACATTCGCTCGTTATCCGTAAATTCATTTTTAAATGTGCAATAAATTATATAATGTATATTTCGTAATTACATAATTAATAACTAGTAACGAGAGACGAGAAACGATCGGTTCCTTCGTCGAAGAATAAACTAAACGTAAATCGCTATGCAACCTTCGTCCCAGTCACACTATAATCTAGGATATAGAAAAAGAGAGAGAGAGAGAGAGAGAGGGAAAAAAAAACGACTGACTCCAACAGATTTACTTACTCATACCCAGACTTGTTACGTTTACCTACCTTCTCGCTATTTATACGTTCTATCGCAAGGTCCTTAGCCTGAATTCATTTTGTTATACTATATCTATCTCTCGCTTAATCACGACAGTCCGGTAAGATGAATTGATCACTTCCTATTTCATATTGGCAAATCAAGATTTATTTAAATCCCTAATTAATTATAGATATATGATTTTGATTATAACGCACAAACAAGCCTCCTCCCAGGGTCTAAAATCTGATTGAAGTCTGAAGGGTTATAGAGGCTCTAATCATTATGATAATAATTATGATTTTTTGTCTATATTTCTTCCTTTTTTTTTCTTCTCATTCCCAGGAATGATTTGAACGGACTGCAGGCCAGGGTCGAGAAGTCGAAGTGGTGGAACACAAGTAAAGCCGGAAAATTCGACCCTGAAGAATTGAGAGAGGTACGCTGGCTTCAGGACGCTATCGAATCGTACGGCGCGGCTTTGGACTCGATTTGGTAAGTTGGTGAGATTTATAACCGGATTAAAGCGGCACAGAAATGTATAGGACAAGGTTTAGCGATCGAGGACCCGCAGCGATGAAGTTTTTTCGATAGTATATAACGATGCGTGAAATTGTAATTAAAATAAACGTCATTTTACCTTTTCCTTCAAATTTTCATTCCTTTTTTATTTTTCATTTTTTTTTTTTTGTATATGATTTTACGCAGCAAAAAGAAGAAGTGCAAGGGTCAGGTGAACGCGGCTGATTGGAACGAAATGATATCGAAGGTTTCATCCTCGCGCAACGTCCAGACCGTCGACGAACAAAGAGGGTTGAATATATTTTCAAAAAGTAAATACCGCGGTGGGGTCGAGAGCCTCGGCAAGATCGCCGTCAAAAATAACGTCGCGAAAATATCGTGGAATACGGGCCTCAAAGAGACGCAAAAAACGACGAAGAAGAAGGAAGGAAAGCAAAAGGCATCGGCTAAAGGTAACGAGGACGAAGACGATGAGGACGACGACGACGAAGACGCCGAACCCGAGGACGAAACCGTGCCAAGAACGATCGCGAAAATTACCGAAAAATCGAAAATCGAGGAAACCGCAACCGGCTGTGTCGCCGATCTCCACGAAGCTAAACTCACAAAAGACGAGGAGGAACACGCGACGCATATCGTAGTATCAGAAATGGACGATTCCGAGTGGTGGACAATGGTGAGACGCGATTTCTCTCACGTTTTTTCTCCTTCAATGGGATCTTTAAATCTAGGCAAAACACTCGCGAGATAAAGTCATGACTTATATTCATCGTTCTCCAGGTCGGCACAGTGAGTGGTGTCGGAGTTGCGATGTTCGTCGTCGGTATACTCGCCGTCTATATAGTTTACACAAATATACGAGGTCCTCCCAGTCCTAAGGGTCAATCATCGAGCGGCCGTAGATACAGCGTGGATAATGATACCTCGTTGCACAGGGTTGGAAGTGACAGAGGTTCGCCGGCTGTTGGAAGAAACCAAAGACAGCAGCAACGCCAACAGCATAATTCTGCTCATAGAAGGGACAGCCTTCGTAGCAACATCTCAGACAGAAGCGTCTGATTGGATACATCGCCACGTTATTCTTGTTAATGTTATTATTAATTGTAATCAAATTGTTTAGAATATTGATTGCACTTTATTCCCCGTATTGTCTCCGTCTCGTATTATTAACTGTTTGGAATTTAATATCGTATGGTTTCCTTAAATGTATTCATCTATCCGCAGGAGACTTGAATCCCTACCAAGAATCCTGAACGACAATTATATTATTCATTCATTTATTTATTTCCAACGACGATCCGAGGATCGAGGAATGAGAATTTGCTTGAGGTCGGTGATCATTATTTACCTAATTAATTATAAAAGATAAGAAGTAAAAGGAGGCAGGAAAAATCTGCAGTAGGTTCGAAAACTACATAAACTACCCTAAAATTAAACCTGTGTGTATATATATGACGTGTTCGACGGTGTAAATCAAAATGGTTGTAAAAATTATGTAAAAATAAAGCGAAAGAAATAATTGACAGGCTATAGTCGTATGATGATTTGAGAACCGACCCCCTTCGGAAATCCTGAAACACTTGTATGCCTGTAATTCATTGATAGAGAATTAAGATTAGAAAAATAGTAATGGGGTTAATAATTAGCGTTTATTAACCCAATAAAACCCAATATACCATAGTTTAAGATTTGACCAACAGCTGTTAACATTGCGTATATGTTAACGTGGCCACGGATGTCGCGTATTAAATTATAATGGTAGATAAGCTCTTTATCTATCTACCTATCTATCTACTATTGTTCTCGCCACTTGACCCAATCAAATGGCTAGTTACGTAACCATCAGCAAAATAGTCGCTGATCCCCCGTATGTAAACGTCATTATTATATTATTCTTATACTATATAATATGTGCGTTAAAATTACCTATACTTACTAAATCCTATACAAGTTATCTGGTCAAATAAAGATATTGAATGATGCCTAGGCGAGATACTATCGCCAAGTGTTATACACTCATGCATAATTATTATAGACACGTAATACGAACGTATTAGTAGATTTATACACTAATTGAAATAGACAAGGTACAAGAGCAGTGCAGAACCTGATCAATTAGCGCGATATCTAACTAAGTGAGACACATTGTGTGCTACTGTTAAAATTTGATAAATTATGACAAAACGTAGCACAGCTGAATGAATCATTTCGTGAATTTACATGTTTAACATAATTATGTTAATGCGCGACAAGACGGCGTCGATATATTTTTGCGTGTCGTTGATTCTGGAGTGTTGGTAATTCGTTCAATTTCTTCGTTACTTTTTGTCGAAGGAAAGGAATCAACTCGCGTCATATTTTACTTGGGTACATGATATAAGCTGCTGAAGCGATTATAGGCATAATGCAGGAATTTAATTGAGAATATTTCAGAGAGAAGAGAATAAAATCAGGATCTAACTTCGCAGTGATTATCCCGACAACAGGATCTTGGCATTCCACAGCCGTGCGTATGCCTAAAAAAGGAGATCGACAAAACTGGTTGGAAAAATGAAGAAAAGTTTAGTTTCGATATAGCTTGCGGTTGCGGTGTCATGGTCAATAAGGAAAACATAAGATGCAGTGAATCTCTCTTGCGGTTACGAACTGCAATATACTACGTATTTGCGAATAATTCATATTGAAAAATTCCAAATTCGTTTAAGACGATTTCGGATTTTCAGAAACGTTGAAATCCAGATGAGTAAGATTGCGAGAGTCTAGACCCGGGAAAGACCAAAGATCAGAAAATTCCGGTCCATTTTTCAGGATGTGAAGAAAAAGAATAGTTCGTTCCAATCGAGAGCCTATTTAAGGAAGTGCATTTTATCTGTATAAGCATAGAGCGAGGACTCGACGTCCTTGGAAATCCGATGATAAAATCTGACGAAAGGAAGGATCCTTAAATTTTATTTAAAAATATATTACAACGACCTCGACCCGATAAATAGGAATATTTACAATTTAATTTGCTTTAATTCAATGCATTCGTGTCGACTTTAATTCTCAGCCATAATCGCCGATTAGATAACCGTCAACTGTATACAGTCCCATTCGTAATTTGACATGTCGAAATTCAAGGTAGCGACCAATAATCGACGTTCAAAAATCAATTCCCCATCCGTAGATTCTTTCGGATACATAGCCCCCGCGAAAACGGCGATTCCCACACAATTCTGCAATATGTAATTATATTACGTAGATATTCAGGGATATCGAACTGCCGGAGGTCCTTGGAATCGTTCCGAAGGATCGGCGACGATTACGATTATAAGCATAAACGAACGAGGATTTATAGATCCTTTAGAAAGATATATTATTCGGTGAGATTCGACCCTCGCACTGTTCAATCATTGTATAATTCGTATACGAAACGAGGCGCCACTTTTTATCGAGCAATAAGTACGTGGGTATGTCTATATTCATTCTAGGATTTGTACGAGGTGATATTATATTGCTAACTATGTTCATATCTGGCGATAAAAAGTTCGAAGTTAATTGAATAGATCTACAATTATTTAGAATAATTACAACGCAAGTACGTATGTGCTGTGTGGTAGTACCTATGTGAATATACGCCTATACCTGACCAGTTCATGTACTCATTGACTTTCCGCAATCTTTAATTGCAACGAACAGCAGGATCAGGAGTTAATGACGTCGACCTGCCTGCACCTTGCATCAAGACTTTTCATTATATTTATAAAACAGATAAAAGGAATATTAATCCGAACACAACTGACCAGCTTAAGCGAGTATATAGTCAGCAGCTAGACACAGTCATCTAATAATAAATCATAAGTGCATCTATCTATCTACGTAGACGTTTTATAATTACGTATATGGTATCCATATATTTCCATTTCAATAAATCGCGTCTACACATTCGCAAGCTGTGGCAATTATTCCGAGGAAGTCGATGCACCGGGCATACGATTCCCCGCACAATACATACACGCATAGATAGACATATGTATATTAAGTCGACAGGGTAAACAACCGTGAGGACTTATCTGCTCGCTGTATAATTATTATTAGTTTAATGGGTAATTTTTCTTTCTACATATTTGAAAGAATAAATTCAAATAAAATGAAGGAAAAATCTATATTTAATTATATGAGTGATCGCGTATGCTCAAGCTACGCGATGATTAGATTTGGGGAAATCCTTGCACCGGATATATGCCTCCAGGGGATTCTATATCCCGCAAGTTATCGCAACTTACGGATATGTACGTAGGCAGTCCACCGGGTACTAGGAAGTGTCGAAAAACGTAATTTTTTCCCATTCATTACATTCCGTAATTTGCAACTAACTTTCTTCTCGATCTTCCGACTATCACGGGAAAAAGATATACCGATGGATCCTCCGGATAATTCGCAAATCGATTGATTATTAGTCGAGCATATTACAAGAAAGGGTTGAGTTTAATTTGTCAACGTGTTTCTATCTAGTTGAACTTTCATTATCTAAAAATTTCGCCGAGGAATCCACGCTCATATTCATCGACATAAATTTTTCAGAATTTTATCCTACTGGCGGAAAGTAATCTCGGAATGTTCCCGCGGCAACCGCGTTGCAATTACTAACCGCGGTGATGCAGTATGAGAGATTTTTCATCCCGAGAATAAAGGCGTCGTACGTAAAGAAGAGTTTCGGTCTTGGTAACTGCTAATAGTCCTTGGACTGACGGTGCGATCGTGAGTAAATCGAGCCAAAATTCATTTCAAGAAATCAGTTCACGGCTCCCTAAAAACGTGACCGTTTCAGCGCGGCGAGGTAATCGCACTGGCGCTTGCTTTGCCTACTCTACGTATCGCATTTCGCCTTTCAGTTATCCAGGTAAACGGCTGAAGCATTGATTATACATCGAAGTTAGATGTGACCGACATTATCATGAGAATTAGAATCTCAATTAGCACCGATTCCGCCGGTAGATATAAGAACAGATGATAGCTGACGTTAATCAGGGATATCGAATAAATTATCGTGGATCAGTGACCTTCGTTGGCTAGAGCTATGAATGCAATTTTCGAATGTATGTAGGCGAGAAAGAAGCTGTTGCAACAACCAGCGTGCATATAGTAGGTCAAAACTCCGATCTGAAATCAGTATATGAGTCCGATCTGCGAATACAAGTCCGACAAGAATTCTCTCTCGTTCTTCCCCAGTTCAAGGTATGAATTGCGCGTGGTAAACGAGGTGCAGTTAAAGAATGATCCCCGGATTTCCCCACGTACGAATGGCACGAGTTTCCCATCCCGTTTGAAAATTATTGCGATACGCATGATTATGTATGTCGAGCAAAAGGATTTTCCCCGATGTGTCAAAGATAATATAAATAATATCGAATTTTCCAAATCTACCGACTGCACTTTACTTATTCTTACCATATTAGTACATCTTCTCGAATATTATACACGATGTTCATTCAAATTCGACATAATTTTCCTTTCAACATGATCAATATGTACATCAGAGCTGTTGACACGATTTTTGTATCTACGAAACAACTTGTCGATGCTGAGAATCTATGTTTTACACAAAATCTGGCCACGATCTTGCGTATATACATAAACTATTGAAACGCTTCCGACAAGTGTGCAATTTTTTTTTCATTTATTTATTTATTTTTCTCTCCTTGTCCCCTCTGTTCTTCCTCAAATGCTTAACGTTATTCCTTGACATATAACAAGGAACATATTCACGTATCGCTGCATGTTCGACACTTGTCTCATCATCTTGTGCGACGTGATAAAAAAGTTTCTTTTTTCTCTTCAATTTTTTTTTATCAAACTATTTCCTCTATAACATTGAAAAAATGTTAATCCTCACAGAAGGACAAGGTGGCTGTTGGACAGTTTGCTAAGCTAATTATATCATTTATTATTATTTCTACACTATATGTATCGTACTGCAGTGACGATTAATTTTTCATTAAATGCAATTGTTATAATTGTTATAATTGTCATAATTATGATTATAAGGCGCTGAAAAAAAGCATTTCCCATTTTAGTTTCCTGTTATGTAAAAATTGTTGAATTATTATCAACTTTGCGCAATCTTTTAGACCTAATTGTTCATTTTTACTAGGGGTTTATATCGCTACAGATCGTTACCTCTGGTTTCGCTTCATCCCATACCCATATGATTAACTAGCTATGTATAATAACACCTATATGCAGCGAATGACGATGCCTGAGTGAATGACGGTGAATATAGTTAAATGCAGGGAACCAGTGGCTAACAATCACAACCATACAGCTATAGGTCAGTGCAAAGCCTGTCGCAGTTTGGTATAAAAGCCAGGCTACGTCAAACGGTCTTACACTCCCGTAGTATCCTTAGCGGAGGCCACCGCAAATAAGTTTGAGACGTGTTAGTTTCAAACGTGGTTTTTTTTTTCTTCGCCAATTTTTTTTCTTCTTCTTATCAATGAAGTTCATCCATCGAATATTGATATTATAATAACGGAAGCGCGGACGAACGTGTGACGATATAACGAGAAATAACGAAAGAAAGAAAGGGAGAAAAGAAAAAAAACAGGAAGATAATTTCCAAAGTTTGTCAAAAATTTGAAGAAACTTTATTTTCTTCTTTTTCCAGTATTCTTGCTCTTTTCATTTCTTCGTCTCGTCGCCCTGTCCCCGAGTTCTTAAATTATTTATTGACTGGCCTGATAACGATTGTGGATAAGTGCGGGAGTATAATTTTTTTTTTTTTGAATAATATATTCAAAACTGTGACTAAAAATATATGTGCATAGTGGATTTCGTAGTTTTCGTTACTTTTGTCGATCGATTGAATAACAAGAAGAAGCAAATCGAATAAATACTTATTATTAACTCACAACGGAGATAACAATTTCAAGGTATGTTTGTATACAATGAAAAATCATATTTCATTATTTGACTTAACCGATTATTTGATATTGTAAAAAGTACTATAGACGTCTCTACTGCTACGATACTGCAATAAAATGGAGAGAGAGATAGGCAAAGAGACGAAGAAAAGGAGAAGATTTTCAAAAAATAAAAATAAAAACGAAGAAATAAAAATTATAAGAGATCCTTGATTTCATTGGAAGGATAAAATTTGTTTTCAAAAATTTATCGTATAGTTCGAATAGTTATTTATTTATTTTATTTTTTTCTTTAAATACTTGAATTTTTTTACATCATTTTTTTCTTACCCACATTCGTAATTATTCACGAAGGACGTAAATAATTCGCGACGTTCGAGGGCAAATTGAGGATATAAAATCAAGACTGAGTCTACAACTGCAACACTAATATGTGGATAAGTTTCGCTTTTTACACATATATACAATATATTCGCGATTGAAAAAATTGAAATGAAATTAACGATTGAATATATTTACCCGCATATAATTAATCATTGATCATTCTATACAAAGCACAATCTTATTCCCCCCTATAACATTTACGCAGAATATTATCATTGATAAAAAACTATTAAATGCCGATCGATTAATGGCCCGAGAATATTATAGGCATTGAAATCCCCACTGCGGTTGCAATTATGTGCATATAGGTATAATGTCCAATGTAGAATGATAAAATATAAAATTAATACACCTATATATTATATAGACGTTTATAAATGCGGGTAGATAACGTCGAAGAGAACGGATATAGGTAGGTATATATATGTATAATATTATAATATGCATGTGAGGAAATGCACACACAGTCAGGTTATAACCGCTGCACCGTGATGCATCTCGGACAGTTATGCCTCATTATATGTATGTATACCTACATGCCTATATATACATATAAACGTATATGTATACTCAGGAATCAGCGGTAGTTAGTTCGTTGCACTTTGCTTTCGCGTGTATACCGCGTTGCACTACCGCAGCTACCGCGGTATATAGGTATACGCTCTATCAAGGACACCGAGTAAAAGCTCGCGAACTGCAACTTTCGCAAACCCAGTGCAGTACCAGCGAATATCGTCGTAGCTCATCGCGGAATTTTGTTTTTTTTTTAATCTTCAATTTTTTTTTCCAATTAAATTATATACCTACATTCGTTATACCTATATAGCTATACGGGTATATAATTTCCTTTTCATTATTCGACTGTATATAGGTTGGTATTATACGATAAATGATATACAGGTGCGAGAGATTTGAAATTCGAATTCGATCATGTTATACATGGCATAACATATAAATTACTACTAGATGTGATCGAAATAAAATTGATGATGTATTAATTTTTTTTTCTCCTTTTTTCTGTTAATTATAAAACACGCGACTAATGATCGGGACTCGGTGTCAGAACACGTGTTTATCTTTTTTTTCACTCATGTATTTATTTTGTCGTTTAGATTTCACAACACTGATAGGTAATTAGTCAAATCAAATTTTTTATACGTATGTGTGTGTGTGTTGGGTCGCGCTAAATTCGATCGCGAAATTGCATGATATACCGCGAGTTGAGGAAATTGAAAGTGCACCAGTGCACAAGGTTTCTGACTTAGAATTAATTAGATATTATACGGATGTAGGTATATAGCTGTGCCGAACCTTCTATTGCCAATTATGTATTGCAAATGATCGGAATAATGAAAACGAGATTTTGCACTGGACTAAACGCATCTTTACTCACTTCAAGTTATCGTTTTTTTTCCTAATTTTTCCTCGCGGTTATGCAGGGCTTGGAAATTGGTTGATTTTTTTTTTTAATTTCCACACTAGATGCAATACCGCGGAAATAAAAAACTATCTATACATATATATGTATGCTATGTGCTATACGATTAATTGAAATCTTTAAGGATTGGTACAGTAATCGGATAGAAATAACGTATGTCCATAATTATCGATTATTCGTACTCCGAGTCGAACAATAATTATATCAAAGTAAGAATTTGTATAGGTAATTTCGAAGGTTGTCCAATTTCCTGGTATACCCATATGTGTATCATGGCTCAAGTTTAGTGGACGAAAATAAATAATAAGGATAGAATAATCGGTATATAGGTTCGTGGCGAGAAGGTGTGTGTAGACAAGGACACTGGAGACTTTCGTATTTAAGTTTCACAATTTTATCATTATAAACAACCGATGTTGCAAGATGTACAAATATTATACTGCGATAATGCCTAATACATATGATTTATTCCATGTGAGCATGTATATACAACGTACCTTCTCGCAGGCCGTCGATATTAGCGATCGAAAAACGAAGAAAAAAAAAAATCAAAAAAAAAAAAAGAAAAGGGAAGAAAAATCAGCTGAATTTCGTCGGTTTTTGGTAACACGGGGAATGAAACTTTTGCAGTTCCGATGATTAGCTGCAGCGCAACGATTGATTAGGGGGAAAAAAATTCGGGACAGTATACGTCTGTCTATGAAGTTTCATAATTCGACGAATTAACGAAGGAAAAGTATAAATAAATTATGATTATAGTTGGAGTTAATTTTATGACCGGAAGTAAAACGATTGCGAAATAATTAAAAATTATTTTAATTATATAGATCAAGCCCTTTGCAGATTGTCGATTAATTTATTCCCGACGAAGAACAAGCCATAGATATACTTAGAAGAACGAAAAAAAGAAGAAAAAAAAAAACAGCCCATGAATCAATTTGTATAATTTTATGCGGACTGAATGTAAATATGTTTCAGAATGAATAATACCGTATTAATATAATATCATAATGAATTAATTGAAATAAATCGCGATAGATATATATATTGAGCTATAAAGTTTTCGGATACTTTGGTATCCTTTTTAATTAAACGCCTCGATTCATAAAATGATTCGCGTTAACAAGACACACAAGCCTGCAGCCACCTCTAGATTGATTAAGTTATTACGTGGAATTATCTATCAATCAATCAATCAATCAATCAATGAATCGGTCGAGTCAGTCAATTGCAGTATGGAAATAGTATGATTTAAATTTATATAGCTGGATTCGGTAGCCGCGTTTATTTCACCTTGTCACGTTTTCGTGGGACTCGTTAACTTTAGGTAGTTGTTACCCTTGAGATTATTTCACATACATATATCTATACGTACTGTCGAAAGCCCAGATTTTAAAATCAAATTATGTTTATTACTCTCGAATTTTTATTCATCTTTGAGGCAAGCCTGTCAAGCAATTAATTATCCAACATCTATTCGAGGTATAATTTATGTTAATTATTAACTGACCAAATGTTCTTTTCTCTATTCAAATTCACAGATTTCATATCTAAGTAGAAGAAAGTGAAAGAAAAAAGAAATAAATTATATACATGCATTCGGCGATGAACCAGAAATTTTCTTTCGATTCAATTTGCTATTTTTTTTTTGGCCTTTTTTTGATCAATGTTTTAGAATCTAGGATTTTAATTAGAATACTATAATCTGTATCAAGTTGTGAAAAAAAAAAAAGAAGAAGGAGACTAGCTCAATTAAATCTTAGTCTAAATCTCTGATCTAAATGAACTTTGTTTAGATGGGATCACTGAAACAGCAGTCTCAACTAAGGGGAGAGAACATTCCAAGAAACAACGAGGAGGTTTACGTTCACAAGATATTTTCTCAGGTAGCTGCCAACCACCCAAATCACACGGCGATAATTTACGAAGGTGATTAAACACATGAATGATTAATAAAGAGACCGGAGTATGCATGAGGAAGAAAAAGAGAAAAAAGAGAGAAGAAAAACACAAAAGAACATAACGAGAAAAATCCAGAACATGTCATGTTTTTTTTTGCCATTCTCATTGCAGACGAGTTTGGGAAGGAAAGATGCTTGACTTACCACCAGCTGGAGGCCAGGACTAATCAGCTGTCCAGAGTCCTTTCAAAACGTTGTAGGCGATCAGAAGGTCTCGATGATTTAGTAGCGATCTCAATGCACCCGACGGACCGTCTTCCGACGATATTATTAGCGACATTGAAGGCTGGGATGGCGTATCTTCCATTGGATCCAGGCTTTCCAATTCCCAGAGTTAAGCATATCCTTGAAGAAGCCGAGCCGCTTCTTGTTATCGCAGAAAAAGGAGGTGAGCGAAACACCTGCAATGGACAAAATGATTTTTTATTCTATTTATGCTTCCGTTGAAATGAGTATGAAGAAATACGGCTACTTCTTTGTATGTACCAACGATTTGTCCTAGAAAATTGAATGCCTTCGTTAAAAGAGAGAAAAAAAAAAGGAGAGAAAAGAAATAGAAAAAAAGGAACAACCTTGGCCCTGATCCGCTTGAAAAACGACATTCAGAGTCTGTGAGTTAGGTTTTTCTAACAAGTAAACCGACCAATTGCGCAAAATAAATTAAATGTCCATTTCCTAGTTGCACAATGAACAATTGAAGCTTGCCGCAGCCTTGCTCGCCATAGAGTGTAAAGTATCGTATACCCGTGTAATAATAATTGGCTTATTAAAAGACTGCATAATTGGCTTTGCGCATTTTTCTAATTGCACTAAATCGCTGGAATTTATGTATCGTTAAAAGTCTTATTTACTATCCATGAATGAAGCAAATTGTAAGTAAATTGTATTCCGGCTTGTTGCAAGATTTTATTAAAATGGAAAAATATACGAGCTTTATATATTCATTCGCTTGTTATAAATATTCAGACGACAATTCACCACCCAAAGAAACCGAGAACTGACTGCGATAAATGGCCAATTAAAAATTGTAGATTTTATACCTCCGTACAAAGACGTCCTTTTTTTCTTTTCATTATTTAATTCTTCTACTCCAAGAATGGAGAATCTGCATTCCTTGAGTGCATTCTCCCCGTAAACATTCATTATACAGTCTTCAAGTTTAACTGAATGCAGATACATATAGTTGTGCATAAACGTATGGAAAAATGTAATCGATCGATCGGTATTAGTCTTCTTTAATTCTAACAATTATTCAGACTCGTTCCAAGGAATGGGAAACCGCTATTCTACTATCTCTATCTCCTTTGTTAAATGTTTCCTTGAATTACGGTAAAATATATAGAAAAAGGAAGACTGATTTATCACAAAATTTTCATGAAATGAAAAAAGATATTTCAATCGTTTTAGCGGACATGACAATCTACGCTGGCACAAATGCCATTACCTACGAAGAACTCCTGGAAGAGGCAAGCGGAGAATCAACAGAGCCTTTAAATCTTGAGATTTCCTCTGAACTGGCCCTTGTATTGTATACTTCGGGTAGCACCGGGGTTCCGAAAGGCGAGTATTTATTGACGCTTAAATTATGGATAATTTTATTTTGTTTGAGATGAATTCCGGGAGGAATATTAACCTTTGTGGTAATATCTTATCAGGCGTTAGACTGCCCCATGAAACTTTGATGAATCGTCTCCGCTGGCAGTGGGGAACTCTGCCTTATTCGGATACAGAAGAGCGTTGCGTATTCAAGACGGCCTTGACCTTTGTAGACAGTGTCCCTGAAATTTGGGGACCTCTGCTTCAAGGAAGGAGTATTGTAGTTGTTCCAAAACACGTGACCAAGGACCCACAGCGGTTCATTAATCTCCTGGAAAATCACAAGGTGAATCATCAGTTCCTAGACCGAGATTCTTGCTGTAATTTCACCTCTACTTCCACCCTCTTGTCTTATTCGCAATTTCTCACCTCCCTCGCAGATCGAGCGTCTTGTCCTGGTTCCATCTCTGCTCAGGACCCTGTTGATGTATCTGGACATGCAGGAAGACGAGAAACTCCTGAAAAATCTAAAGCTCTGGGTCTGCTCTGGCGAGACGCTGGTCGTTTCATTGGCGGAACAATTCCTCAGTAGATTTTCAACCGGCGAACACACATTGGCGAATTTTTACGGCAGTACGGAGGTGATGGGGGACGTGACATACCACCTTGTGAATCATCCAAAGCAGCTTCAGGATCTGGACAAGGTTCCGATAGGTGAGAAACCGAGCTCATAATGAATTTACAGGATAGGCGAAGCGGAAATGAATGAATGGTGAAAAACGCGCGTTAATAATTTCCACAGGAAAGCCACTGGACAACACAATTATTTACCTAGTCGACAAGGAGATGCGTTTGGTCCCTCAAGGTGAAGTAGGGGAGTTGGTTTGCGCAGGAAGGAATTTGGCCGCTGGTTACGTACGAGGAAGAGACCCTCACCGTTTCCTGGACAATCCCCACGCCGTTGATCCAGGTAATTAGTCTCGAAGGGCGAATTGAATTGTCAGGCAACAGCTGGGAGTATTACATCAGTAGGCTGCCTGCGGAGCCATGATGTTAATAATTCATCATCAAGTTCAGACAGTTATTACTTTCAATTAAGTTGGAATAGCGATTTATTGCCTGTGAATTCTCCAACTGTAATTATGCTTTTTGCTCGATCTGACGGGTCGGATAGAATGTACAGAAATATTTACAACTAATACCGATATTGCATGCATCTATATTGTTGAGCAATGAATATACAGAAGATATAGTTGTTAGCCTTCGTCTTAAGCCGTTATAACATAATAGTTAAGTATAATTAACGATCGGCTATGAATCAACTGACTGCTCGACTCTTTTATTCAATAGTTAACTCGGAGCTGGTAAGGGTTTGAAATTATTCTTCTTTTTTCACAGAATATTCAAGAATCTATCGCACCGGTGACTATGCTAGGATAGTAAAAGGGATCGTCATATACGAGGGTAGAACTGATGCTCAGATTAAGATCAGAGGACACAGAGTAGATCTCGCAGAAGTAGAACGAGCCGTGGCAGCTTCTCCCGCTGTCGATAAGGCGGTAGTTCTTTGCTACAAGCCCGGTGAATTGTCGCAGGTAAATAAAGGTTTGAAAAAAAAACTAAACACGAAAAACAGGGAAACGCGATGGAACGGAGATACAGCAAGATTGGATGAAGAAGTATACATGATATTATGTCCAAATTATGAGAATATCTGACTCTATCGTTATCTAAGGCGTTTAATAACAACTACACCCGTTTTTAGGCGCTCATCTCATTCGTAACGCCTAAGGAAAACACCCAGATCTCAGGACTTCAGATAGAATCTTACCTACAGACTGTACTTCCACCTTACATGATTCCTCAGGTGATAGTAATCGACGTTATACCTTTACTGGTGAACGGAAAAACCGATAGACAGACGTTGTTGAAGCAATACGAGGCATCGAGCGCTGGTGAGACAGAGACTAAATTCTTCTGCTTATTAAAACCTCCTAACTATCTTCGTTTATTTCTAAATTATATTCTCATCTTTTATAGAAGAAGAATTCGCCGTCAATTGTGACTACGAAAATGTTCCCTTGTCGCTACTTCCCGCAGCTAGAGTTCTCTTCCCGACCGTAGCCTCGGTCGTTGGCCGAAGCGCTCGAGCTGTGGTTTCTATCGACTCTAATTTTTACGAGCTAGGAGGTAACTCTCTGAATTCAATCTACACGGTGACCAAACTTAGAGACCAAGGCTATCAGATTGGAATAACGGACTTCATAAGCGCTAAAAACATGGGGGATGTACTGGGAAGAATGAAAGTTGAAACGGATTCTGACACGGACGAGTCTGCCGACGGGGAACAGTACGTTATCGAAGAGTTGAATGACTCGCATAAAGAGGACGTCATAGAGTGAGTTTACTGTTCGGATTTATTAGAAACTGTGCGAAGGAGTGAGCGCGAGCTTATCTTTATTCAAAAATGTCAATTCCAGGATGATAACGGAGAGTTTCTACTCGAAAGCGGACTTGGAAAAATGGCTGATGCCCGATATTACGAGAGAAGATTACACAGACCTAATGAACAAGCTGTGGGAACCCCTGCTACAAAAACGACTGAGTTTTGTGGTCAAATCTCAGTCCGGAGAGTCGCTGAGTGTGGCGTTGAGTTTTGACGCGAGAGACGAGCCCGAGGTTGAAATAAACTCAAAGCTGACTATAATCTTCGAGTTTTTAGAGTATCTTGAAGGACCGATAAGAGACGGACAACTGCCGAAAGGCAAGGGACAGATTTTACACAGTTTCATGATGGGGACAAACAGCAGTCTCAACTCCGCTGAGAATGTTATTTTAATGAGGGAAATGGAGGAACACACTCTCAAAGTAGCTAGACAGAATGGTTACGCCGGGATTTTCACAACCAACACCAGCCCTTTGACACAGGTGACTTTGTTTTCAGACAAACTTAGAACATTTTTTACCAATTAGAAGTGAAAACTAACGCTATAATTCGTAATCGCAGCAATTGGGGACCGATATTTATGGCTACGAAGTCCTGCTAGACTACCAAGTGAACAAATATGTTGCACCGGATGGCTCCAGGCCATTTGGAAAGGCTCCTGACGATCAGAGGGCGGTCTGCTCGTGGAAGAACGTTTAGCAACAGACCTCAACGTGTACCAAATTGGTCGCAGGTTGATGTGAGATAAGTTAGACTGGTCAGTATTATAGAAACATCTGTATAGAAGTGTAAATATGTATGTGATAAGCGAGGAGAAGTGGGAGGAGGTCGGCATGTAAATTTCATTCGCAAAGAGTAATCGTCGAATTTGAATCTCGTTAAAATTTCTGTCCCTAGAATGAAGAAACGCGTTTCTAATACATTGAAAATAACCAGTGATGAAACGCAGCTATGAGCATCCTAATTCTTTTTTCGAAATAGGTGTGATATACTTGGTTGATATCTAGTTATAAACTTGAGAAAATAAGTTTCTTTCTTTTTTTTTTTTGCTTTACGGAGAGAAATGAAGTTCGAGTCCCATATAATCATCCATAATTATTTATGATATTATTAATAATAATATAGATAGCGTATAGATCTATTCGCATATTATCACAATATGTAGTTCGTTTATAAATAGTTTACGAAATCTGATATATAGATTAATAAAATGAAATGAATGTATAACTTTGCATAGAAAATAGCAATATCGGATACCCAAATCTCTGTACGATATAAACTATTGTTATAAATGCACTTATCAATATTCGTATGGTATCATTAGAGTTAAATTTACGTTCACATTCCTTCTCTGCCATATCCAACACATAAATATTATTAACAAATCAATGATTCAATCATATCACAACAGAGCCGCTTACCTCATAAATGAAAAGTGGAAAGCGGGATTCGTGAGGGATTTTCGGGCGGCAAATAAACGGGGAAAAACATTCTCCGGTCCACGCAATCACAGCATAATCAAATTTTCAGCAATTGCTAAATTTATGAGAAAGTTCTCGACGGCAGGGGCCAGGTTCTTCTCTCTGAACGTCTCTATGGATACCATCTTTCTACCCTCCGTTGTTGTCAGCGTCGCCAAAGACTTCAACTGGTTCAAAAGATCCTGAGTTTTATCCGATATCTCAGATATTATCTGAGCCTCGTTGTAAGACTGATTATCACCCAGCTGCACCATGAACAGAGCTATTTCTTTGTGCGTTTTCGTCATTGTCAGACTCTCTGGAGATGTGAATCACAAGATCAGGATTAATCAAACCATCCATCCAAATTAACAATTTTTATTTCATCTAAATCGCAGACGTTAAATGATACCTTTGGCGTGAGGAGCAACGGTGATTTCTCTCGCGGGTAAATTCACGAGTAGATCATAGAGCTCTGATCTCGAGGCAACGAGACTATCCCTGCATCCAGCAATGTAGGAAGAATGGCCCTGTGGGAATATGACAAAGAAATAGAGTTAAAATTATGTGAATTGAGTCCGCCTTCTCTTTAAAAACTAAAATCAATTATCGGGGATTAAAAATTGGCTAAATTCACGGTAGAATAGTACAGTAAGGTTTCGGAAAATGACCTTTAGCTCGAGAACTTCGTCCCTGACGAGATCCACCCATGGGAAAAGCTGGTCGGTAACATTTCTGTGCTTCATAAGAGCAGGGAAAGTTCTTATCCATTTAAGAAGTTGTTCTAGACTGTGGTGGTAGACGATTATTCGTTTTTTGAGCAATATGGCTGTGTATATGAGAATAGTCTTCAATTCAAAGGCCTTTATCAATCCTCTGACGTTGGTGCTACCGTTGGAGACTCTCCGTCCGTTATATTCGTCGCAAACGAACGTCCCGTTCTCATGCGTTATACAAGAGCCCTTTGTGAAGACTGATAGGTAAAGGTGGAGCAAATCTGTCGGGCTTCCAGTCCGGCAGTAAGTTTTGCTCAAAATTTTGCACAGAGCCTCGTACTTCTGAGGGTTGAAATCTTTGGCGAATAAAACAAGCGCCAGCTGCTTTACCTGTGTATGAATAAACGAATGAATAAATAAATGAGTGAAAATTTACAATTCCTATAAAGCTTTCCTTGCTAATCGAAGTGTTTTTGTTTTTCCAAGATCAATTAAAGAAAGGAGAAACTTACTCTGGGCAAATTGTCAGACTCTGTGATTTCGGTGGATTGAATATAGAACCAGGAGTTAGCGGCGTGTCTTGCGTAAACGAAAGGCAGAGTATCGTTCTGTTCGGATTGAAGAGTGAATTTTTTCAGTACCAATGATTTTTTGGCCTCTGTTACACCGGGGTAGTTCCACGTCCAAAGGACATCTCCGTTGCAATCTTTTTCTGTAATTATGTAATTTTTAGTACGATTTTCATCGCTTTCATATTCCCTCGTTTCATTTCATTTCATTCAAATTTACGGGCAGGAAATTCGTGGCCGTGAGGTTAACCAATCGAAATTAACCCACGGAACGCCGAAGCCGAGCGAATCGAGTCTTAGATTGAGGATATCAAAGCTTTGGGTAATAGGCGAGGGGTAAATTGATGCTTAAAATACGCGGAAATTATCTGGCATCAATTTAATATCGATTTCTGTTAAATATAGACGAAATAATAAGGCGATATTACCGATTATACTACAGGATAGCAGATCCATCGACGCCGCCATCTTTGTTTAGCGATATAACTACGCGAGTCGTTATGGTGTTGTCATAACTAAATAATATTCGTTTAGTATAACCGAGGTGATAATGGTGAGATTTATTATATATTCACCGAAAATAAATGTCAAATTTATTTTATCAAATCCTTAATGGGTTTTTATGCCGGTATTAATATCTACGAGAGTGATTTTGAGCTCAGTCTTTTATCCAGAACACGCGGTTCCATGTCCGCAGTGGAACGACTCGCGGCTATTAAAAAGTTCGAGTAGCCGGGGTGTTACGGGTTCTCAAGATTCAGATTCACGTCTCATGTTAAGCCAGTGATAATCCACAACTATAAGGATGGCGAGATACGGGCAGAGACCCGAAAATGCTCTGAAAAGAGCCAACGGTAAGTCGACTCGCTCAGGGCGAACACCTTCGACTACACTTTTCAATATGGCAGAGCAAAGGGCCCTCGGTCATGCCTTTGCTTGGGTGTGAATTTCCCTTATTTCAACTCTCAACTTCGCGCTTTTCTATATTATCTTACTAGCGTTGCATATCGCGTTTTAATTTCCCGATCTGAATTACACTCTTTATAGCTTTCGTCGCCCGATTATGACAGCTGTCACTTGAACAAAAAACTATCACGAAAATCAGATCGAAAATAAATTCTTGAATTCGTACATTAATCGTTACGTCACTCCCGTTATAAATATTACAGCCACGTTCGACTGACGATATCGGGTAGATAATGGAAAAATAATGCACACTTTTTACGCTAACCTCCAACACTGTCGGTTTAGAGAATTTTCGAGAAATGATTAGCGTTTGTAGACCAATTTTCCAGCGCTTGGAAACGCGTACTTTACAATCATTGATTAACCACCGCTAGTAAAATAAAAAAATTAAAATAAAACGAATCCTCCGATTTCGGTGAAAATCATCGCGACTTTGCCAACCTACACCGAAGATCGATGGTCGAAAAATTATGATCTAAATATGAAAGTGTTCGGAATAGAAATGCTTTTCTACTGAACTAAGGAAAAATTAATCTGAACTACCAATCGAAGTGTATAAAGAAAATAGCATACAATTTCACCGATTTCAGACTATTTTTCTATCATCGCGAAATTTTCGATGATTAAATAATCCTACGAATTTTTCTTTAGTTCACTAGAGACACATGTTCGCACCGATCGTTTTACCACCTGGATTTTATTTTTTGGCAATACGATTTTCAATTTATCTTGGAATATTTACTTTCTAATTTTGTCTTTCTTAATTCTCTTAATTTTTATAACAGAAATGAATTATAACTTATTACTGACGATAAGAGCCCCTAAACCCTGACCCGGTGTTTGTTTCTCTTTTCCTAACAATCTAGAGTTCATCGAGGTGGGAAAACCCGCGCGGGCTTTAGACACGCTGCAAGAAGTATTCCGCAATAAAAAATGGACGTACAGTTGGTCAGAGTCGGTGTTGGAGCCGATAATGTTCAAGTATTTGGACCTCTGTGTGGAGCTGAAAAAGTCCCACATAGCAAAGGAGGGTTTATTCCAATACCGGAACATGTTCCAATCGGTGAACGTTGGGAGTTTGGAAAATGTGATTCGCGGTTACCTGCGGATGGCCGAGGAGAAGACTGAGGCGGCTAGAAAGCAGAGTCAACAAGCCGTGATCGACATAGACGATCTGGACAATCTAGCCACCCCAGAAAGTATTTTGCTATCTGCTGTAAGCGGGGAAGATGCCCAAGACAGAAGCGACCGAACGATCTTAACACCGTGGGTGAAATTTCTCTGGGAATCCTACTGCCAGTGTCTGGAATTACTCAGGACAAATGCCCACGTTGAAACTCTCTACCACGACATTGCCAGGATGGCATTTCAGTTCTGTCTGGAGTATAATCGCAAGACGGAGTTCCGCAAGCTGTGCGAAAAGCTGCGGAAACATTTGGAGGAGATTTGCAAGCTCCCGCCTCTTGTTTCCAACGTTTCTATCAACAAGGCAGAAACTCAGCAGCTCAATTTAGAGACTCGTCTAAATCAGCTCGACTCTGCCATACAGATGGAGCTGTGGCAGGAGGCGTACAAGGCTATCGAAGATATCCACGGGCTAATGAACCTCTCCAAGAAACCTCCTGTGCCAAAAACCATGGCTAATTACTACCAGAAACTAGCTATGGTGTTCTGGAAAGCCGGGAACTACCTCTTTCACGCAGCGGCCCTATTCAAACTCCTCCAACTTTCCAGAGAGATGAAAAAGAACATGTCTTTAGAGGAGCAGCAGAGAATGGCTAACAGAGTTCTGCTGGCTACTTTGTCCATTCCTCTTCCATCGGCTCATCCTGAATTCGACCGTTTTATAGAGACGGATAAAAGCCCGTTGGAAAAGGCCCAACGGCTCGCTGTTCTTCTCGGTCTTACTCAACCTCCGACTCGAGTTTCACTTCTGAAGGACATAGTTCGTTTGAATGTAGTCAATCTGGCCTCTCCTCACCTCCAGGATCTCTACTCTTGGCTGGAAGTCGAATTCCATCCGTTAGAATTATGCGCCAGAGTTCAAACGGTGATACAGAGTCTTCAGGTCGATGAAAACAGCCCTTTGGCTCAATACGTACCTGCGCTACAAGATGTGACCCTTGTTCGCCTTGTGCGACAGATATCTCAGGTCTATCAGACTATCCAGTTCGCTCGTTTACTCGAGCTTGCAAAATTCACTACTGACTTTCATCTGGAAAGATTGCTGGTCGATTGCGTCAGGTACAATGATATGCAGGTGAGGATTGACCACGGTAAAAAATGCATACATTTCGGCGTCGATTTGTCGGAAGCACAGAGGGAGGATCATCCCGATGGACCTGTGCTTCAACCTATGCCTTCGGAGCAGATTAGATGCCAGCTTGTTAACATGGCTACCGTTTTACATCGCGCTGTGGCCGTGATAAATCCCAACAAGAAGAAACTCGAGAGGGAAAAACTCAGGGCTACGCTAGTCGCTCATTATCATGAAACTAAGGTCAAGGAGCACCAGAGGATCCTGGGAAGACACAAGATCATTGAGGAGAGGAAGGAGTACATAGAACACATAAACACAGTCAGAGAAGAAGAGGAGATGAGGAGACAGGAGGAGTTGCAGCGGCAGCAAATGCTCGCTGAACAAAAACGCCTGGAACTTGAGAGAGAAGAGAGGGAGAGGAAACGACAACAGAACGAAATTCAACAGATCAAAGATCGCCACTTGAAGGAAAAGATGCAGCAGATATCTCAGACCAGTCACGGACAGAAGGTCCTCAAGAGACTCGTAGATGATGAGAAATTGGATGCTGAACACATCGCTGCCCGGGAGGCTGAAGAGCTGCAAAAAGAGCGCAGGGAAATGCAGCAGAAGTTGAAGTCTCAGGAGAAGAAGGTCGACTATTTAGAGCGGGCTAAACGCATCGAGGAAATACCGCTGCTGGAGAAAGCGGTAGAGGAGAAGAATGAACTGGCTAAAAAAGAGTGGGAGCAGCAAGAGACAGAGCGAATTGCAGCAGCGATTGAGGAAAGGCAACAGGCTGTTGCTACGCGAGAACGGATGGCCAGGATGAAGGAGGACCACGACACCTTCCTGGACAAGATACTCGCGGAGAGAAGGAGCATTTATGTGGAAAAACTCGAGGACTATGAGGCAATGATACGCGAAGAGAGGGCCAAGCGACTTTTGCAGCGTAAGATCGAACGCAAGGAAGAACGCAGGGCTAAATGGGAGAGAGAGCGGGCCGAAGCTGCGGAGAGAAAACGGCTCGAAGAACAACGCGCTAAGGAGGAAGAGGAGCGAAAACGCATGGAAGAGGACAGGCTGTTGCGCGAGGAAGAGGAGAGGCTGTTGCATGAGGAGGAAATGGCGAGGGAAAGCGAAAGGATGGCCAAGTTGGAGAAACAGGCTGAGATACGGAGGGCCAGAGAGGCGGAAATTGAAAGGAAACAGGAAGAGGACAGAGCCAAGTCTGCGGACACTTGGAGGCGTGGTGGAGAGAGAGACGGGCCACGAGATCGGGAGATTAAGGACGTGCCCAGAGACCGGGATTCGCGGGATATTGGTCGGTCCGAAGGACCGCCACGTCCTTGTAAGTATCCTGGGGTTTAGAGGAGGAGAAGGGCTGTTTAAATTCGAATCTAAAATCTTCATTTCCGTCCGTTTTCTAGCCGGGGATAGCTCGTGGCGTAGGGGCGACGCGCCGGCTCCGAGGGAGGAGGGAAATCGCGAGGAACCAGAGCGCTGGAAACGTAGAGAGCCGGAAAATCGTCGCGATGACGAAAACGAGAGCGTTTGGAAACGCCGGGAGCCGGATAGACGCGACAATCGGGACAATCGGGACAATCGGGACGAGGAGGAGAGATTCAAACGCCGCGAACCCCCGCCGGCTAAAGATTCCGAGGATGGAGAGAGGTGATTATATTCCTTCGGACTAAAACTAGCGGAATTAACATCTACCTGATTTTTAATCCTCAATCTCGAATAATTTACAGATGGAAACGAAAGGAACCAGAAGACGGGGAGAGATGGAAGAGGAGAGAAGCTCCAAGGGACAGAGAAGACAACAGAGACCGGGAGGACGGAGACAGATGGAAAAGGCGGACTGACGATCGGGACAGAGATCGTGGGGAAAGATTCGAGCGACGAGAAGGAGGAGGTGGACGAGGCGGATACGATAGACGAGAAGATCGCGACCGCGGCGTGGTAGGCTTTTGATTAAACAATCGATCGCTCAAGAATGGACTCGGAAATATCGATAAGAAAAATAAGAATCGAATAAGAGAATTCCGTCTGTCCTTATCATAAAATGTCGCGATATTCTTTCAAGCTGCTGTATAGCATGTGAATATATTATTATTTTTATTCGCAGGGCGGTGGAAGCTCTTGGCGCGATGCTCCGCGCGAACAGCCAACGCCTCGTTCTGACGCTGGGCCTCGCGCACGCGAGGATCGTGGCGACAAAGATAGATTCCGTCGCGACGGACCTCCGAGATCAACTAACAACGATCAACAATGGCGTAGAGACGCTCCGCCGCGCGATTCACCGAGGGACGCTCCGAAGAGGGAGGAAAGGTGAGGGAAATTGCCCGATGAGAGAAACTGCCCGATATTCGATTGGAAGATTATATTTGAAATTTTCGATGAGAGAAAATTTATTCGATGTACTCATGTCTCTTCTTTATTTCTCTCTATAGACGGGATGACCGCGATCGTAAGGACGAAAGACCGCCACCACGTCGCGAAGAGCGAAGAGAACCACCTCCCGCGGAGAACGAGGGATGGTCTACGGTCAATCGGCGTTAGATAATTAACCGCCATATTTACAATAACGCGATTTAACATGTGAAGAAGAAGATTCACTAATTTCTGATGTGAAAACAGCCGATGTGTGCTGGGCATCGGTATGCCTACCTTATTGAGTCCAGCCGCCCTTCCCTTCGCCCCCCCGATTTCAGTTTTATCTAACGCTATGAATACAGCAATGTATATCTAAGATCGATAATTGTCTATAAAGATTGCCGATTATTATGAATTTATTAATATTCGTCCGCGTTTTTATAACAGTTTGAAATTATAGTGTAAAAATAGGAAGAAAAATGCACAAGTTTAATTAAAAAATTCAGTTTTTGAATTGTTATTTACGTTTTTTTTTCTCTTTTTTTTTTTCTTAAATTCTTATACACGTTTCGGTGCCCCCGTTTATATATTCGTGGGAATATAAATCAGATGTAATTTTCTCTACGAAAAAATTCAATCAGGTGCCGGATTTGGTCTAGTTTGATTAATTTCAATGTACGATATCCGAGGGGAAGGGCGTTAATATAGAAGGAAACTAACAGTTCGAATTTACTTTTCTTCCCGCTTCGCTATTCAGTCACAAGATTAAATAAAAGAAAGTGAAATTTATTCCTGATCAACAAAATAAAGATTAAAATATAAACAGTTGGAGTTTGACAAAATTCTTATTATTTTTCGTTCTCTTCTTTTAATTTCAACGATGATTATTATCATTATTATTATTATTACTATTCTACATTTCTCAAAGCTTCATATATAAATCGAAGCTCGATCAACGTAGATAAATTCGATATTATTAGTTTCCTTTAATTAGATTATTAATAATCGCTGGGTCACAGTTATGCGCTTTTATCCTGTGACTTTTTGACGATATATTTTTATCCTATCTTGTACGTTATATAGGTGTATTATTTACTAAAAAAAAAAAAAAAAATAACGTTGAGCCGATTAAGAATAACTTCTTTTTTTTTTTTGTCTTACGTTACGAATCGACATTGTATCCGACAATTTTATCTCGGACACATGTAGCCGGAAACTTTGCCGTTTTCGCAACGGGTCAATAAAAATTTCTGTCTCTTAAATAACGAATATTCCATTTACTTTATATAGTATTAACGAATATCCTTTCTCTGAATCCTGAAAATTCCCAGACGAAAAAAATACAATAAATAATTAAATATATAATGACAAGCATACAGAATCGAGTAAGTATTCAGTAATAATCTCCTCACGATTATTTGAGAGAATAATTTATTTTTATTTTATATATAAATTGAAAACTATTGATTATTTATTTATTTTTTTTTGTTTTTTTTTTTCATTTTCAACTTTTTCAGACACGGGGTTTATAGATATATTATATATTATATTATCGCTTTAGTCCATTTCAAGCAAAGCCATTAAATATCATTAGTTCTTCAAATAAATTGTAGATATAAAAGATAGACGAAAAGAATTATAGATTCTTTTCGAATAATGTTTTTTTTTCTTTTTTTTTTTTTGTTTAAATACTTAATTTAAAAACACTATGCCTGAGATTAAATACATAATTATAATACAGACTATATAATCAGAGAAGAATAAGAATAGCTAATTTACGCAAAGGCTAATTAATCACGTTTTATATTCATGAAATAAATAAAGGTATTCTCTAACGCGTTTGGTTATTATAATATGTAATATGTATATAGGTAGGTAGGTATATACAGATATATATATATATATATACCCCACATTAAACTTAAAACTTTCTATTTACACATTATTATTTTCATTTTAATTTCAATTTAGCATAGTTCTCACACACACGGTTTGCACATGGCAACACTTTCGTGGATTGAACGTAAACGATGTAAAAAACCAAAAAAAAAAAAAAAAAACAAACCAAAAAACAAACAAAGTTTAAAGAAAAGATGAATGACAAAAATGGGAGAAAAATAATATCAAATTATATCCAAAAAGAAATGAAATGAAATGAAAAGAAATGTAAAAAAAGGAATGGGACAATCGCTCCATTTCCCATCGTAGTCGTTAAACATTCAAAAGAAATTCACACGGTGTGGTAGATAATTATTTCTATTGCCAGAGAAATATTCTCTTCAATATTTCTAATTATTATTATTATTATTATTATTATTATTACACTATTATAAGACACGTGATTTCATCCCCTCGTTTCAAACCCAGTAATTTTTTACTTTTATTGCCATCTAATAGTGTGTTCGGAAAAAGAGAAAAATCAATGAATTCGCGTTACTTTTTCTCTTTCTTTCTTCTGTTAATAATAGTATTAATGATTTAATCAAAAAGCAGAAAAATCAGGGCATATATAATTTGTTACTTATTCTTTTCTCATTAAATAAATACGGCTGCAGCGTGATTACGAGAATAGGGTAGTTTTACATACCTAGAAATTTAATCAAGGGATAGTCTATACTTCTTCGCCGCGAATATATTTTCTTCCGTTTTCTTTTTTTTCGTTTTTTTTTTTTTTTATCAATATTTAATAGAGCATTATGGCTGCGGCAGTCTTTTCCTCTAATGCTGGCGCAGGCTCTGATCTCTCGTCTCTATCTCGGCCAGAACCCCATCCGACTAATGCTATACTGATTAAATGAACGACTCCAGCTCCGACGACGAGCCTGCAAATAATTAAAAAAAAAAACCATTCTGAGTACATTAATTACCATTTTTTATTTATTTATTTATTTGATTTCTTACCAAAAAGAATAGCCCAGCTCAGCAGAACGTTCGCTTGTCCACATATTGTCTATGTCCTCTTTAGGCAATACGTTATAGTACAATTTCGTGTAATATTGAACTAGCCATGTACCAGCACTGGCCAAACAGAGTAGAACTTGAGGAAGAAAGAGAGAAAAGAGAAAAGAAATGATTAATAATCATGAATTTTCAATCGATTCAAATCATTCTTATATTAGATTTTATTTTTTCATTCTTTCGGACGACGATCTGAAACCATGTTAATAATTTTCAGAAAATATATACAGATATATATGTACATACATACGAATGGAGAAATTTTTCTTCTAAATTATTTCTCTTATCGTTCTTTCAATTAACGATGATATATATTGTAAAGTTTCTTTCATAATTTCTATACTCACGCGCCAGGATGTTCATGAGGTAAACACCGGGTACTGACAAAATTTGTGCCCTTGGTGTAGTCGCTGTGTTTAAAACGGCCAGTAAAGCTGCCAGGGCAGCTGCTACCAAAGCGGATGCAGTTGTGCCGAGAGTACCGGCCCACAAGCCCCATGTCATTACGGTCGGGTCTTGCCTAATCATATGGGGAACTGAAATTTGAGAAAAGAGAAACTTTTTCTTTGATTTCAATTTTTTTTCTTCTTCTTCTTCTTTGCTCGTTATTTAATTTCCTATCACCGTAGCACCCGGCAAACGAAATACTATACAAAATCCGGATTGACCGTTGGCTCGCACTTCGAACGGGAATATCAAGTCCAGAGTCAAGACCCTGTGAGAACACGAGCATTAGGCAATGCTCCGTGTTAAGCTGTGCGACTCCACGCACTGTGTCAATAAAACTAAATAGGTATGCCTATACATCGTCAAATTTCGCGAAATAATTTTCGCGCGAAGGTGCAAGTATGAGTATTTAATAAAATCGTTCTATAGGCGGGTTCGTATATGAATAAGCCCGGCGTGAAAAGCGACTAATTCAAATTCGAATCACGAAACCCGTGCGCGATGCATCGCGATCATTTTCAATGCAGACATTTGTTACCACTGTACGTGACTTGCTTATAGTCAGTGCATAGGTAACTTGTACAAAGTCCTCCGTCGCCTACCTCAACAAATGATCGCATACTGGTTCATTATGATCCTATAGACTATGGTTTAACATCTAATTATAGATATTACGTGTTAGAATGCAACGACAGCTATTGCTTCATACCTAGATGCGGATATACGTGATATAATATGGTCGAATGGATTATCGTTTTATTACGCGGAACTGTGTAAAAAAGAAGTAAAACTAAACTGAAAAAATGAAAATAAAAATAAAAATATCAGCGCTATGGGTTTACGCGAGAATCATTATACGTGCGCAAGGGGTATTCGCCTTCTCGCACGAACGCTTCAGCAGCTGTGTTATAATATACCATAGACTCTTCCTATCCCAGTATAACTATCCTCGGTTTTATCCCCTCGCCTTTCATTCTTATTCAGAGATTTCAACTATACTTGGCAATTTCCGAGATATCTCGCACCTCTGATCTGCAAGTACATGGCAAGATCAAGCTTCGTGCCTGCCTACCTAGATTCGCAGGATATATTTGATATTGTATTATATAAACACACAATGGCGAATGGCACAAGTTTCTCCTCATCTTTGACCAAGATCAAATCTACCGTCTGCATGCATGGCGATATAGCTGCGTTAATTTTTTAGATATGAATCTAACTTCCGAAGGTCAATTCGGAGATTAATTATTATTAGAGAAACGGGAGGTTCGTACCAACTCGCGTTTCTCCTATTTATAGGAATTAATAATGCCTCGAAAATTTCCGACTGTCAAAATTCAAATGCAAGGAAAGCAGAAGAAATTCGGCTCCGAATTTTTCCATGTTTTAATTTCTAAAAAAAAGGAGACTATAATTAAGTACGAAATTTTCATGTTTCTCACTTCGACTAACACGGTTTATTATATATTTTAAATCACGAGTCAAACCTATATCGGGGGTACCTATTCAATGAAGACTTTCACTTTCCAGTGGCTAGCTAGTGAGTGCGTAACCACACGTTGACACATCTACGTATATTATACCCACACGTATAAAACGTATGTAGTATTCTTTACTGCAGGAGATAATGGGCACGAGAATCCTGAAAACTATTTACGTTCCGTGTTCAAACTCACTCTAATCGCTATGTCGTTGGCTGGTTTAAACATCCAAGCAATTATTTACACAGTATATATATACCTGTGCGTAAATTTTAAATACCTTATGGATAAAGCTTCCCGTAAATCTAATCTCCTTTTTTTTCGGTTTTCTTTCGAAAAAACTTTCTCCTTTTCCATAACTCTTTTATATTTTTTACATACCATATTTTCTATTTCCTCTTCATAGCCGCGGCAGCAATAATTGAGTATCAAATTTACGTAACAGTTATTGTATGCCTAGAATACGAAGATTTCACGGTTTAAGTAACACGATTTTCCTCAACCACGTACAGCTACAATCAAACATACGCGAAGCGTATTCTCGGGAATTGTTGCTAAATAAAAACCTACAGTGTAGTGTACCACGCGGGTCTCATGGTTGGGAGCACGTTCGGCTGCAATTACGATGCTAATAAGATTCCGCACCTCACGGTTACTGACCACCCCAGATCTTAACCGGCCTCGAACAACACCCACCTATTTTTCTATCTCTAAAGCTATATTTCCTAAATCGCTTTATACTCAGAGTTTTATTTTCACAAACTTTTCCCCACAATACCCGAGGGTGAACGGATCGATTCTGTGTCTTTGAAATTTCTCTACCTCCATATTCGGGCGTTAAATTTCCTTTCCGGTTAATGCTTATCCTCACCACGAGCAGGTTATAGGGTGACAAGTTTTTTACGCGTATAGAAAACATCGATGCAGATATAGCAGAATGAAATGACTTACCGGAAACGTGGTAGGTCCTCCATCCGTAAGCAACGTTCAGTTCCTTTTTACCCTGCAAAAGACCCAGGTGTACACGTCCAGCACTATCCTGGGGATTTGGCGTCCTCCAGGGCCTCGCTTCGACCCAATGCTGTGTGACGAGTGCTGCACAGACCAACCCCCCGCCTAATAACGACAAGAAAAACGTGGCGAATATCGTGCCTCTTCGGAACATCGACGTCATTTTTTGACCCCTTTGATGATGATGGCTGTTCCCGGGGCAGCTGGCCACTGAGGGTTTGGAAAATGGGAATAAAATGATCCGATCGTATAGTTATGTGAAATTATTTGATCTGAGATTTAGCTCGTTCAGTTTCATTCCGTGAACGAAAAATAATTTTCTGCGAATGATTTTCTGAGATAATGTAATTGATTAGTTTTTCGTAATGTATCTTACCCTGTCCCCGCGTAGCCTCGGCGAATTGGACCTGATTCAAGCTCTTTGAAAACTCTCCCTGTCTCACTTTCTGCGAGAATTCAACCGCGCTAAGTTTTTTGCTAAATTTAACCCTGTTGTTAGTTGACTTAGACTTTATTTTACCAGGTTTTTGGAGCGAGGATGGTCTCGGTCTACGAGCAAACGCGTATGGTATTGTGTACGGCTGGGCTACGTAGAAATATATGGGTCTGTAGTCTTCATGGGGATTTTGTGGGTAACTTCCCTTTATCGAACAACTATTATCACAGGCACTTGGCGGATTGTTACTGTACGTGTAAGAATTTGGGTGATAAATTCCGTACTGGTGAGCCGTTTTTCAAGCCTTATTTTTCACCTATTTAATTCAATTTTTCTTTCTTTTTTTTTTTCTTTCTTATTATTCAATCGCAAGTTCAAAAATATTTGAAATAACGTCAATTTGGATTTTTTCTATTAAACAGTATTACGCCAGTTTTCTTTTTTTTCTTTTGCACTGCCAAATTTTATCTTGCAATTTTTCTTCTGGACTTATAGGTCGTTCGAAATTCCTCGAGTTTTCGTTTTTACCGGATACTTCTTAGAAGAAGTGAGCCAGTCAGCAGCTACGTGACCTATGAAAATAATTATTACCGATTACTTTACTGACCGTGACGAAACAGTTGTTGTTTTAATTTCCGTATATAAGTGAAGTATACATAAATACTGGGTCTTGCTCTTGTCCCAGAAATAAAATTCCGGCATACGATTATATAGAGAATATATAGAATACGTATACGTATAGTTAAACATTTTCCAACTTTCAACATTCAAAAAGAAAAAAAAAGAAATAAAAACGACAAAGATGCGACGATCTCTCCGATTCACGCTTCGAAAGGAACACCTCTTTCTCTCTCTCTCTCTCTCGACTAGCTCGTATGTTACATACGTGACTATACCTATATACGTATGTATGTAATTCATACGACAATTTCGAACGAGCTGAGAGCTGTCTTTCTACATACTAACTACATACATCTATACATACAAGTTACAAGGGAGTTTGCCGAGGTGCCCACCTCGTGACACTGGATAACGGCATTTGGTCGGCTACATAAGCGAACCTCTGTGTATATATGTATATTATATTCGACGATTTCGTATCGTATCGTTTTTTCTTTTCTTTTTCTTTTTTTATACATCTAGACTTTGGTCTTCTATCTTTATTTATTCTTATTTATCTTCATTCAGACGAGAGGAATGTATCTGCCCGTTAGGTACACGCTATTATAGGTTATACCTATATACTTCTCACGGAGATCCGAATGCCTGGAGAGAAGATACGCGCTCGATTTTACCATTGCGTATATATATATTACGTCCGTGTACATAGAACTGTACTATGATACGAAATTATTCTTCTTTTTATTCATTTCTTTTCTATTTGGTTTTTCCACTAGGAATAAAACCCAACATTTTACTACTATTTTATTCAACTAACAAAGCATGTGAAACCCACGTATTGTCGTCATTCTTTATTCATTTCACGGTCCGTGTACATAAAGAAAGTTTCCATGTATACGCGCAAACGCGACTTGACCAGCCTAAAGATATAAGTCAAGTATATATACATACTTTGCGTAGATAATATAATAATCTGACTTCCCTCGACGCGGATTATCGAATGATAATTATATTTCCTCGGCATTGAAATTTGGAAAGAATTTCTTTCTCTCTCTCGATAAAATTTAGGATACAAGTGAAATAAACTATCAAAAATCAAAAATCGAGGCATTGCAACTCGATCGTATCACCTATGAAATAGTAAAACTAGGATATTTCATCTCTTGACATCGATCAGGTGAAAACATCCGCATATAATTCAAAACGATGTGTGAGACGATGACTGTCTCATATTTATACCTGAGTGAGTCTTACACATTCTCGAAACGTATGTCTATACACGGATGTAAAACTGCCCACGCGAAAACCGCACACGACTCGGTTTTAATTCGAGTATAAGAATAAAGCGAGGAACTGGCTTACGCCGACGTATCTCGTAATCATTTTTTTTCTATTCTCTACAATACACGTATATCTACGAATCTTCTCTCTTGGTGCAGGTAACCGTTTGCACGAACGTTTACCGATAATAGAACCTCGAAGTGATGTTAATTCCGCTCGTGACGCAACGATAATAATAAATATACGCATTCGAAATAAATACGCAATTGCTAACGTTTGCAATTTATTTTATTTCACTCATTCATTAATTTCTTCCTTCATCCTTCATTCTGATTGCACCATGTCACATCCCATCGTTTTCTCTGTCTACACTGTACAGTAAAGATGCTAGATAGTGCCTGGAGTCGAGTGACGAGGCACTGTTCATCGTGTAACTGGGTCAAACGATGGGCGATCTTGTTCAAGACAATTTTGTGCATCTATAACTGTATAAAATGCGATATTTTTACCGATAGAAACGATTTCGCAGCCACGGCAACGAATATAATTACGATCGAACGAGTACGGAGTGATAATTTCATACGCGTTCAAAGCTAGTTCGTATTCCTCAGAAGATATAAGCAACGCGCGTGATTATCGTCGCATGTAATTATCGATCGTGTGCAAAAATCAATATTTTATCATAATTATTATCAAACTCGAATTTTGACACAGAGTTGAAAAGATGGCGACATAATCTTAACGGATCCGTTAGTGGCACAGGATACGATTAGCCGCGTCCGTTTATTTCGGCAATTATTCGCGAACGGCGCGTCTTCTCCGCGACGAAATCGATTAGCTATTAGCGTAAAAAAAAAGAAGAGACCGTTTCCGATCAGCGACGAAACGGCTTCCCTTAATTGAAACATTTTCCTATGAATACACGATTTTTTATCATAAACGACCACGTTGAATCGTAGATAAAAAAAATTCGTCTGTACCTTTCCCTCACTGACAATTATGCCAGACAAATAATTGACCAAGGGCGTATGAGGAGATTGGCGATCGGAAAATTGCTAATTCTGATTGAATTGGAGCCCCCTGGTTTTAGTTACACATCTCTATACGAGAATGATAGTTACCTTGGTAATTGAACCGACGACTAATGAAAGGATTTGATTAACTTCCCTCGCCAACACTGTTGTACGAAGAGATATAAATTCAAATCGCGATATGGTCGAATAAAAAAAGAAAACGGTCACTTTGATTTCGGCACAAACATCACACGTCACAAACTGATATCCGTTTATATGTTTTTCGAAGGACGCCGGGCGTCGACTGTATATATCAAATGAAACAATGGATGAACGGGTTTTGATCGGCGAGGGTTCTTCCGTGCTTTTGGTCCTCCTCTTTCGTCCTATTTTCGGAGAATTCTTATTCCCGAATACTTTTCTCTCCTTCTCTTTAAGTTTCCGGAAAATTTCAACGAGCTGAACGGCGTGCGGATTTATGATCGGCGTTTAACCAAGGGCCCAAGTCCTCTCGGCATACCGAACAGCGTGTATTTCGTGAGGATATTACGCGCCGTGTACCAGCTGCGGCAGGTATTCCGAAAACGGTTTCTTTCCCATAAAGACAAACTTATACGCGTCGTGAAATGAGCGAGTAACTCGACTGCACCGCTGCTCCGTAGAACCGAACACCTTTTAGCTTCATGAGCACTTTTACGCGATTAACCGATCCCCCGTTTCGACACTACGGGTAAAATACACGCGACCTGTTACCTGTGTTACTGATAGTAACACAACCTGCCACAGACAGGTGAGGTGGCACCACTTTCCGAACGATATTTATATACCTGCGCGCGTAGCGCGAGATCTTTTCTCCTCTCTAGCCGGATGAGCGAGGATCGAAATATCGGGCAAAAAAATGGAGAGAATAAAAATACATTTTACAGTTACAGTTCGGATTTTTAATGATTGGTTGAAAGATATGAGAAACATATTACAATCGTTGGTCGATTATCATACTCTAATTCTTCATCATTTCTCTAGATAAAATAAGCCGTCATTATCATGGATTTAGAAAAGTACGAGAGTCCCATCGGCGATGTCTTCAATGTCGATCTTCGTCTCGGGTGGTTCGCTGTTCACAAGCCATTCTCGGAGGAATAATAACCCGATGTTTATAGAGTGGAGAAAGAACGGTGTCAGAAGAAGCCTGATCGTGAAATAAAATTATTCTTCATTTGGTGAAGATTAGGCAGAATTTCAGTCGATGTATGTAAATAGATGCACATATCACCCACCAGTAAGAATATCCCAGAGAACTTCTAGACTCGAATTCGCCGACTATCGTATCTCTGATTGCAATATCATTTTGAGTTCTGACCGCGTAATGGATTCCCCATATCATTAGAACGATCGCATCTAATCCTGCGGCTATACTATTAGCGATGAAAATACCCTGTGTAAATAATAAGTATAATTACTAATCAGCTAAGGGCAGGCTTTCCAAATGGCATCGGTTTGTATATGAAATGGAACAGAATTTCATGGTTGCTAAAAATTGGCTACTAATTACCTGACTTTGCCAGATTTTTCGGCCAAAAGTTTCGATTTTTACAGATCCAATAACGTACAGAAAATAAAATGTTTAGAAAATAAAAATGATGAAAATCGGATTCATACGACGGTATTAAATAACTTTTGATAAAATCTGCAGAATTCTATGTTTTCCAGATGCGTATACGAATTCAATGCATGCCGATATGATGCATTTATTATATTAATGCTGAAATCTTGATCCTGGGTAAATCCAGTCGTAAATAATCGCCCGATTCAATATATACTTATTGATGACTTTATCTTTTGAGATTGTGTGAATACATTCAGCGATTGTGACACAGGCATGAATATATACCCTGGGTACTCGAGATCTTATTTAGAGATTTGGAACCCCGGTTATTCATTGTTAGCTATATTTCGGGCGATAAGAATTGATTCTAATTTCGTACCCCGGATAGCAGAGATTAAAGACTCTTATCGAACCAGCAACGGGGCAGATATTTCCACCTGTTCGAAACTCACGGCCAACGATTTATGCGCTTTTCTCGTTTCAGGGGAGGAAATGATACGACGAAAGGGAAAAGCTCTCTGTATCTTACCAGGACGTTGAAATACGATTCTGACGGATTCCAACAGCTGTTTAAAACGGAAAGAACAGCGGAAGCGAATGCTGCAGTCAGGAGAAGCGCCAGGAAGATGACGCTGCTTAGCCATGCCCCGGCGTTAACGAATTGGGAAGTAGCTGACCGAGCGAATATCGATAGAAAACAGAAAGCGATCATAAAGGTTCGTGTAACTTTGTTCCGGAAAATTATCCCGAGATAATCGTAACCGTATTAACTCACAGGTCCCATTATCGGCTCTCGATATACTCAACGTTGTCAAAGACCTCGCTGAAGCGGTGCAAGAAAACGTGGGTGATTCCCCAGCCAAGAGTCTTTCGACTTCTAGTTTTCTCTCCGAAGCAGTCGACAAGCAGCTCCATGCACAAGCGTTCGAACCCCAAACGCAAGTGACTTTCGTGGAAATAGAAAAATGGTAGAAATAGTAAAGAAAAAAAATAGCAACGGACGGTTAAAAGCTTGGATATAAATGTCTCACTGTAAAGATCGAAGTAAGCCGGAGTCTGGACAAGCCGCCTTGTCAAACTACCCGTAAATAAACCATGCTGTGCCTCAGAGTCTGCGTAAGTCGTCGCAGATACAGGAGTAACAATCGCATAAGACCATCCAGTAGTTCCCATTGATATGCAGATTATTATAACCGAAGCAGCCGATATTAGCGCCGTGACGGAAAGAAAAACGGCGTACGTTTTTCCCATTTTTTTCGACTTTTTTTTCTTCTCTTTTTTCACAATTTTTTTTTAAACGAACTGATTATTATTTTTTACGACAGTCTCACGTTCACGCGCAGAAAATACTTGGATCACTTGAAAAATTTCACACTTTTATTGTTATTTAGCAACGACTACAGTGAGAATAATTAGGTTGATTTTACAATGCAGCTGTGAGCCAGAAGCGATAATCTTCGCGACGAAACCACTCCAGTTTTCATAACGTCAGGAGTTAATAATAATCTCAAAATTTTCTGGCCAGAATGGCATGATATTATATCTGCGAGAATAATGGGATTTACAGATTTAGACTTTATATTCTTTGAATTGTATGTATCGTTCGCGGATAATTTATCAATGACTGTGAAAGAAATCGATTGATCTTAATCGCGGTGACGCCATGCGATGATACAGAACCGTATTAGTGTGCTTCGCTAATCCACACAACCCTGAATCGTCATTTATTGCAGACAAGAGTCATACGGAAATATGTGCAACGATTGCGGTTAGTTTATCATTGGGAATTCAACATTTTCTAGACAGCTGTGGCTACAGAGTGTATTTCGCGTTGTTAATTAGGCAGCTGTTTGTGTGAAAAATAAATACCAGGGAACAGTAAAGAGGTGATTATATCTTGCGAGAGAGTTTTTAATTGGGAAAGAATAATTCAGCAAGGTTGTATACCTAGTAGCTTTAATCACTGGTTTTGATCATGTGACAATGAGAAACGATCGGAGATCTTTTTTTCATTTCTTTTCGAACATAACAATCGCGTGTTATCTACTCGAAGCTAATAATAAATGGGAGACGTACTTTTGGCTATATCCTTGATATTTCTCTTCGCACTAACTCGATTTCACTATGCTTCACGACACCGGATTTCAAAATGTGTTTAAAAAACAGGAAAAAAAAAAACAAAGAAGAGATTCTCACGTCGCTAGAATGGATCGTGAATCAAGAATGGAAAACTGAATAACTTATTCCACCCACTCCGGACTTACTGTGAAGAGATTGGCTTCATTCGACAATCTCGTATCTTATCAGATTAGCTGTACAGGCACGTAAGCCGATAGGTATTGTAGTTTGAAAATTATACTTCGCGTTACGCTCACAGCTCGTCTAGCCATGAGCATTTTATATCGATAAAAACCAGGGCGGAATTTCAAACAGATATAGAAATCGGCCTCGCATCTGATAGATTTGTTCAATTACTAGATATCCACATTTCGATTCACCGATTCGGTGAAGAAGTTCGACAGGAGCCACAGAAAGGCATGAGAATTACATATTTCGTTATACACACGCACGTGCTTGCTTTCTTTTTAAGTCAAATATTGATTTCTGTTTCTTCGGAATTTCGGAGAGTTTCAGGAGACTAAATATCCGTACATTTCAGAATTCGGATTCCCCGAATTTTTGGGATTTCATTTTTCACCTTGTCGTTGATTAAAATAATTCATATGTCGTGTATTAAATATTTCATGTTTCCTGCTTTAATTTCATTGATAAAAAGCGCAAACTGTATGTTTGGTTGCCTGCAGTCAGGCTCGAAGCGATTTTAGAATTTTCGCACTTATTCAACATAAAGTTTTGTTTATATCTTTTCTTGTGTTATTTAAATGAGACGTAATACACACGCGGTTTATTAATTCATCGAAATTTTATACGATTAATAAAGGTATATATGGGTATAAACATGCGACTCACCGATTCTGCCAGAGAAATTCCATTTTCTTCGAATTCGCTGCGACAATCCGCAATAATCCTGGACTGTAGCATTTTTGTCTTTAAAATAGAAGAGAAGACAGTCTTTTTAAAACGCGAAATAAATATTTGAAAATGGGTTTAGATCGATGTCTATGTGTTTGGAAAACCTAACCTCAATAAAGCCGGTCGAAATAAATTAAGAATAATGAAATTCACTGAGAAAACGCTTATTTCTCGTCCGGAATGACCGCTAGAGTCGTGAATCTTATTATCAGTAGGAGAAAAACTTTAAAAGAAACTCTATTTCCATTGAAAACGCGTGAAAATCAAAAGTTTTGACAGCTCATCCGCAGTCACACATTCAACTTGTCACGATATATGACAGATTGTATTATATAGTTGCACGCAATCATTACACATTCCGATTTACTCCAGACATAGGGAAAATTTGGCGACAAATTACACATCTTTACAAAAATACGAGCACGATTCACTAATTTATAACCTCAAAGTTCCGATTCCAAACAAATCACAGAGTTTATGGACTCCACGAGTTCCGTGTTTGAAAACCGAACTAAAATTACGTACCAGCGTTTGTTATCTGGCGATGGTAAAGAAGGGAGGAAAAAGGTTACCGACAATTTTAGTTCAAGTATATACCGACAAGCGCCGTTTATGATCGGCTAGATGTATGGCTGTATTATTGAATTGACAGTTCGTATAGGTTAAACAATCACGAAGTGTTAATAATCGTGTCGATTGAAGAGGTTAAAGATAAAGGGGAAATATTAGGATGGATAATAGTGTAGAAGGAAGAGCGCAATCTAACGAAGAAATAATAGAGGAGTTGACTCGAGGTATCGAGGAATCAACTGTCAGAGAAGAACCACCGAGTAAAAGTTCGAGTGACGTCGACGATAAACAGAAGCAGCAGGGCGACAATGATCTTCGGAATAAAACAGAAAACAACACTCCGGATACGATATTAAATACCGATCACGATCGGGCCGAAAATGAACCGAAAATATCCGAACTACCGGACCATTTCGTCGACGAGGAAGCCCTCAAAGATAGAGAAGTTACACTCACGGATGACCAAAGAGAGGTTAGTGTCATCTCGTCATCGTTTGTCTCACGCTATAAAAATTATTCGATAATGAATCAAGGGGTGGCGAATTTTATCAGAGAATTCAGATCCAGTTGTTTTCCAGCCCATTTTATACCTTTTTTTAAAAATACAACCAATAATTTTCTACTCCAGGAGCTCAGAAGGGATGCCGAGATCCTGAAGAACGAGGGAAACGAACTGTTCAAAACCGGAGAATACCAAAAAGCCATGGAAACCTACACCAGGGGTTTACAAACCTGTCCTCTATCATTCGAGAAGGATAGATCGATCCTTTACGCGAATAGAGCAGCTTCAAAGATCAAATATATGGTAACAATATCGCGCTGCTTGTTCTTATTCACTCTGATATATTTTAAACTCGTGTTTTATCAACAGGATGAAAAGGCATCGGCTATATCCGACTGCACGAAGGCTTTGGAGCTGAATCCAAGCTATCTGAAAGCTTATCTGAGGCGTGCTCAGCTCTTGGAAGAGACGGAAAAGCTTGACGAGGCTTTGGACGATTTTAAGAAGGTGTTGACTATCGATCCTGCGCATAGTGAAGCTAATTATGCGATGAGGGTGGGTAAATTAACAAATACTGTGGAAATATGCGGGTTTTATTGCTTTTTTTGTCGTCAATTGCAGAGGCTGCCGCCATTGATCGCCGAGAGAAATGAAAAATTGAAAACGGAGATGATGGGGAAGCTCAAAGACCTCGGTAACATGGTTCTAAGACCCTTCGGACTTTCCACGGACAATTTTGAGCTCAAACAAGATCCTAACAGCGGTGGATACTCAGTGAATTTCAACCAAAATCCCAGATAATATTCAAACATGAAATCTAAGAATCTAAGGAAACAAAGAAAAAAAAATAAATAATACATATGAATTTATATTTATTATTTATCGATTATCGTCTATACGTGTTTAAGTTACGAAATAAAGATATACTATGTGATGAATGCGACACGTTTTTCTCCTTCACTTTCTAATTTTAAATCGTGTTAAGTTATTATTTATTTATTTTTAAGAAATCGAACGAATTTTTGTAGAAATTTTAATCACTGTGTAGAAAAATTTCGCAGACTTGAGAAGACAGATAATATAATAAAAACAAACAGTTTGACAGTCGAGGAGCTGAAATATCGTCGTATGTACGATTTTTATACCCGACATTTGATATTTATTATTTTACTCTATTATTATAAGATTTTGTGAAAAGAAACTGGTTTTTATTATAAGAATGACGATATACAGGACGAAAAAGCTCTCAGGTGAGTCGAAACGATATTAATTCATAAAAAAATCATTCAAAAATCGTTTTCGAATTTAAAATAACAGAATTAGTTATGATATCGTTTTTGAAAACAGTTTTAAATGTTATAAAATGATGGAAAAAGATGTTTCACAGTATTTCATATTTTATTCGCAACACGTCTTGTCCCCAGGATGCATTACTCCTATTTATATCAATACTGGGACTTAGAAAGTCTTAAATATTCATTACTAGACTCCGTAGTTTGCGGATAGTTGATCTTTTGCACCCCCCCAGCTCATAGTTGGCCAGTTCCTACCCTAGTTGGAATATAGTCGTTTAGTTGTGTTGGCTTGTGATTTGACCCCGTGAAAAACCACCCCTAGCTTAACGATGCTGCCCCTAACTCGGATCTGCGTTACGGGTCGCTTGTATGCAGGAGGCACTTACACAAGCGTGAAGGGATTCGGGTGGTCATCTATCTAACACGTTTAGTGGAAACACTTTGCGCAAAAGCACGTAGCGCTTGCGCAAGGGAGGAAGCGAGCGTGGAAAGCCTCATTACACGCGAAATAGCGTAAAGAAGAACGTCGGAGGTTCAATAAATTCGATATTTTATTTCATTCGTATAAATATCCTGCATTATAATAATTTAAACTTACTGATATTTTCTAGATACAGATATTGCCCATTCATCGAGGGCACCACGGGGATATATATATTTTTTCCTTCCGTTTAAAATAGGAGTAATAAAGCGCACGGGGCTGTTATACACGTAATTTTACAAGAAATGTTGTGGTTTTAAGAGAAGTGTGAATTTTCAAACAAAAATCATCCAACAAACCCGGAGAGAAAAAATGGCTGAGGAAATCTGCACCGTAAAGGTAAATTGTTTCATTGGGTTTAATTGTTTATTTATTTATTTATTTATTTTTTATTCTCATATCTTGTGTTTCATTTTAATATCTCATTTTTCTAATTATGGTTTTCCTTTTTTTACCTCGATTCCTTTTTTACCACTCAACTTTGATCCCTCAGCCTACAAACCTCACGCCGCGAGTTTATGCAAATCAATAATTTTACCGTTATACATGCTCGCTGATCGTGCTCGGTGTCTAAAAATACCCTAACGTTTTCACGCTATCCCTTATTTCATAGAAATTATAGAAATTCCTTCGATATAATTCACCCACAATTTTTAAATCCCGACTACATTCTATACGTGCGATTATACTTCTTGGGCGGATCATTTATTTCCCATTCGTTTTCCGGATTCCGATAGATTGTGAGAAACAGCAAAAATGAAAAAAGTCATGGCTCCAAATCCGGAAAACGAATAAACCCATTTCTCGCGAACTCTATAACGAACATTTTCGATCCACGGTGGAGTTTCCTGGTGTATTTTGACTCGCCCCAGCCCTACATCTCTTTCGGCAAATAGTATCACCTTCTCTACCTCAAACAGACCAATTGTTCTAGTATACATTCGAGTCGTTTAAAGTTTGACACTCGCTTAAGCTCGTTACCAGACTTCAGTGAATCGTTACAGCTGGGTAAAGTGAGCTTAAAAATATACATTTCAACTACCTGTTCCCCTTTAAGAAAAGTGTATTCATGCATGGGCCGAAACTGCAATATTTCCTGACACAAAATCAGTCCCTGTATTTTCCACGGAAGTCAAGAGGATATGATTCGTCAGAATCAGCTATTTTCAATCATATTCTTTTATTATGGTGGTAATAAAAAGCTCTGTAGCAATTTGGAGTTTACTGATAAGCTTACAGCGGGTTAGCCGAGCCTCTGAAACTATCCCAAAGCTATTAATCGAGTGACTGACAGTTCAGTTAATAACTAGTAATTAAACGATCTCTATAATTAGACCCTGATTCGCCAGGGCCTATTGCCTAAAGCATATACATACATACCCTGGAAACATTGTATAATCGAAAATCAAGTCGCAAAATTACAACACAGGCATAGTTTTCTACCGCAGTATGCGATAAGTAAACCGCAATTGCGTGTTTCTCACATTTCCAGCCTGCAAGCGAGTTGCGATAATACTCGGTTACCATATGCGAGTAGTAAAATGGAAATTAAACTTTACTACGATATGTGTGTCAAAGATAACAAAAAAATAAATAAAAATCGAAACGATAAAGTGATTATATCGACTGATATTTCAACATAACTATACGCTAGTATAAATTATTATCTTTTTTTTTTTTTTAAATAGATTTCTGGATCTTGATTTAATTTGGGATAGGTTTTATTACTTATCACTATCCGGAATTGGAAATCCTGCAGTCGGGTATAAATCTAGTGGTTGACGTAAAGAGGCTGGAGTAGTGAGCTATACTGAGAAAATAAAGCTGATCCAATAAATGAAGACACCCTTCGTCCGCCGTGATTTTTCTTTTAATCTTTTTCTCCCCCCTTATTCACCCCCGGTATCTTCCTCTCTGTCCACCTTCCGGTTGCTGGTTCTTTAGCAAAGTATATAAACGACAGACGCGGATAGAATAAGACAAAAATCATAATGTTGGAATCAGTGAATATCTGAAGAGATAAATTAGCTGATACTTAAAAGAATTCTGTATAACAGAGGTTTAAAATTCGAAGAGAATACCCAAACCGTATACAAGTTACGTAAAGAAGCTTATATCTACACGTATTTTGACTCGATCAAGTAGTTCTTTCGCACCCTTCGCTGACATACAAAACTCGCGACCCTCCCGTTTGTTAGAGCTTTTATTTTTCAATCAGTTTATAACCACCGCAAAGAGTCAGCTGTGCTCGAGTTCATTCTCTGTACGCCTTTAGCAGTTGTATTGTGAAACATGGAGAGTTGTAAAAAAAAAAAGAAAAAGAAGGTGAGAATTTCCAGTTTTCGAGATAGAATTTCTCCCTCTTATTTTTCATCGGTTTAACATTCTCCAATAAATCACCGCTTGTCATCTCCGATCTAACGTATAGATTATTTACGACCCCCTCAATCTCCATTTGCTCATTTTATGCCGATACACAACACGCCCATTTACCACAAACCCGGTTATTTCGGCACTCGTTTTCTCCTGCCATTTCATTCATATTAATTTCCATCTACCACGCGACGAGTAGGTAGTAAAATACGTAGCGGCAAGACGAGGATCTCCTAAGTAGTAAGTGTCGTCGCATCGGTCTGGTCCGCCCTGCAGCGGCTGACCGAAACGGGCGATTTCCACTTACTCGTGAATCGCCTCAGTGCAGTCATAATTCCGTACCGAATTTGGCAAAGAATTTATTTGCAGAGATTAACGATTACCCAGAATTTTATTACTATGAAAATTTTCCTATGATTCGTAAATATTGAATACATGATAACATATCAGATATTTCCGAGCCCAATTATACCTCCAGCTATACTCAAAGTTCGGAAACCCGATCTGTTTCTCTCCAGTAATTGCTACAGCGATCTCATTATTCTAATTGAAATTACTAATGAGGTTTTCGAGTGCTCACTCTCCTCTGTCTGTCTCTCGACACACTATGCTCTTCCGAGTATATGACTACGTATTGAACAAGCGTGGGATTGATAATCGTAATATATTATTGATCAGAGAATCCTGTATACCCGTGATTGATCGAATCCTAGAAATGTAATTCGTTGCGCAATGGCACCTAAGGAAACGCATTATTCCTTTTTGTTCGTCTCCAAGTATTTGTGTTTGTTATTTGCTCGAGTTTTAATTGAGTATTGCTCATATCGGTTCTTGCCACTCGGGCGCGGCAGGCTTCGTCAATGAATCCAATCCACTCGACGCATTGGTTACGTATCAGTGTCGAGTACCAGTGGTAGCTGTTGTCATATTCCCATTTATATTTCGTCGTATATTATATACATGGGCTCGGTCTTGGTGTCGTAAAACATGGCTTAAATTAGTGTTAATAAATGGCGAAAATTTCCTCGACAAGCTCGCGAATTCTTTAAATAGAATGAGGCTGAGAATATGATTCCCCGACGATTTCTCTCGGCGGAAAAAATCCCGATTTAGCTCTCTCAATTTCACCGAATCTTTTCCACCTTTTCATTTCCCTTTTCGTTTCACGGTTTCTTTTACTTTTAATAAAAGTTCGTTATTGATGCGAATACTGCGGGATATATTTGCTACTCGTGGGTGGCACACGAGGCGAGGCTGCGAGGGTCGAGGGTGGAGGGTGGAGGGTGGAGGGTGATGCGGGACAAGGACGGATTGATCCTCGTCGTCGCGCGGGTAAGAGCGCGTGGGAAGCAGCGAGGAGGAGCGAGGAAGACACGAAGCGGGTGGAAGGAATCGATCCTAGAATGAAACCTCGACGAAGTAAACTGCTCGCTTCCGAAAACTGCGTACACCCTATACCTGGACTAGTTACGCCAAAATATACTAAAGCCGAGATGAAATGCTTAGCAAATAAAAAAAAAACGTCCCCGCGGTTTATTTTCGACTTTTGATTACCAACTTCCGCGATGGGACGCGAACCCCTCGTCTACAAAGTACTCTAAAGCCGGGCAAAATAAAAAAAAAAAATAAAAAGTGAAAGCTTACAAATTCCCCCAATCCTAAACTCCCCTTGACCTCCCAAAAAAAGAAAATTTCTCGGTAAATATAAATACCTTCTCTCGTTTCAATTTATATGAGAAAATAAATCCGCATGTAATAACGCGAGGGACTTGGAAAACATTAACTCCCTTAATCGTCGTCTGGAAATAAATTATGCTTCCAATGAATCGAATCGAAACTAGTCCTGCTGCATGTATTTCGGATATGAAGTGTAATGTCAAAAGCTTTGGTAACGAGGCGTATGTTCCGGAATTTCAGCAGGAGCCACAATCAAGAATACGAAGTAGACCGCGGCGATTAACTCGGCGTGAAAAATGGCCTTTACACGTCGGACTTTTTCTACTTTACGTATTAATTCAGACTACGAGATCGGTCCAGACCTCAAAGGCTAATGAGCCCGTGTCACTGCCGGCTGTTACGCCGCCGTTGCCGGGTGCAGTTTCATCTATAATTGGCGCGGACAAGGGTCGATCGGAGGAGGCGTTAGAGAAAGAAAAGGGATCCGTGGAGATGAAAACGGCGAATAAAAACGACGGAAGTAACAAGATTAGTCTGGAGTCGGCGCCGGCCGATGTGCGGCGGAAAGAACCCGCTCCGAATTTGCAGAAGGTTGCTACCACTGAAAGTTCGAAAGAGGTGAAGGAATCCAAGGCCGATTCTAAAGGAGAGAAGAACTCGTCGAGTCAAAGACCTCCCACTACGGTGAGGAGCTTATTTTAGGGAGGCTTTTGATCGGGGTAAAAATACGTCCGCTAATTACAGGCAAACCCGGTCGAAAGTACCACCGAATTGAAGGAGGTTCGTCCCACTTATAGACCACGAAGGCCACCAAACTGCTCAGCACCAGCCATCGAACAATTTCCACGTCCTCTGATGGGCCCCGAGGCCAGGAAGCACGGAGGACTTATAATCCACGTACTGGTTGCCGTCTACACTTTCCTTGGCCTGGCTATAGTCTGCGACGACTACTTCGTTTCTAGTTTGGATAGAATTTGCGAAGGTGAGTACACCTCCCGCCAATCTTATGAATACAATCAATCGGCTAATTAACAAAGTGATTTCTACGCGGCTATTCGATCAACAGAATTGAGACTATCCCCTGACGTTGCCGGGGCTACTTTCATGGCTGCTGGATCCTCGGCTCCTGAACTCGCTACTGTAGTTATAGGAGTATTTTTCGCGAGAGATGATATCGGGGTGAGTGGCTTTCGAATCTGGCTAATATTCGTTGAAAGAAACGGAGAGAGACCGTATGGAATAATTGTGAAAATTTCAGGTAAGCGGAGTGATAGGCAGTGCCGTGTTTAACATAATGTTTGTAATATCAATTTGCGGTCTGTGCTCTGGTACGGTTTCTAAATTAAACTGGTGGCCACTTTGCAGAGACTGTTTCTTTTACGCTATATCAATTCTCGTTATGCTTGGTACAATTTACAACGAGTCGATATCGTGGTAAGTTCACTGTGCAGATACGAATGAACAAACATACACTTAGTAGCGATAGATGAAAGACAAAATAGAACAACCACATCATCCCTTAAAACGATTTTTCCCCGTTTCTTATTTCTTTTCCTTTTTTTTTTCTCTTGCCAAATATTTCAGGCCCGAGGCACTATTGATGTTGATAACTTACTGCATATACTGCGTCGTCCTGTCGTATAACGCGCGTCTTGAAAGATGGGCGAAATCATTGAATTTGCCATACTTGCCCAAGGACAGCGATCCGGCCGAAGAGAGTGCGCTGGTTAGTTATCGATCGTTGCAAGAAGAGAGGCTATCGTACACAGGTCCTAATTCCCCGATAACTGATCAAGTGAAAGGCGAAGGTGGGTGAATGAATACGCGGTGGAAAATTTCAATCAAAACTGTACAGGGACTAGGCTTTTCTAAATACCCCATCGATCTCAACAGGCAATGGCACCGGCCTCCAAGATCCCAGCGAACCGGTTTGCCCACCGAAACCCGCGAACCCACCGCAGCCGCAATATTACAAAGCCAAAGAACCCGACCCCAACGAAATTTCGCCACTAGTAAAACCCACGGATGGCGGAAAGTGGGGACTATTCTCATGGGGTCTCGTCTACCCCATACATTTCATGTGTCGGGCTACGATGCCCGATTGCAGACAGGAGAAATGGAAGAGCTGGTATCCCTTCACCTTCTGTATCTCGATGATATGGATAAGCTTCTACAGCTACTTCATGGTGTGGATGATCACGGTGATAGGTACGTTTTATCGGACGCATACTCATTTCTGTGATAATCACGCGATACCTGATTTCCGCCAGGCTGTAATTTCTCCGCTTTTTCAGGCAGCACTTTGGGGATCCCGGACACTGTAATGGGACTGACATTTGTGGCGGCTGGAGTCAGCGTGCCGGATGCCCTGTCGTCTTTGGCCGTGATAAAAGAGGGCTTGGGCGACATGGCTGTCAGCAACGCGGTGGGAAGCAACGTTTTCGATATTCTCGTCTGTCTTGGGCTGCCGTGGTTCATTCAAACTGCCATGATTCAGCCGGGATCACACGTGAACGTTACGAGCAGAGGTGACGAAATTTTCTTTCAAATTCCGATAAAAAGATAGAGAAATAATAGAAATAAAAAAAATCTTTAATATAATCCTCTTCAATTTTACCCGCGCAGGTTTGACTTACTCGACCATATCTCTACTTTCTACGGTGGTATTTCTGGTGCTTGCTACTCATTGGAACGGCTGGAAATTGGATCGACGATACGGCGTATGGCTGATGGTGTGGTACCTCATTTTTATAGCTTCTGCGTCGTTATACGAACTGAATGTTTTCGGTCAAATGAATCCACCGGCCTGTTTCAGTAAATATTAAATAGGATCGTGTCGCTACGGACTTAATTATAACTAGTGGGGAAGATAGCGAGGAAACGAACTTTGCAGTTAAATAGAGCGTCCGAAATTCGTGTCTTCGGTTATAATTGGGTAAGATATATATCTCCGATGTTTTGTTATCTTGAATTATTGTCAATATATATATACATATACACAGTCAGAAAATTAGATAACAGTTAGATGCACCGTCTCGCGAAAGATGAGAATCGATTCATCACTAGGTGAATATAATTTGGTCCTTAATTCACCTGCTTAATTGGAGCTTCCTATTTAATTTTAGGAATTATCATTTCAAAGATAGTATAACGAGGAAAACCGCGACACAGTATATGAATAGGACCAAACCGCGATTAATTAGAAGAATAAATAATACGAATGCAAACGCTGTTCAGCTCTGCAATCAAGACCAAAATAGAACATTTATCCTATCATATTGTTTAGTGTAGGTATATATATAGTCTTTTTGTTCTTTTTCTTTCATTACGTGAAAAATCATTTTCGAAATACAAAACGCTATGGGTATATTTAAATTAGAAAATTTCTGAGACACGAATATTCCACGAAATATAATGAATTTTATAGCAATTATTATAATATCGTTCAACGCGATTCTCCTGATTTTTTTTTCTTCTTTTTTTGGTCCAGAGTTTAATATTCAAATTTGGGAATTGTATAATTCTAGGGCGTATATGTACAGAGGAGTATGTAGGTAAATTCCAACACGCGTTGGTATAGAATATTAATATAAAGAAAGAGTAAAGAAAAAAGAAAGGAAAAAAAAAATAGAGAGAGACGTTAATGTGACAATATATTAATCAGTATTACTATGATTGTTAATTATTATTAAAAGAAATTATTAGAATATTATTATATTAGATCGCGTGATACCTAAAAATCTATAGGTACGCAATAATTTTGTTGATGAATACATTAATACGGTAAAATTCGAACTGCACACTTGCGAGCAAGAAAGGAAAACGTTTAAGTCATATATTATTGTAATAATCACGTACGTACGATATATATGTATAATTCTGCATATACTACATACGATCCGTCAAGTTATCAAACAAGACATCGAAGGCTTCACTTTATAGACAACATATAATATATAGTTTAGTTAAATTTATAAATAAACAAAAAGTTAGTTCAGCGCTGTTTATATATTTATATTAATTGTTAGAACTGTAGACAGTATAATATATATACATAAGTGGATTTGGCGGACAGGATAAAGCTAATAAAATGAAAAAGGAGAGAGAAGAGAAGAGAAGAAGAGAAAAAACCGACCCTGTATAATAATTAATATAATAATATATAAATATAATTACGTTGCATAAGATTCAATGGATGAAAATTAATGAATTAGCTCTACTCTACAAAAAATCGTTCAAAATATACCAATAGCATTATAAATAATGTATAATAGCTCTGAGGTAATAATTCTAACGCTTTTATCCTCTCTGCCGCAAAGAACTATATGCAGGAGTTTGTATAATATATTCGTAATTAAATTGTCTGCAAGAAAAAGAAGAAAAAAAAAACAGAAAAGAAAAAAAAAAAAAGAGGAAAAAGAGAGAAAAAAAGAAAAATAAATAAAAATCACAAGCAACAACTATAGAGGTAAAAATACGTAAATGGTGTGTAGCTGTTCGTGTGTAGTGTAGCAAAGGATGCGACACATCGAAGTAAAGGCTCCTCATCAATGAGAGACATAATTGAAGAAAAGACAATAATTAACGCAGCCTTAACCTGATGAAAGTATCTACTATCCTGTACATTTCTTGTGGTTACTTTTCTTAACATATACATATATACATATTGAAATGAAAGAAAAAAAAATGTGTTTCAATAATTGATGAAGAAACGAAGAAAAAAAATATATAATAACGTTGCCAGCCGGAGTCATCCGCAGAATATTAATGTATTATGTAAAAACGCACGACTAATCAAAGCTCGTATTACTTTGACCTTCATCTATTTGGATTAAAAAAATGTACTCCCCACGAATTGAGATAAAAAAAAAAAAGGCAACACTCTCATGATATTTATCCCTAAATTTGTACACCTTGTATTGTAGCGTATCTACGTATGGTAGCAGTGATAACAGATTGAGGTCGAGCTTTTATCATATGTTATTATATGATTTAGAAGAAATTGGTCAAATTGTATTTAATTATACACGTAGGTAGGATGCGCGGTATTCTTGGGTACGTTAATCCCTACGGCGTAAAAAGTTATATGTATACAGTATTTACGTATAGGGAGGCAAATGCAAATAATTTCTGTGTGTCAAAAAAAAAAAATAAATAAATAAATACTATGGCCACAGAATGATATAGACAGTTTATCCTAGCCACTTGTCGGTAGCAATTATACATTATAGATGAATGGACGCAATTTAAATTGATCTAGTTCAAAAAGACTGATCGGCAACCGTTAAGACTGACTGTGCAAAAATAAAATAAAAAAATTGATTAAGTATCACAACTATAGACTATTATCATTTGTCAATTGTTTTAGGTTTTATATATAATTATGTGTTTATTTTGGATAAGAAGAAAAAAAAAAAAAATGATTCCAAAAACTTATTCAATCCTTTGGATATAATATTTCAGCTGTTTATTTATATTACAAAATATGCGAATACTGATTATTTTTGTTTTTGTAACGGATGTACCCAAGAAAGGCAGCTCTGTAATATATCCGTGTATAGTCATTTGCAATACAAATTTGCCAATTTCTTACGAGTCGTAAATATCGCTGTATAAAGTATCTAAGCTGTTGAATGGTCGAAAACTTGAGGGGTAAAGGCATCGATGTGTAATTAACTGTCTAAAAAAAAAATTATGTAAACGAGAATGTAATCATAAGAACTGCGCAGTAATTTTAGTGTACCATAAAACATAGATATTTAATGTTAAATGTTAACTATTATATATATATATATTGAAGAAAAACAATATTATCACGCTGGACGACTGGTCAATTTTGGTGATCTGATTTTAAGAGGAAATTAAGAATTACATTCGCAGTAAGGAATTGGCTATCTTTGGCCATTCGTTCAAAATGAGAATAATAAGTATATGCAGCTTTCAATAATAGTTCGGAGTACTTATAGCATAGCTATTTATTAAGAATGCTAATAGCGTTGAATGCTTATTGTTGTTTCATAATATCAGTGGAGTCAGAGGTGAGTAAAATACGCGATGTATAATAAATGGTAGATTGAAATATAATAAAAGAAAGTGAGAAAAGATAAAAATAATTGAATTATATATAAAATAAAAGAAAGAGAATAAAAATTAATGAACGTTTTTGAAAATCTATACGCGCTACTGATGATATGGAACATGTAGGCGGCTTTACCAAAGATACTGGCTGTAGTGAAAAAATTTCAATCATTAATACCAATAATTTCTTAATTTTATCAAAGTTAGGTGAAATGAAACGAAGAGAGAAAAAAAAAAGAAATAATGTACGATTAGCACAATTGAAATAAATAAAGTGAATAATTGCAACGAGACACGTAAACGTGTCACATTCCACAGTGATACGTAATGTTAAAAAAATCTAAGGGTACGTAAGGCAGGTATAATTTGGTTGGATTCGATAATATAGATAAATGTATTGAACGGTGTGCGTTTATAAATTATGAAACTGTTTTACAACTGTGCACAGTTTTTCTTCTGTAAATGTGTAATACTCTTAGGAGTAACATATAACGATCATTGCTTTGGAAATATCTAAACGATATAGATGTAAGATGAAATTTGGCGAGTTGAGTGTTTTCTCTAATTAGGACATACATAAGTTCGGCAATTGGTAATAAGAAGTATGTTTCCAAATTAATTATTCTATAGACACAAAGGAGTCACTTATTAGCTGTGAATCAATTGAAACGTGTCCTTATAGTGTAACAACCAAAGTCAATATTTCCCTACGATGCTACAATATGGAATTATAAAGAATAAAAATATAAAGAATAAAAATCCTTTAAATATTATTCTGTCAATTTTCTGAATCGAAATTAAATTATTTGAAATTCTCAACTAGGTCGTATACATCCTGTGCAAGTTATAGAATATTTACGGTTCGTTTGACGATACGAAGAATAATAAAGAATACGAAAAATAGTAATAATAATAATAATTAATACGATATTAATACAATATATTAGAATTAGAAAGAATAAAAATAAAATTGAGAAATTCGACAATTGAAATCAGGCTCATTTAAGATAAGTTTTAGGAAGGTCGGTTGAAACGCGCTAATTTATCTTATCACACTTGTTAACAGAGTGATTTTTAAATTAGGTACTTCAATTCCAATAAGCGTTCATACATTGTTGGTAGAACGCGAAAGAGAACAATAGACCTGATTTCAGCTGTTGGTATTGTAACGATAATAAATTTCTCATTTGTTGAAACTTTCAATTGATCCTATTGCGTCAATATTAAGTAAAGAAAGAAAGAAAGAAAAAAAAAAGAAAAGAAAAAAAAAACACATAGCTGTACTCTATATTTCGAAGTATAATTAAAATTGGAATATATAATAAATCTACAAACACATATAATATACATATTATTATATTAAAACATTATTATAAATAATAATAAATATTTAATATAATTATTATTACGTTCAAGCAGAAGTGGAAAAAAACAATTTAGATCTTATGTACTCCATTGTATTTAAAATGTTTAAACAATAAAGCTATTGCTAACTCGTAAGCATTAATGACATTATCTATTACCATAGTTTATAATATTCTATTTCAAACCACGCCAATTTCTGATCCCAATATTTCTACTAGACGTCAAAGGCTTTCATTATTCAAAACTCCTCACAATGTTTGTTTCAATAAATTTACGCGTTGACTTAACGGAACATAGTCTTCAATATCAGCAAATTCATCACTCTCATTGTTCACCTCAGTTTCTATTTTACCAGCTATATCAGACTCGCGTTTTCCCCCCAAAATATCACAACAAATTCGTGCTTCGCTCATAGTTGGTGCAACATATTCTTTGCCATTTTTTTCACTCCAATAATCCCCCCCTACTTTGCTAACGGCAATCTGTAGAAAACGATCCTCACTCCTAGTGCCACATATTTCATCTATGATTGTCGACATATCAAAACCCTCTTCATCTTCATCAGCAAAATCATCTACAGTCAAGTTATCAAACATCCTATCCAATGTATTGTTCATTGCCGATCTCCCCTCGGCTCTTATAACCCTCTGAATTTGTGGTGCGGACTTCAAACGCTTTGGGGTAATTTCTAGTCTGTTAAAAGAGTCTTCTAAGCCTTGCGCAGCATTGGTTGATAAATAATCATCTATTTTCTTGATATTAACTGTGTCAACGAGCTTCTTTCTGCTCCGCTTGACGGCAGGCTTTTTCACCTGCTCTTTATCCTCCTTCGATTCTACCCCAGCTTTTTTCTCATTCCCCTTTGCCTTCGCTCTAGCTTTAGGATTCTTTGGTTTCTTCTTGGCCGCCTTATCCTCTTCAAATTTGGCAACAAGCTCTGGATAACATTCGACGACCAAATCCTGCGGCTCGATAGTAACCAGCAATTCTCCTGCCGTGTTTTGTTCGTCTGGTTTAAGTTCCTCAGGAGTTTCTTCTTCCTCGCTAGATTTTGCCGCCGTCAATGCGACAAGACCGTCGAGAAACCCCTCCGAATCATTCCAAATAATCTCATAACTCGCTACAGACTTTATGTTTCGAATCTTTTTAATACGCTCAGGAAACACCAGCCTCGTTAAAGGCAGATCTATCGAATATTTCACGAAACTGATGCCTTTTCTCAGTGCTATTTCAGGCAGATTGACCAACTGCCAACGAGTCATAAGAGGGAGAAATTTCTCAAACGAATACTCAGCCTCCCAGCCCAGTTTCTGTTCCATGAAAAACTGTTGGGATTGATAATATGTGGGTTCTACTCGAAATATTAGCTAATAAATACAGCTAAAGCGTTGTTTCAGTAATTTTCATTCCGCTTTATCGATTTTCTATCATAACTTTAGGGTGAATTCGTATAAAGCTTCTATAATTATAAGAAATGGTAATAATCTGTTATAGAAAAACAATCAATCAAGGAATCAAAGGCTTTCACTTACAATAAACTTGACGAGTTTTGGCTGTTGCCATTTCAGATCCAGGCTAGTAGGAACAGGTCCTTTCCTCACTAGATATTCGTCTATTATTTCCTGATTGGGAAACGTGTCTATGAGGAGAGCCTTTTTCCTCAACGTGATTTCGTTCAGGATTAGCTTCCGCTTCTCCCTGTTTGTAAATCAACGACAAGACTCGATAAGAAAACAGTGAATTTACGTTTATTAAGAATCCCTAAGCATGTGAAGAAAAAAAATCAGTCTCTGAATTCTTGCTGATTCTCTGTATAGAAAGCTGTTTTTTTTTCTCATTCCATACTTATTTTCCCTAACTTTTCCCGGTTTTCCCTGACCAGTGGCCACCATGAAATAGTAGAATTAAATGAATTATAATATTATCTAGCAGTTTAACAGAGAATTTGAATCAAAAACTGTTCAAATATCTACCTAAAATCGTTACTGCAACTTTTAGCTGTACAACAATCGACACAGCCAGACTTTGTGTGAAGCCTGACGTTTCCTTCATGACCGCAGGAAGTACACAGCTTTGGACTAGCCAGTTGAGCTTCGATTCTATCGAACTTCTTATCAGTCTTCCAGCTTCTTAATCTGCGAATTAATCATCAAACTCTTAGACTTTATATATGTATGAGACCTGATCTCGGGTTCTGTATTAGAATATCCGGAGGCATATTTGACAAGGATAATTTTACCTATCTAATATATCTTCATTTTGGACATGAGCGAATAATTTTAAGGCCGCTTCTTTCCCCACGCCATTCAATCCATCGTCGTAATCGCAGCCGCATAGTAGCGCTAGAGCTATCATCTTATTTCTATCAAAGTTTATTGCCTTCTCAGTCTTTTCCATCTCGTAGACATCGATACTACCGCCAGAAGCAGCGGCTCCACTCAAATTGAAGTTTCTGTAGACAACTTTAGCCCCGTATAAAAAACAGTCGTTGTCTTGACTGACGCAGCCGTCGACAATCTGAAAAATCAATTCCTATCATTGCTGCTGTACAAAAAATGAGAGAAAACATTGAAATTCGTTTCGAATCAGTTTCAGAAAATTGCATTTACGATGGAATAAGAATAAAAAAATGCACAAAGGCATTGCAAATGGTTAAACGAGAACCAAAATAGGATAAAACTGACTATTTTTGTCCATACTTTTTTGTCAGGGATATTTAAAAGGCATTTCTCACCCCGTCGGCATTTAAATAAGCGCACATTGCCTCCGCCTCTCCGTATCCTTGGACGCATTTAATCCCCATGTAACTGAGCATCTCCTCGCATTCTTTGAGGACATTATTGAATCTGGTTCTCCCGCGTTTAGCAGCATTTTTCCTGGCCTCTATAGTCCCGGTTCTCTTCATCTGTTGCGCGTCGTTTCTTCTTTCTATCGTCTTTTGTTTCAAGTCGGGGGCTTTGCCTTCGAGAACAAATACTGGCCGGATATCTTGGAGGAGTAGATTTATGGTTCGGAAATATAGATTCCTGAAGAACGAAAATGAGACGTGGATAATAACGAGATTGAAGAAGGATAGCGAAAAAAAATTAGATTCTTAATCCGGGAATGATGAAAAATATTCCACGGCGTAATTAATTGGAGAATTTCTTTTCCAACTTACCTGAGGTACATTTTTGGCTGAACAACATATTCCGTCGCGGTTTGAGTGTCGACAATCCAGCAGCTCAAATCAACCGCTAAAGTTTTACCTTGCAATTCGAATAGCGGTTTTCTTTCGCAATGCGGCGTTAGTATTCCCCACAAATGTTTTACCCCCATAGCTGATATAATGCGATTAATCAAACGCCGCAAACAAGATTCTTCCTCATCGTGTTATGTATTCAACTTTCGAACGACCGCATGTCGTTTGTTTATTTACAAGTTTGATAGACTAGCAGCACCATCTAAAGTCGTTTTCGAACTGATACCGATTGGAGGTACGTCGTTAATCTTCGTCGGTAACAACGAGGTAACGTCATCCCGGAGATGTTGATAAATTTTTTGGCGAATAATTAATTTAATTTATATTTTATTTAATACATCCCTACGTTAGCGAGGGTTTAGGTAAATTAGGAGTTGATAGATTTGACATTCGGCCATAGCACTAGACCGTTTTTATCTTCGTAAAATAACCTCGAAACACTTGTTTCTTTATTTTGATTATTAGGAATGTCAGGTCGTTTCGCCAATTTGAATCCACGCCGATCTTTGGCAGTCGATCAGTGGCATAAATCGAGTGTATTTCAGTCGACTTTAGTAGATCGAAGACCTTGAATGGCAAACGACAGCACTTTAACGTTGACATTTAGTACTAAAATATTGAATCGGTGGTGAACGTTCGTTCCGTTGTGGCTGCAGGTGAACCGATATTTCCCGGCAAACGTAGAGATGTCCGTGTAGTAGGTTGTGATTACAATAGTGAACAGCTATTCCTCAGTATTATAAACAACGTATCTGTCTCGCGTAGATTCCATAAACTCCAACAGCCATGGATAGAAGAAAAATGTCGTGAGTATACCGCAGGGAATGTCCCTAGTTCTCGTTTCGATTCCCTGTGAATTGGGACGATGACGCTTCTCTGAATTCGCTTCGAAAAAGGCGTTGCAGCTCATTAATTCTCTGCATTAAGTCTTATCTAATCTAATCGAATCAGAAATTTTTCACCCACAAAAACCTCCGTTCTAATTAACACTCGCCTACCTATCTTACTACACGAAATCAAACTGCTGAAAAAATCTCGGCTAACTCAAGAGCTATAGGTTAACTGGCCTGGGTGTCACTGTCATTCATTCATTGACTAATCCGTTCGATCCGCCTCTCGCACTTCGGGAATATTTATGCAATCCGCCCGCATTACTAATCCCACATTATCAGATCTCTTACTCAAATCGGTTCGTCAAAGTCCTTTAAACTTCCGTCTTATTTCTTCCCTTGTTACGAAATCCCCGTTTTTTTTTTTTATTCTCTTTTTTATTAATCACTATTTTCTATTATCTCTGTTATTTTATCAACTGGCAATAATCGCGTGCGTCATTAGTCACCGGTTAGTTATGTTCGATTCTAAAAATCGTATCATGAACTTATTTCGTCTCAGAAGTTATACCAGATATTTTATCTAGTTTATTATCATTCTCGTTTATCCAGCGACCATTATTATCACTTTGTCATATCTCTGTTATTGGCTAAAAGTAAACCTTCGTATATCATTATTTTTTCATCCGTCAGCTTTTCAACGGTATCAGAAAAATATAGGAAGTACTTGTTCCAGGAAAGACTGGAAAACCACTCCTTGATATAACCTAACATTCTAAAGATGAATGAAGTAGAATGTTCCGATTTTATTTTACCTTATGCTTGAAAATCTACTTATTGTTTGTATCCGATTGATAAAATAAAGCATCTCATCTCCCTGGAGATTTTCATCGCTCAGGTATCAGACAGTAGAATAAAGTCTGACGGGAAAATGAATAATTTCAGAACGTCGGGGGACTCCCTATACCAGACTTTGGAAATTCAAAAGACGGCTACTCCAGACGAGATAAAGAAAACATATCGAAAACTCGCCCTCAGGTTCCATCCGGACAAGAATCCGAACAATCCAGAGGCAGCGGAGAAGGTGAAACGAGTCCAAAGTTCGATCCCTCTGATCAATGCGGTTCAATAACGCCAGTTTACCCAAGCCCGTATCTAATCGGCGAGTAATTCCAAGTCCACTCTCTTTCCAGTTCAAGGAAATAAACAGAGCCCACGCCATACTCACGGATCTAACGAAACGCAACATATACGATAATTACGGCTCCCTCGGTCTCTACGTTGCCGAACAGTTCGGGGAAGAGAATGTCAACGCTTATTTCGTCGTTACTTCTTCCTGGTGCAAGGTGAGAATACGACGTTGTTCAGGAGTCCAAAATACACGAGTTTAAACAGAGAGAAAAGAGTTCCGAGGAACTCTGAGAGCTTTGAATCCAATTATTTCCTGAGATTATGGAGAAAAATCAATGATACTTATTGAGAATTGTTTCTTCCAGGAGTTGGAACAAGTTTATAATCAATTAACTGTGATTAAAATACTCTGAGAATATTAAAATTTGAATCAATTTTTTCACAGGCACTATTCGCGTTCTGCGGTCTGATTACCGGCTGCTATTGCTGTTGTTGCTGTTGCTGTTGCTGCAACTTCTGTTGCGGCAAATGTAAACCTACGCAACCCGAAGACAGCGGACTCTATCACAATTTACAGGTCAGTTTTGGATCGGAAAACGTTTAGAGGAGAATTGGGTTTATTTTATTTTCTCGAGGAGTTAGATTAATGGTATATGCGATATTGGAGAAGATATGTAACTGAGAAATGATTCGAGAATTATTGGGTATAAACGGTTTCCATTTTTCCAATTGTAGGAAATTTAGTTCTTCCGATTGAATATGCTTATGATTCTTTATCGGTAAACTCTTGGCAGAGAGATTTCAATGATATTTCACGAAACACTTATGACTTATAGCTAAAAAGTTGTGCATAAGTTTGTTCAGAGAAAGTAATCTTGCATTGGTGACTAAATAAGTATGTCTGAATGTTTTTCTCAAGTCCTTATAAACTGCAAGAAACTTTGTTGCTGTGTGTTGATAATTCTAATGGTGTGGAAAAAAAAAAAAAAAAAAAAGGAAAAACAAAAGAAAAAAAACTGTTCCGACTTGGTCTTTTGCATATGGTGTTGGGCGCGGGTAATTTATTGATCAATACTATTACTTCTTTCATATATGTACACGAAATACTTGTAATCATTCAAGTTACACTTTTAAAATACCTTCAATTCGTCTCTGTTCCCTTTATTCGTGATTCTTTTCATTTGGCAAAATATAGTCTCACTGTTATTGCTTTGCATAATGACTATACGAGTAGCGGAATGTTACTTTAGGCCGTAGCAACAGAGAAATGTTTCAATGTTTTATTATTTAATCACATATCGAGTCTTTCAGGGATGAGACACTAAGTGTACGAATATTATCACTCAGTTTCTGTATTCTTACGATAGAAAATGATTGGCTATTGTTGTTTTCATCACATTTATCAGTGCACATGAAGATTTACTGTCCGTTTCAATTAATCTTATCGTTAATTATCACCGATACAAAAGTATCAAATATTTGATTGTATCTAAAAAGATATTCCGTCCGTGGTTAAGTTCTTCTCTTACACAATTCTACACCGCTTTCGCCTATTCTTGTTCTTATTCTTATTCTTATTCTTTTTCTCATTATTCTTCTACTTCTTTTTCTTCTTCTTCTTCTTCTACTTCTTCTTCGACCTTGTAAATAATTAAGCAACAAGCTTGCTTTCCTATTTTCTTTCGTTTTGTGCAATATTACTAACACAGTGTGGAAAATGTCAGAATAACATCGACAGGGTATAATTAAAATTGACCCTCCGTCAACCAGCGAAGGAAGAAGGTATGTAGAATTGAAGTTATCTCACCTTGGTGATATAATTACCTAATTTCCTTCTCTTTTTTTTGCACCTAGTTTAATAACAATTTTATTCATCGACTCATACGATCGCTATTAATTATTTGACAACAGATTCTTAATTCCTGTAACATAATAATTCTACAATGTATTTCACAATCCAATCTCAGACCACATCACATATCTTCCGAGTATTAAAGTTCCATTTTCGCGAGTCTCTTACAATTTTATGCCATGGAAATTGCACTTCATGTATTGGAGTCGATGAGCAAATTCAACGCTCATTCTCATATCTATCAAAGTTTTTCTGTGTTAGCTAAAATTATCCGCAAGCACTTAAACTCTTAGTTATCTCCCGCTATATCATATTCATCCCACATTCATTCTGTGCCTGACTTTGTCCACTTTCATATCCGCAAGTTCACTGTATCAGACTTTGACACCTTGTCTACAGATTCATGGTAAGTATTCCTTTGATATGCGATGAATTTTCTAACAGTCATCTTGATTGCTTAGATTTTTATCAAAGTACTTTCTTCGGGTCCTCCCCGAATAGAAAGTAAATCAACTAAGTTAAGAAAAATCGTTGGAAAACCTCATTTCATGTTACTATCATTCACAACGTAATTTAGTTGTTATAAAAGTCATTGCTTTTAGAAAAATGATACTCCATCGAGCCTGCATGTTGTATTTGTTTGATCAGGTATCTGCTCCCTTGCTTTCATCCATTCTTTTTCTTTTCTACTGTTTTCTGTTGTGTAAGCTTTGTAGCACTTTGATAATCGTGGACTCGCTTTTATTCGGTTTATTTATAACTACGCCATGTGTTCAAGCTTTGTAAGTATTTATTTCTGTAGTATTAATCAGGCTTTGTCAGTATGCTTATTATAATTGTCGCACAGTGATCGTTCCTTTTTACTTAACGGCATAGTCTATTTTATTGCATATTTGTTCGTCAAGCATGCCTGGTTGTAAAATAATAGAGAAAGTAATGAATAAAATCAAAGCGCACAGATAAGAGCACATTTCATTAATCGATTCTGACATAGAACCTCATGACGGTGAATGAAAATACTAGTACGTATTTATTTATAATATTTATTGTCCCTCTTTCTACATGGGTATAATTTACATTTTATTAATATAGAAAGGTCGTGGAAATTCATCATTTGACAGAAATAAATCTGAAATATTTGAAATTATTCGAAAACCTATCTCTCCATTTCATAGAAGATATTTATAGGAGGCAATCAGGCTTAATCCTCAATTATACGCGGGCAAATTATCATTGCCAAGCATGTGCTGCCTGATATTAAAGGCACTTAGGATAGAAGTTTTGTTTATGTTGTTGTTGTATTGTAGCGGAACCAGAACCCAGACGGAGGCATAGTGACCGACCAGCCGAGAGGTGGGCGAAAGGTAAGTCAGCTGAGTGCTGCGAATTATTTTAGCTAGGTAACTACAGTTTTACGTCTACGTTTTCCACACTGTATCGAGGTATTGTATTTTTCAATTGTATAAAGTCACCAAAGTTTAATAATACATAAACAATATATCACATCACATTAACTACATCACAATGCACAGTGGGGTAACAATATATAGCTGATTTCAATACTAAAATTGTGAATGTAACTTATACCTGATCTTATTCTTCATCAGAAGAATAATTTTTCTTTTCATTAATTAAACAGTCCAGAAGCAGTACATGATGAATAGAAAGTGTTCAATTAACAGTAAAATCAAACTCATAAGACCATACTCATTGGTATTCAGAATCATATCGCAATCATATTCTACGCTAATTACTTGGATGCAAGCATATTTGTTTTCCATTATTGCATACTGAACTTTCTTCACTGTCTTGCGTATTTGTGTCCTCTAATACATATGTAACACTTGGTAATTTAAGATCGGAGATTGTATAAAGAAAGTAAAGAAGTAATCTCGATTGAAATAATACCCAATACTTTTTTTTCTTTTTTAATTAATAATAAATTCAGGTGACTGTTGGTCGGCTCTAGTCTTTACCCCGTCTTAAGCCCAGGGAAATTTGACACCCTCCTAAATACAGATTTTTATATTATTTCAAACAGGAGGACGAAAGCGACGAGGATGCTGTAACAGCTCAGCCTCAGGGCGGAGTCTCTCAGGGAGCACAGCCCATATTCGCTATGCCACCACCGCCTACAACAGCTAATGAGAATACAACCTTGAACAGCGGCGGGGAGCGCATTATCTACACGACCGGTATTTCTAGCTCTTGAATAAATAAACCAATAATGGCCTACACTTGTACAGTTTTTGTTTAAACGATATCATGGTACCAAATGAAAATTATGATCCCAGGACGGATCCATAATGCATCGTAATGAAAGTGCACAGAGTAACGAGTGTTTAATATCCATCGTATGATACAAAGACTAACATTTATTTTCACCTTATTTAACTGGATTATCAATTTACTTTCCTCATTTATTCAACAGGCTGTAGTTACTTCGTCGAATATGCTCCATTACATATATGTTACAAGAAATTTAATTTGCAAAATTATTATCAAACATTGATAATTAGCTGGATATAATTGAAATTCTAAAAAATTTTTTTAACACTTTCCATATGTATATTCATACATAGCCATTCAATGTCTCATAGTTGTTGAACAAGGAGTAACAGGGGCAAGTCTCGAATGTCGATGTACAATTTAAGGAATAATTGTTACATCGTTTAGGTAATCTGTGATATTTATGTTTTCTTTTTAAACTCGACAGGTTACTACACGTTTAGTTGAGCAGTTGATATTTGCCAGACTTGTTACTCTGTGTATTGAGGTTTATTATCCTGTTATAAACTATAACGCATGTTATGTCGTTTTTCATTTACACTTGCCTAATAACTAGCTTACCACCACCGTATGATTAGAATATAATGAAAACCGATTATTCCACGACGTGTAATCTTCCGGTGTTGTTTTTTTTTCTTTTCTTTTCTCTTTTGTGCCAATACGAATCGTGAGTAGGATCCATTTCTTAGATTATTATCCACATTTATATTATTATTATTTTCTGTAAGATTCTAATGTCTCAAATCATATTGCAGCTACAAGAAAAGCCTGCTTTATTATTCATTTTATTTCACTTCACTTCAATTTATTTTACTTCGAATTCAAGCTGCTTTTGTCAATATGATTATTCTTTGGTAATTAGTTGCCGGGTATTTATTGATAGTGTGTCTGGTGTGTGATAAGGCAATTAATTTCAATCGCACCTCTCACAGCCACCTTTTGCATTACCGGTGTTATTGAATGTTAATAATAATTGAACGATAATAATGAATTTAGATAGAAATTTAACACCGTGGTCAGCGTTATCGATATTCTTGGCATTTGTTTAACACCTCTGAATCACATAGTTAGTGTAAATAAATATTCTTAGACGAATAATGCCCATCTTGGGCAAGAAATATCTTAGACTTTTAATCTGTATATCGATTTTCAGAGTCAGTTGATAAACGTTTAAAACAGAATTACGGCATAGTATCTTGGCTTCCTGTCCAAGAGTAGGATAGTAGTAAAGCTATTATAGTCTCAAATTACTCAAACGGAACCCCCAACATATTGTATACATTATTTGTAATGCATTTTTAATTATTAAAGTAATATACACGTCATTTGGCTATTATCTGTTGTTTATTTTACATTTCATACATTACTTACAGACATTATATCGTGTACACTAAATTGGCTGAATTGCTTGTCTCTTATTTTCGAGAAATGTTAAAAAATTGCCTGAGATTTTATACGTTGTTATACATAAAGTAGAATTTTTCAGTTCATTTTCTTCAGCCGCAATACATTCATTGAATTTACAAAACTTTCGAATATTAAAAATTCGAGAGTTAGTTAATTGGGATAATTAAAAACTATCAATATGAAATAGAAAAAAATTGTCTAGTTTCCATTTGTGCGGTAATTTTTGCCATATTTTAATATTAGCTTACATTTATTACCTATCTCATAATTTCCTTTCTCATGAATTTGTTCTTTCATTTTTTCTCTTATCTATTCCTCAGCCTCCCATCGGAGAACTGCCTATACAATCCTTAACTACTGAGCCCCTCCAATAATCCAGTGCCATAAATGTATGGTTTCAATCTTGTATCAATCCCAATAAACGTTTCAATCACATAGAGTCACTGATCTTATTATTTCATTTGATTTTGACGAATGGAATGAAATGAATGTTTTTTAGTTTTTATGAACAGACTGTAGTAACACAGGAATAAAATAGCATAAAGAATCTGTCATTAGTTTTATGTTTATAGAAATAGATTGTAAAAAGTGATCAAATCGATATCACTTGATTATTCTGTTTCCATTGTAAATATTCCGTAGTAGTTTTTGAAATTCTTTCAGTATTTATTATCTGGTAAAAATTCCCAATCATTCATAAGAACATTTAATGTGGTCGTAGCCACAAACCCGTTCGCAGCAGCAGCAACAATCGCCGGTCCTCCCAATAATGGACCAACCGAGTGGTAGTTACACACCAGCAAGATCTGTGGAACAGCAAACACCTTGATTGAAGTTACAACCCTTAGTACATTCGCTATGCCTAATTCGAAGTAAATATTCAAGATCAGTTTTTCTGCTGGATATTAAAAAGAAGAAAGAAAATCTATGAAGACATAAAAATACCTTCCGATTGAATGTTGAATAATTATAATCCATCTTATCTGATTTTCAATCGTATTATGTTTACTTGATTGATATTTATGGGACTTTGTATCATTGGAATGTCAATCTATCGTTGGCTGTCTTGTATTTAATGAAACCGCAGGTGTGTTTAGAAAGAAATATTTCAAATACAAGGAAATGGTCAATCGTTTATAGATTGTGTAAATAAGATCGTGGGATTGGTGGGAAAATATACAATTAATGTAGACGAAGAGTAAGACACAAATGCATTGCTAATTCTAGCTGATCTCTGTGTTTCCAGGATCCAGGAAAATGACCTGTTAAAATAATTATTATCGAAAGTGTGCTCACATTTCTTTTTTGAACCAGTGTCTTACAATAGAGATAACACATACATTTTTAGTCCCATAAAATCATTCATAATTACTAGAATTATATTCAATCGTTTGTCAATTTGCTGAATTTTTCTAATATCTTGCACGACAAATTATATTCACAGATGAAATGAAAATTATTATCACTGTTATCTAGAATTATTGTTCGACGTCGAGGTGGATTGCGAATTAAAATTAACGCCAGCCACCCGACAAACGAAAATATAAATTATTTCAGCTCATTCAAGTTGTTTATTAGATACCATAATGTGTTAAGGCAAAACATTTCAAACTACATAAATGAATCTCAGATTTTATAGATCTTTAGCTTTGTTTCAGCCTCGGCGTCGATTAACAATAAATAACTTGAAGCCAGAGTGCTATTATTGTTGGGCACAATGACAATATGTGTACATGTATATCAAAGGATTATTCATTTGGAAATGTGATTGCATTTAGTAACGCTATAGAATATTTCGTTATCTTAGACGTAGATCTAATCATCATTATGAATTAATGTGTACTATTAGATTCGGATCTATTGAATGAAAAGAGTCTAGTTATTCAACTGTGAAAATCACCGTAACTTGTAGCCGGTGATATTCTGAAATTAGTAAAAATATAGTTTATTAAACAGCAGAATTTATATCTATGTAACGAGTGCGGTAAACTATTTTGCAAATCAATGATCTCGTGTCATCAAAGTTTGAAACTGTTAATCTTTAAATATAATAAAAATTAAGACTTTTTTTCCGCTCGATGCGACTAAGTAAGAAAAAAAGTTTAAAAATAAATTAAAATAAAATAATCATATGTATTTAATCAGTTATTCCTCTTCTTCTACGTTAGACACTGTTAGCATCATTTAATGTTTGTTAAGCTACATCCAAGAAGCTGCGGATAAACTTGTGAAAATCTATAAGAGATCGTCAAATCATTCGAACGACTGTTTAAAAAAGATTTGTAAATCCGGATTTCTTTCTAAATTACTATAACGTAAAAGTAATCTTGCATTGTATTAACTTTCACACATTCAGGGAATATTCATAATCATATATTCTACTTAGGTATATTAGGATAGCAGCACACACGCCTGCAGATCGGTTGCCATTATTTATGTATTGCATCTTGCATCAAATAATATAGATCGATTTTAAACATAATCATACAAAGACCTGTGTGTTTCCAAGTTCTAATTTTTCGATAATTTTATTACAAACGAACCGACCTGAATGGTATAGATAATATATCGACAATGATGATAATGATATATATGGTTTTCACAGAGGCGAGCAGACGTGCAATTATATATTCATACAGCAGACACTATCAGTACAAAAAGTTTTAGCTTACGTAGAAGATTGAATACCCTGTGTCTTGGCCCCTGCAATTTAATAAGCTTAAGAATTTTCGTATATCCTTTTTTATTCCAATTATATTCGAATTTCAATCCAAACATAAATGGGCCAATTTCTAATCAGTCTTAATGGAATTAACGACAATTTTCATATTGCTATAAATGAGAGCGCGGTGATCTAGAGAGATTGAAAGTTGAAATTAAAATACATTGAAAGCAGAATTTCCTATGCCTGATAATATGATGATACATCCGTGTTGCTATCGGCTAACTAATCGTAAGATTGAAGACTCTTCTGTGGTTGAAATTGTTATAAATGAAACTAAAATTGTAAACTATAGTTTGTACTTTGTACATGAAAAGACGAAGCAACTCTGCTCAACCTGCGCAACACTACGATTATAAAAAATTAGGCGTAATGCTTGATGATACATTTTACCGCTTCCACAATACTACCGATGTTAAATAAATGAATATGCATTCTGCAGAGATTATACAAGTAATTATCGATAACTTATCGCGTGTATTGTTAATGTTGTCAAGAATAATTATTACAAACATTATTACATTGTCTCGTATTATGAAAAGAATAAAATTCTTACTATAAGATGTACTTAAAACTATACATATATATACCTATTATATAAAATTTACGAATCGCATTAGAATTATACATATATTATATATTGTATTTATCAATTTAGGTATCGTAAAGTCATATTATGTAATATTATGTGAGAATTGTAAATAAATAAGAACGCAGCTTATGGATAGTTGGTTTTGATTTTTATTAATACCAAATTTCACATAGATATAAGTAAATAATAATTAATATAACTAAGAATTTATAATAAAAATAAATTCAATTTAATTCTCTTTCATTCTTCGCAAACAAATATCAGTAAAAATTTTCAATTAAACCATATTCCGGGTTTTTATAGAATAAAAAGTTTGGCGCGAAGCTAAATTCAAACATTCAAAATATTTGAATATAGTACCCCAACCCTCCGTAGCGTGGCGACACCGTACAGAGACGAGGGATGAAAGCTACTGCGCAGCCATGACGCGCACCAACGCTTGTGCCCGCGAGAGGTTTTTCTACTTGCTGATATAGCTGTGCAGATTAAAAGTGATTTGGCTCTCAAAATACGTCTAAAGTTATTAAAAGTGTACAAATATAGTAGAGTGATCTCTGTGTGAACATTAAATATGCAGCTAGCCGAGATTCGTTGATTGTAAGTACGATAAATATTCAATATTATTCAATGTCGTCCCTCAGTGAAAGAATAAATGAGAAATCAGTCAATTGTCATTGCTATGAGGTAGAGTAATGTATTATTGACTGGAAAGTAATTTTTCAATAGAAATTCGATCGTTTTCAATCTAATAAAGTGGTAATATCTGAAGTCGTACGGTAAAAAAGTGACGCTAATAATATTTTCGTCAATATTTATCCGATGCATATACACAATGCGTTTGATTTAGACAAGTATATAATCGAAATCATATCTCAACGACTTAAGTGGCGAGATTTGATGTGAATTCCAGCTAATTCTGCTCTCGGAATTATTATTAATTGAAATGCATATACGATTCTGGCGGCAAATTAGATTCAACAATTTCAAATTTCTCAATATAGTTCCACAAGCGTCCGCAAGAGGCGTGACGGTCTAAACCACTACTGCGCAGCCCTTACGCGCATGACGTACGCCGACTCGTAGTTGCTAAATAAATTCAAAGTAGACTTATTTCGACGCGTCGCGACGCCTGAAATGGCTAAAATAAAAGCAAGATAATACGTCGCTGTTCGCATCAACAGAGGATGTGCAGCTTGGGCCGAATGTCATTCTTCGTAAGTATATAATTACATCGTAAATATCATTCAATGTCACGGCGTCACTTTGCATCAAGCAAGTCAAAACCGATCTCGATCACCTGATCGGCGTTAATTGTCACATTTCCGCGACGGATTAGCTTATTATTGATTAAAAGCTTAATTATCATTGGAACTTCATCTTTTCCAACAAGTTTAATGGAAACGTTCGACTTCAAGGGTCAAACTATAATCGGCTGACAAGATTCTAGTAAAATTCGGTCCGCGTCACCCCGGTTGTTTAAGATCGCTATATCCCGCACAATGTTATAACTTTTTGTTGTATTTTCACGGGTTTAATCGTCGAAGTAAATATCGACAGGAAAAACAGTGACCGAGAAACAAATTTCTACCAGAATTAGTCCCGTGTCAAGTCTGTTTGTTTACAAGACGCTGTTTATATTTTCGGGAAGCTCATCGATCCTGAATTTGATCAAAATTTTCACTACAATTTCATTTCTACTTTATAGACAAAGATGTGAATCGACAAGGGTTCCTTGTCAGCTGAGGATCTTTTGAGGCGGTTGAAAAACAATCAATTAACAACGGTGAGTTAATATTCATTAGTTACTCGCTGATATTTTGTTTTCAAATCTCTTAACAACAAATTTTGATCAGTATTTTCCCTCGTTAATGATTAAAAACAAAAACACAAAAATGAACAAATCTCCGACGAACGTAGTTTCCATTTATCTAATTCATTCTTGATTTAATAAATCGTCGTTAGAAGTTTCAAAGAATAAACAAACTAGTCAAAGTCTAAGACTTTAGTCAATGAAAAAATAGCTTCTTTTCCAAACAAATGAACACATTCTGTCCATATATTAATAATCATCGAAAATTATAGGTACAAGCTTTGAATAAGCTGGCAAAAGATGCTGCGAAATAGTCCGCCGAATAATCTTCCCGAGGAGCAGATATCGACGAAAAAATTAGAGAGGAATATAACAGCGTGGATCTTCCAGATATGAATTACGCCACTCATCTCTAATGCAGATGGTAAATCACCTGAATTTAATATCCTGCTTATTTGTACTTGAATCAATTGTTCGAATGGTTCGACGGTAACATTTAAACTTAGATTTATGCATAACTTTGTCTACATTAATAATTATCCATAATTATAGGTGAAAGAGTGAAATAAGCTGCCAAAGATGCCGAGTAATGGAGTAAATAGCAATCTTTCTGCAGAATGGAGCAGAATGGATCAGGACCAGTCAAGACTGGTCAAGAATTACGCTAGCCATCTTTAATACAGATGGTAAATCACTTGGATTTAATTACCTGCTTATTTGTACAGGAATCAATTATTCGCATGGTTCGATGGTAGCATTTTATCCTTAGATGTATGTGTGACTTTGTCCGTACTAATAAATATTGAAAATTACAGGTGAAAAGTGTGTGAAAGTGTGAAAGTGTGAAAAATTCTGGGACACAGCCGGAGGAATAATCTTCTGGAGTAGGAGGAGACATCCCTGAGCCAAAGCAGAGCAGAATGTAGCTGAGCCAGTCCTTCAGGAATTTCACTAGCCATCTTTAATGCAGATGGTGAGTCTCATGCATTTTATTTGCTGTCTATCTTTACCTAAATCTACGATATGCGTGGCGTGGCGGTAAAATTTTATGTCTGATGATTTATTATCACATTGTCCGTAAGTGTCTTAGCTCGGGAATTTTCAGGCTTCAAAATTCTGATCTTTGAAGAAATTTCATCGCAGTAGAATACATTGCAGAGAAATTGATTTAAAAATTCTTGAAATTAACTGTCAACTAGTCAATTGCTATAGCTAAATAAAGCACTGAATTTTGAACACAGTTATCAGAATTAGGTACAATAACTTTGCTGATATTATTTTGAAATATTTCAATCCTCATAAAATCATCATAATTAGGGTTTAAAAAATTGCGAATAGGATGCATCAACTAACCCGTTCTTTCCTCACAGAGTCCCATAAAAACAGTAAGTCAAAAACAAACCCTCCCTCCATGAACCACGACTGTATGATTGAGGTATTATAAGAAATGAATGTGTTGGTGAGAATGAGAATCGCTAGAACGTTTTTCCAGTAAATATAGGTGAACAGGCAGGGTCTTATTACACGATACCGATCGTGTTTATGAATCTGTGTGTGAATCTGGAGCGTTAATTATAAGCTTTAAAATCAACTTTTGGCTCGTGGGTTTAGGGCGATAAAGGCGTCGCGAGGGGTAGGCGTAAGAACGCGATTTGAACAGGTAGCTTCTTTATCTAATCGTAAGTCGGTGCGTATTTTCGTTCCTTACAGCGTCAAACGATCCGAGATCTTTTTAAACTCTTAATTTTTTATCTTTACACAATTACAAGTTCAATCTTATATCAAACTCTTAATTTTTTATCTTTACAAATGAACATTTCTTTGAATAAATATTCGCAGAAACTTTGAATTTCATTAGATAATGAAATTTAACTTATTTCACAACTTCTTGAATAACGCACATCATAATAAATTCGGATTAACTTTTATGCTGCTTATTGTCGAGTCGGAAAATGAAATACTTTTATCAAAATAAAATTGATCAGCGATCGTTTGACTGGGCAAAACGTTTCTCTTGATCTATGTGTTCGCGTGGGGCATATAGGTCAGAGAATCTGAGTCTGAAAACGTCGTTTCGAAGAGGATCGCCGACCGCCACGCCATCAATGTTATCTCTGCTTTAAATACTGTCCCTCAATTTCCTTCTATTCATTTTCATCAATTTTCTACATCTTCCTAGTCGCATGTTTCCTATATATTATGTGTTTTATTTTCTATCCGCATGTTTTATTATTTAATAATACTTTATGCATGATTGTGCAGAAATAAATGCAGTTAATATTGTCGTCATGAATCTATTGCAATGTACTATGCTCTCTGAGTATTGTCTGTTCGTTTGATATTTCAGGAAAATTATAAAACCTTCGTCGAAAATACCGATTCACCATATTATATTATACATGCGTTTGAAATAATTCGAATTTAAACACTTGCCGCGTTTCGTTCGTCAGGCAGATCGAGGCTCCCTCTGTTCTCCCGCATATGCACTAATACGAAACATACCAAAGGTGTGCTTTGAGTCTTTAAAGACCCACGTGTTTGCTTCGCGAGTTGAGTTTTCGGAGTTTTGCGATTTGTTCTATTTAATAAAAGGAAAAATGACGAAGAAAGACAAGTCGATTATTAAAACCGAGCCTGAAGACGAGGCTTTTGAAGTAACAGAGGTCGATACCTCAATTGTGAAAGGATCCAGTTACGAAGACAAATTGAACAACGTTAGCATTATCGCTAATCCAATGGCACCTAAAAAGTTGACGAAAAAAATTTACAAGTTGATTAAAAAAGGTAGATATTCGAAGAAAATTTCGGTGGTTTTATTTACAGTTTGTTAGATTAGTCGATATTTCTTATTCAATTCTTGTTTCATACGATTTAGTCCGATACACTCGAGTCCTTTAAATTCTAACATAACCTGTATCGGCTTTCCGGTTGTTATTATTTTACTAAAATTTTTTAGACTTTAGAATCAAATAAAATAAACATATGATAGAATCCGTTAAACGATAACTGATTATTTTCAATAAAGTATATTCTACTTATTTATTTCCAGCAACAAAACATAAAACTTATCTTCGAAACGGACTCAACGACGTACAAAAACATATAAGAAAGGGAGAAACCGGGTAAAGATAGTTTGTTGAAAATTTATTCAGCAATTTAATTTTATTTTCGAGACTTGAATATCTGATTTTTTAAACCGTTTCCGAGGGCTTCTCTCTTCGTCAATATTTTGAGCATTAATTTTGGGTTGAAAAGACGATCTGGATTAGTCATAATTTCATCCTTATCTATTCAGGCTCGTCGTATTTGCCGGAGACGTTACTCCCATCGAGATAATGTGCCATTTGCCAGCGGTCTGCGAGGACAAGGATATTCCGTATTGTTATACTCCGTCGAGACAGGATATCGGAGTTGCTATGGGCGTGAAACGAGGGAGCCTCATGGTACTCATCAAGGAAAATCCAGAGTACAAAGATCTTTACGATGAGATTAAGAAAGAAATGATTAAGCTCGCTTTACCTCTGTAAAAGATCTCGCCAAGGCCTCGTTTTCTATTCCTCTTCGTTTTCTTTCATTCAGAACTCGACAAGAATGAACTACAGATATTCCATTTAACTGATATTTAGACCGTCGGTTAATTAGACTTGATACAATGAAATGAAATGAAATGAAGTTTATAAATTCGAATTTTACTTTTAATTAGACTTGTTTTTATTACGAAATTCCTTTTCTACATTTATCCTTAACTTATGTTATGATTAGTTCGCAATATCACCGAACGTTTTCTTTCAACCTTTTAGTTTTTTTTTTTTTTTTTTCATCAGATATAGACAGTTCGGTATTTTCTATACTGTTTGGTGAAAATATTAAGGAACCAAAGTCCAGACGGTAGCCAATTATTTGACCACCGATAAGTTGCCTAGTTTAATTTTATATTTATTATCATCGACTGATCTGACGATCGGAAGAAACTGAAGATGAAATTTTTTCAAATCATCAGTTTCGGTATCCATAAACTTTTCATTTTCGCCAATAATTACAAGGAAGAATATATCATGTAATCGTAATCGCGAATTTTATGTATCACATAATTATATCAATATATCGGCAAACATTATAATATCACTAAAAAAAGAAAAAATAATTTTCAAACAATTATAACATAGATACAATAATTTATACCGTAGAAGATTCGTATCCACCCTTTGGTGGAAATATTCATTTTATTTTCATTATCATTGCAATTAATTATTCTTCCATTCGTTTATTAGCATTTCAATGGATTCTTTTCTTCGTCTTTTTCTTTTTCTTTCTTTTGCAATCGCCCGCAACGTTCGCCATAATTATTGTGGTAAAATTTCGTCTTCTCTTTCGTCTCTTTTTGTATTAATTATTATTAAATTGATAAAATAAGGAAGCTCGACGACTAGACCTCAGCAAGGATTTGTCCTGCTTAATTGCTAGTTAGAATAACGAACATCGGTAGAAAATATACACGTATTCTGAGTAATGAGAGGTATTAATTACACATTGACATGAAAATTGACGTAGCGTAAAAATTGGGACGTATTCATTTATCCTTAACAAACGTAATTGTTTTTTTTCTTTTTTTCTTTTTTTTTTTTCACTTTACGTCGATCCGTTAGCTTATTATGTTAGCCATTATTACAGGCTGGGGTGATATGAGTTATTTAATCAGCTAAGTGATGCAAAGAAAGAAGGATAAAGAAAGTCATGATTCTACGATATAATCTAGATGTTTCTTTTTTTCAATCTAAACACGTTTTGGAATGTTTTGAAGAAAAAGAAAAGGAAAAAAAAAAACAACAACAACAACAACTCTTTTTCATTCTTTATATCAATTATTTTATAATTATTACAATCATGGAATGTCGCTAATTCATGGTATACCAGGGCCATTGTCTACTCTCGAATACGATTATGGATGATGTACAATTTCTGATTGTGTTACTTTGAAATTTGTCAATTTTCATCGGTAGTCTTAACTACAAGATTGATCGAACCGCTCGACCTTATTTAGCTTGACCATTTTATTTGTTGGCAACGAAAAAAAAAAAAAACATTATTGCAAACGTATTATACTTATTAGTTAATGTAATCGTTGGATTATATACCCTTAAAGAGAAGCGTAGGTAATACATATTGAGATTGATAGAAATTTGAGTGATAGGTTTTCAATGAGAATTATTCGATTCTTACATCATTCATAAAATAAGTATCGGAAGTACCGAGAGAAGTACCTTTTATTTTTAGATTTATATTTAGTTTTTCTTTTTTTCCCCATCAAAGAGCGTCTATCTAACTTTCTTCTTCTTTTTTTCTTTTCTCGGAATGTAAAATAGCAAATGATTATCCTAACTTTGTATCTTCTTGGTTGTTATTTATTTTTTTATTTTTTCATTTTTTTTTCACGCTTAATACTTCATCGATTGATATACTAATAATATTTATTAGTATTTATTTATTTATTTATTTATTTATTATTAATTCAATACGTCGTGGTAATTTTCTTATTTTTGGATTTTCGTTTCATTAATTAATGATACTCTAAACTATATATCGGGGAATGTGGTCTTTTAAAAAAATTTGATCTTCGTTTATAGATTATATTATTTAAAACTTATAGTGGAGGCTATCATAGCCTGACAAATTCAGCCAAAGTGACTTACTGTACATAATCATTGCTCCGTAATATAAAAATATCTACACTTGAAGCATCTGGTTGTACAATTTCATATTTTTTTTTTAGTTTCTGTTATAGGGCTTAATACCAGTAAAACTCACTTTGTCAGATTCGCGATTTTTCCAAAAATTCTAACGATCACGCGCGAAAGCAGAATTAGTCGATTCTTTTTTCATTCAGCAAACAATTTTCATTTTCATTTTCATATTTGTTTTTTTTTTTTTTTTTTTCTTTAGAATCAATGGGATTATACATATATATATATATTATATTCGATGATAAATGGAAATACTTTGAATTCTTTCGCACCCAGTCGACGAAAATGTTTTGAATTTTTTTTTGAGCTACGATAAATCGAAGAAAATTTGAAAACTTTTATTTATTAATTATTGAAAATTTCTCTTCGCGTTATATTGTACATATATTAGTCCCACGTCAATCGCATATTTACGAAAAATCCCAAAATCATACCGACTATATAAATGACGTTGGAGGTAATCAAAATCAATCTGTAGCTATAGAATATTTGAGAATAATGAAAATCCGATCCAGGAAATCGGTCGTCGATTACATGATATTATATTAGATTTAAATTTAAACAAGCGTTAAGCATGAATCGAGCTCGATAATAATACTTTTAGAATAAACCACACGTCTACGTAGTAGTTTCATATAGGTTATGTATATCCCTACGATAATTCGATAATTGTAAATAATTATTATATAATTCGGACAAAATTTCAGTTCTCCCAAATGAAATTGGGAAACTATTATTCAGGCTGGATAAATATCTTTCATGATTTACTGAGATTTTTGTACTATTTTCCATTTTCCATTTGTTCTTTTTTTTTTTTTTTTTTTTTCTGTTTCTTTTTCTCTTTATTCATGATTCGGTAGAAAAATTCGTTTTACTATATTTTAATCTAAATCCTATAATATTAATCGAGGGCGAGACAAATGATAAATGAATAAATGGGATTTTATCAATGTTCAAGCGAATTTCGTTTCTAAACTTGGGGTGTTCGTACATACGTGATCGACTATTGCAAGAGTTTGTAAATTATGATTATTTTTTTATATTATTATTTTTTTTTGTTTCCAACATAACGAATCTCTGGTTTTTAAATTCGTCAAATTTTGAATGACTATCAATTTTATTTTCAAATCTTATTTATCAGCTTACGAGTTTTTCTTATGTGAGTGGGTGAAGGAATATGAATATATACCCTATGGAATCGAATTAACGTATCGATTAATAATAATTAGTGATCTGAGCAAATACAAAATACGTCATCGCATGCGTACGCAATTATTTATATCCGATATGCTTCATTCATTATTTCTGCTTAAATAAACTTACTCCATGCAACACATATATACGCTATTATTATATAGTTACACAATGTTATATCTACTATAATTATCAATCACTGCTCTGACGATGGTTCTTTCATAAGCTGGATTATACAGTATCACTTTGTGCTGAAAATTCAAATTCAAATTCCAAATTCCAAAACTTCAAATTTCAAATTCGAATTCAAAATTCTTTCGAATACTTATTACTTCGCAAATATATTTACTTTCGAAATATGGCTGTAGCTCGTATATATAGGTATACCAGGACTAAGAATCATTTCTTCAGCGTTTGAGCAGTGCGACGCGGGCTTTAGGCTGATTTTGGAGAAGCAAAAAAAAAAAATGCAATAAAATCGTGAACATTTCTGTAACATAGTTTCTTCTTTTAATATACTCGAATCAAGGTGCTACACGCGAGAGTGGATATAATGCAATACCGTGAATAACAATAAATTTTCTTCATTTCGTTTGCTCGCAACGTATACAATCCAGCGACTAACAGTCCGGTTTGAAATACATAGGTATACCATAATGAACGAGAAGACTATTAGGTGAATCGATAGAAGTAGAAAGGCACTGAAAACCACGACCCACTCTCAACGTTTGCAATTTCCAATTTCGTTCGTACTAGTTCTTGAAACTTTTTATCACGCAAAACTCTCCTCGGATTCTGTCATTTATTTTTTTCTTCTTTTATTCATTCATTTATTTATTTATTTCAAATTAGTGGAAATCGATTCTATGTATATAACTTTGGCTCAAATCAGTTGGTAAATTTCATTCGCTATACCTATATAACCAGCTATTGATGCGTTATATATACATACGATTTGAATGTGTATATATATATATATATTTGCGTAACGAATAAAATTTATTTATTTATTTATTTATATGTATATATATATGTATATATATATACCCCCGAATTTTCATTCATAATATATATACATATATATATGTATATCGATGTGTGATTAAGTATAAAGCTGTAGCAGTATCAAAATGGTACAAGTAGTGCAAATGAATACCGTAAGCACTGGGAGGATCAGAATGAATCTGATCGAGCGGCTAGAGCCGCTTGACTCTTGTCATACTGGTTCACCGGATTCTGTCGATGCGTCGAATAACGGTCTGTCAGCTGGTGTTTCGCTGGCCGGTGTCACAGCTTCACGTTTCGCTTTATTTGAGCCAGTAAAACACAGGCAACCAGATTGATTTCTGTTGCGTTTAAGGGTCGGTTTATTCTCCTTGTCCTGTTCGGCGAGACATTTTTGGTAATAGTCGTAGTCCTTCAAATACCTGAAAACAGAAGACGTGGATTTCGTATAAAAAAAAAACCGTCCATCATCTTGAAAACAGCTTTTATAGTATCCTTTCACTCACCAAACTGGAGGCCACCGATGTTCGTTCAAATATTCCTGATTTTCTGGATGAAGTAGCCGCACACTTCGCGGCGACATTTTGCACAATTTATTGTAGTTTACGCAAAGGTGATTCATGCACCAGTCAGCTAACTGGTCTGCGTTGTGGAGCTGTCATTTATATATGAGAGAAAAATAGGATAAGTATATTTAGTCCAAATATTGAAAATCGAATTTAGCAAATAATTTCAATAATTTTTTTCTTTCTTCACGATGTACTAACTTTGCAAGGTTCCAATAGCCTCAGGCAATTTTCAACAGCTTCGTTACCGTCGTTTTGTGACAAACGATCCAAGTCCTCGATCACACGATTCTCAACTAAATTTACCAGACGAGGTAGACAGAGACGATTCGCCAATTCCAAAAGATTTAAACATCTCGCTGACGAGATCGCGGGGACTTCGTCGGTGTAGAAATAACAGAGTAGCTTGTGAAAGGTGTATTCTCTCACGCCTGGAAATACTATCTGAAATAATCACGTATAGTTTAATTTCTTCTTTCTTTTTTTTTAATCAGGATATAATCAATGAAAATTGACAGCTATACTTAGGAAAGTTTGATCACTCACCACTTTAGCGCTACTCTCGCGAAAATCGCCGGAAAACATTGCTTTCATCATGTCGCAACGAGCAGTTAGTATTGCTCTGTGAGCCGGCATGTTCCCATCGTCCAATTCGAACATAACATCAGCGAAAAGACCTGTGAATTGAGTTAATTTTTAGTCAATAATTAAATGATCATTGATTAGAAGAAGAAGGATTAAATATCGATTATATAGGTACCTTCTCGTAGACAGATGTCCTCCAATCGTTGTCTGACCACTACTTTATACTGGTTGTTAAGATTACTGTTGTAAAATTGCTCCCTCGATTGTATGTTGTTTAAAACCATAAGGAGTTGAGGTAGCTTAAGGAATTCAGCGGCTTGTCTTATTTCCTGTGAATCAGAAGAAGAAGAGAGAAAAAAAATAATTAAAATTAAAAAATTAATCGATTTTTTTTAATCATCTATATATACTTTCGTAAATCAATTTCGGATGATAGATTACTATAGTGGATTATTATTTTAACGGACTTAACTGTATGGCTGATTGATTTATTTATACATGAGGATTTTACAAAAATTGAAATAATAAGGAGAAAGAAAATGGATTATGGTGATCGAACGAAATAATAGTATTACAGCATATTATCTACGGTATGTGTATTAATTTCTAGTCGAGAAATTTGGGGTTGGAATTTGAACGAAAACATGCGCGATGATGATTAGTCGGATGACTGGATGAACTCGAAGATCTATATATTTTTTTTTTTTTTTGTCTGTGAATAAAGTAAACGTGATTCTATGTATGTATTTATATAATATGCATATGCATATGTAACTATATGTATGTATGAAGCTAACGCTACGAAATACCGAGTATATCCGTACAACGTACATACCAGTGTATTCACAACTAACTTTAAACTTCTATAGTAGCGTGTTTTTACTACTAACCAGTAGGAGACCGATAGGAGCTGTCTGAAAGAACACATTTTGTATCAGGTTAAATCCCAATCAGTCTGGCACTGATACATTACGTTTTTACCTACGTTTCCCCTTCTATACCATGTATATGTACCTAATTTTCAATATTACACAAATCTCCGTTACGCGGATAAAATGGAATGAAATCATAAATTTTCTTTCTCAGGTATATAATATAAAGGAGAAAGTAAATGAAATTTAATTGCCGGTTAATAAAATCGTTAATTAAGATATATATAAGAGTAAAAATTCTACGTAACAATTACCTGCAGATCGTGATACCGTTTGTCAAGACTTCCGGCGTAAATGAATTGCAAACATTGCTGCATTGCTGGCGGTGTTATCAGCTTCGAAAGCGTTACCACGATCGTCTGCTGTTGAACATTGCCGGAGTTCTCAGGCTGGATGAAAAAAAAAATTAAACGATTTCGTGGATTAGGATAATTCTTGTCTAGATAAGGCTCAAAGTATTCGGAATTCTACTCGCCAATGATATCCGAATATTCTGAAAAGCCGGATGGTTGAATTCCCGCGTAGCGCCGGTCGGTTTTCTGTGATTATCCATCGTCGGTAGTACCTGGAAGCTAGATCGTCGTTTCAGCTGTTCCCAGACCCTGAATAATCGGTTCTGTTTTTAGGATCAAATCTACGGTATTAAAAAAAAAAAACGATTCGAAATTCTCTTACTTGTTAGGTTTGCACTGATCGACGCGGATCAGACATTCCGTATCGTCGTTGAAATCGCCGACAGTAGCTTCTCCGAAAGTGCTCACCTGTACGAAGATAAGAAGAATAATAATTTGATTTAATAATGTTTTAATTTACGAAAAATGAAAAGCAAAACCTACCATACTCGACTCGCTGGAACTTCTTGGCGTTAATTCTTGGACAAGTTCGATAGAGAATAGCCAATGAAATGCCGGCGATGCTGCAGACAATAGGCAACGATGAGCCGGAAACGAAGTACCCCCGGCAACCAGGGTCACGTCTGTGTGAACCGGCTTCATCCATAAAGCTTTGAAATTATCCTCGTAGGTACTAGGCGCCAGGGAAACTTCCGGTGGTATTGGTTTCGGAGGACAGAACGGAGCCTGGGGGAATTCGGTGGTTGGATTAAAATTCGTTTAGATTTTCGTTTTTTTTTTTTATTTTTGTTTCATTTCTCATGGATTTTGATACCTGGAGGAGGGGCCGTTGAACCCTCTTCAAATTCGTCATCCAGAAACGTTGCTGACGACGCGCTATCAGAGCGGCACGTATCGAATTTTCAAAGACCTCGTTGACCCCGTAGTAGGTGAAGACGCTAGTCTCGTAGTAGTATACTCCGAGTTCTCTGGCGACCGATCTAGCTTGGTCCGGCATCACCAGGTCGCTTTTTCTCGTGGCTCTGACAAACGTCGTGGTAAATGAAGTTTGTGAAAAAATTTCGCGTATTCTTTTTGCCGGTTTTCATTTTTATTTTTATTTTTATTTTTATTTTTATCTCTCGTAAACTCACCTAACGAATGGACTTCGGTCCCTGAAGAAACTCAGGTACGTTTCGTCGCGGTACATGTAACGCAGGTCGTTTTTACATCCTACTAATAGGACCGGTGTTTGGGGACAAAAACGACGTATCTCCGGGTACCACATCGCCTTGCAGTTTCGCAACGATACCGGATTCGTTATTGAAAAACATAGCAGAACCACGTCCGATCTGAACGAGTATTTGAAAAAAAAACAAAAAATCATATTATCAAAAATATATTCAATTCATTTTATTAGAAAAAAAAAATATATATATACTTTACTTTACATACCTTCCGTAAGCGAATCTACGATCTTTTTCGTGATCTCCGAACGTGTCCCAGAGACGTAGGGACACGTTTACGTTGTCCACTACTTCCCAGGAGCGTTCCAATACCTGAATACGAAAAATAAGATGAAATTAGAAGAAGAAGAAAAAAAGAAGATAATAATAACGATATAAATAAATATAATACAAGGGTGGGTAAAGTTTGAACGAGTTTTATTGTTAGTCTGAAACGTCTGACACAAGGTGTACAGCCTTAGCCGAACTTTTCTATATTAAACGTGTAAACCAGCTGCCGGTGTAGGTGTAGAGAAAATTAGAAAAGTTTTGACAAAAATTTAGCGACGAGGGAAACTATAAGGTAGATCGCGAATATAATTATATGTTTAATTGATTAATTCGTTTACGTTACAAGGATAGAGAAAATTTCTTGTAATATTCGTTTGGTAGTTATAATTACTAAAAAGGCAATTATTATCTTTTATTTTATTTATGAATTTTTTTTCATACTCGTTTATATGGATTAGCTGTGTTGATTATCTTACGTCTTTGTAAATTCTGTACTGATCAATGGCCCAGACCGTCGGTACGTGGGTGGTTAACAGCTGGGAAAGAGACACGTGCTTGTTACAAGCTCGCGCACATATCAAACGAGTCTTTCCAACCGCCGTGTCCCCCACGACGACGCATTTGACCAGTTCCTGGTGCGGCTGTTCATTGTCCATCACCGGCAATCACCGATTTTCATCCAATCGCTTCTTTCTCGGTCCAGATCTGCGGACTTTTTCACTCTGTACCGGAGATCCCACCACATTCGTTCTGCGTGCGTTCAAGATGTGTCATTTATTCGTTTATATGGAAATAAAAATATTGCTTATACGGTACAGTGATGAAATTTTTCATTTAGGGTATATATCTCGACTTGTACATATTAAACTGGAATAATTGACGGGGGAGAAAAGTGTCTATACGCGGTGGGGTGGTTTAGTTGCGTGGATAAAGTAATTTCTTTTATATCAAAGTATAATAGTATTCACTTGACTGTTATATACGCGAAAGTTGATATTGATTTGACCCCGCTCGCCTCCTCTATATTTAGAGGCAACCTCCACAACCTCGCCTTAACCCTGGCTCGGTGAACACGTGTAGCAATCAAATAACTATGATTCAGAAAAGTAGAAAATCGCTAGGAATTATCGAACCGATTTTCATGCGGATATGGAAATTAACACGCGTTTCATTAAATTCGAGACTACTATGCGAATCTCCGTTTCATCTCGCATACCTATCGGGGGTTTACTCAGCGCTGAGGATACACCCCGAGCATTAAGCACGTCGATCGAAAAATATACGTAATTTGAGGCTTACAACGCAATACTACTCACGCAGTTGTTTATAACATTTGAGATTGTTAACCGCACGCGATCTTCTATATTACACCGACGATGAGATTTGTTTCAAATCACGCTATACGTACATCACGGTGCGTTTAGTCCACTGAAATTATACCACTGCGAGATTCCCGTCGTTAAAACGATGGTTAATTGCACTGTGAACATTTCTAACAGTAGTTATATAGCCTCGGTGCTTTTACCAGCCTGAATAAACTAGCCAGTGACTGACCGTAAGGATAGCTATAAGTGCTATTATCGATCACTCGATATATAAGCCAGCCGACATAAGTATAATACATATTACTAGTCGGAAGTAAAAACCAAGAAGATTTGTCGCCGTGGTTTGACGAGGAAAATAATAATAATAATAATAATAATCAATCATTTTCATTCAACGAACGATATGATAGAATCCGTTCTATTATATTATTCGATAGTGTATACGTAGGTAGAAGCGTGGATTTTTTTTATCGCTGTTTATTCACACGTATCGCGGATTTTTTCGTTTTTTTTTTGTTTCTTCCTGAAAAATTAGGAAAATAAATGTAGAATATTTCGTATCACATTTAACAATACATTCGTCCTGATATCGTTTCTCAATCAATTCGAGAGGGTCTCGAATTAGACTTTAGATATACAGTTTAGACTCGGGTTCAATCTTGAGTTATAAATTAATATCCGTTATTAGGTATATAGCCGAAAGCTTTTTATTTTCCGCTTTCCGCTTTTGTCTCGATCGATTTCTTTCTTTCTTTCTTTCGTTTTTTTTTTTTCCCTGGTTTACCTTATCCTCGACACTATTATGTTACAACTCGCGGTTCACAAGCAAATCTATCCTGTCAAACAAAGCGTGGTGTTTTGAAAAAAAAAAAGAAAAAACATTTTCCGATACAAATTGAATCGGATTTTATTTCGAGACGAATCCAAACTCGGGAGTAACGGGGTAGGTAGGCGGGTAAGCTTCGCGAAATTTACCCCGACGAACGGTACATACATGTAGCTGTCGAGGTAAAAATTTCGATCAACCAAATTCCCGCGAACTATGATAAGGGGGATCGTAAAAACGAGATTTTTTATTTTAATTTTTATTCGTTTTTTTTTTATTAATTCACGTAAAAATCAACCCCTGTTAGATATTAGTTTCGATTCACTAAAATTTGCAAAAGAAATTATGTAAAAGAAATAAAATTCAGAGAAAGATATATATATAAACGAGTAAAAATCTATTGGTATAATTTTTTTGTTATTTTTGGAAACTATATTCTGGTTTCTTTATGTAATCGTTGCACCAGGATATGCAAGCGGATTTACGTGGGCGTACGCGGGTATCTCTACCTACCTTAACAATAATCACAGAGTAGACGGGGTTTGGCAACGTGTTGGAGCCAATACCGTCCAAATCCCGGGTCAACGTTGGGAATGAATATTTGGGATTATTAAAATTTCGCACATCTGTACGGGGGGATGTTATGGGGATGTATGGGTCCAGCCAACGGTATGGGATAAAACTACGAACGAGACGTTATATCCGAGAACTATTATCACGTCGGTATTCCGCCGGGGATGACCTTCGTCAATTATCAATTTTCCGTTTCTTTTTCTTTCTTCTAAGAGATTTTCGCCAAGTTTGAACTAATTTGACGAATTTTAAGACAGGGTCTGATCGTCCTTCGGGTTGTCCGTGGTCGCGGTAAACCCAGGGTCGCGTCCTATCGCAGACTGTCTCTCCTCTTCAGCTTTAGCTCGGAAGGCCTCGTACTCAATCGGTGGAACTCGGATGCCTTCAACAACCACTGAATGAACCCGCGCTATGACCCCGCGCCTCTACCACACGGAAAGAAATTTTCTTTAAATATTACCGTTAAAATCACAGTAAACGTGGGACGCCCCGCAATTCCTTATCTAATTACAATTCTTTCAATAATTATTCACAAATACAATGTAAAAAATACAGAAGAGTACGATTAATTTTTATTGTAGTTTCCGGTAAAAAGTAATAAACGTGAAAAATTAATTAGATTAATAGTTATTTCTACTATTTTAATCTTAAAAATTACAGTAAAATCAAATGTTTTTACTGAAACTACTGAAAAAATTACTGGAGTCTTCGGTAAAATAAGCAACGGTATTGTCCACAAATTCGGAGGTGGCGGTGCAATCGTCTTGCAATCTCGATTGTCCGAAGAAGCTGAATGTATCAGTCGTTTTCAGTCGTCTGTTTCTAAATGTCACAAACAGCGAAAGATTGAAGCGAATACTTATTCTTTCTTCTAAGATATTCCAATACTATTAATAAAACAAATTTGAGTAATAATAACTTAGAAGTAAGTCGATTAGCCGAATATAATTTGTACATACAAATTTAAATTAGATTTTTTATTTTTTTGTCACTGAATGTATTGTAAATAAAAAATGTAAAGTGACATATAACCTAATAAAATTCTCAATAAATAAATTCATGATAGAAAATAAAATATTTAATAAAATTTACAATAAATTTATGACACTTGAAATTTTTATAAGAAATCAAAGTTTAATTTTTACTGTGGGCTACAGTAAAAATTGTGTAAGAATCGCCTGTCTAGAAAATTTACAGTAGTCTCCGGTAAATTTTACTCACACAACTTTAAAAAGTATTTTTGTTAATAGTAAATGGTAAAGCAGCGCCCTAGCGTCCCACGATTACAATACAGTCCGGTAATTTTTCTCGTTAATTTAACAGTACATTTTAAAGAAAATTTCTTTCCGTGCAGGTCCTGGTCATTCGAGGGGCGTATGTACACCTACACCAGGGTAGATCATCGTTGTGTTATTTATAACAGACTCACACCTCCGTATGTGTTAAGGAATATACGCTTTATACTATATAGACGTTAGACTGCCACTGCAGAATACCCATGGGACGAGGTTGGGGGAAGTTGCACTGCAAAATTGCAGTATAGACTTGGAAGCTTTGCCCTTTGACCTTCAGATTTGTCGTTTATACTTTTTGCTTCATTCAGTCTTCATATTCCATTGGGAGATATTCATTTCTGTTTTTTTTTTTTTTTTTTGTCATCATTTTTTCGAAAGGGTTTTAACAGGAATATTCCATTCGCATGTGTGATTTTGGTTTTCTTCTTTTAACAATAACGACGTTTTATGCGATGCCAAATTTTCTCTGGCCATTTTTCTTTATACCGCTAATTTTAACGGTTTGAATAAAATAGCGGGGGTAAACTAAACCCTGGAACTTCTTGTCGTTCGGATGTTTGACGTCGACTAAATTACGAGTATGGGGATCATGGACGGTGGAATTCAATCAATGTCGTTAACACACGGTCGTATAACGATTAAAAGACTCGGGGTACAATGCAGCGGGGATATTGCTAGTTTTATTAACCCTCGATAATTAAGAGCCATAGGATTTATTCTCGTAGAAATAAAGCTCGCTGAGTGTGAAGGAATTTTTCATTCTTTTTTTTTCGCATCTCTTTAGCATCGCGAATACAACTCGGTACTGACCCTACCACGTAGGCAAGGTCAGTTCCCAATCATTGGTCAGCGATCCCTAAATAATACCACCTACCCGTGGCCGAGTCCTAGCAAACTAATAGATAATAGGGCAAGAGCACAGGGACTATTGGAATTTCATTTTATTTAAGAAATGAGCTTACGCAGTCCGCTGCTATTCATTTCCGCGAGTATCGATGTCATAAAACTGATAGGGAGCGAGTCGAGAATCGGTCCCGTAGGAGAGAAGTTATTCTATCTTATTAGGGGATGAGAAAAAGTTGCTTTTCACAAACTACGCCTCAGCAGGAACTAGTCCCAAGGGTTTAAATCGGTGGGAGAAAAATACTGTATGCGAGTTGAGGTTTTTTGTTTTTTTTTGATAGGTTCTGTTATTTTTCGAATCTTTTGTCGGAAAGTATGAATTTCGTTCTTTGAACAGTTTTTGGTTTTCTTCCGTCTTTCTTTCTTTCTTTCTTTCTTTCTTTCTTTCAATCGTAAGGTGCATTATTTTTTTTCAAGGGTAATTCTCGCGGTTCTAACCCTTGGCACGACCCTGGCTGACAAGAAGGTATGTAGGCACTACCTACAGTGATCGTTTCGCGACCGCGCGCAGGCTGCTGCGTCCTGGATGACGTCAGCCAGTGAAAAATCAATCCTTGGCCCACCTGTACAACGACATACAATGTAGAGTATATTCCTATCCCTATGTGTGTCTATGTCGATGTGTGTATTTCACGCCGGCGTGGGCGGCTGCAACGAAGATCTGCGATCTTGTTATGAGTCAATGAAAAATAATTTTCTATATGATATTATTAATTCATAGCGTTTTATATTTTATACTTATTTCTTTATTTTTCTCTATTACGACGTTGATCTGGTTTTCATATTGTTCGGGTTTCGTATACCGATACAGGGTTGAATCGTAATTGAGAATAAAATAAACAGGAATCTACGATTCGGAATTCAATGAATTTCTACAAAAGTAAATTGGGATTCGAGGGAATTCAACAATTCTTTATACCTATTCCAATTTCCAAGCTTTTATTTATTTTTCACTTCAATTATCACCGGTATCAGAGATTTTCACTATTTCCAATATACGCTTCAATTGATTCTCCGCAGCTTCTAGGATTATCAATATATACCAGCCGCGACCGAGTACACTCGAATAAAATATCACTGCAAGCTCAAACCGTCAATTTTCACGATTAGAAATAAAAAAAAAGCGTTGCAGCTTCTATATAGGTCCGAGAAATCGTGGCTTTATAAACGACTCATACATCTCTTTGTCCCAATCTTCATCACTCGTTATTATCATCTGTGTACCTAGTAGGCGTGTATCTGTCAATTCCTAATGCGCCTGCTGATTCCTCTTCTCCTCCTTCTCCTTCGTCTCGATCTTCTTAGTCTCTATCATTCTTATTTTTATGCCTTGATAACCGCGGCTCCAATCATCTCGTTTTATTCCCATACCATATAACTATGCACATACATACTACATTGGATAAGTGACGTTTATTTCAGCCTAGCCATAAGGCTGAAGGGTGTGCGGAGGTGGTTAAAGCTTTGTCGGGGTTGTTCAACTCGCTTTCGTCCATTCGCTGCTCTCGTCTTTCGTCCGTAAACTCGTGTATGAGATCGTGTGTGCGAATTTGTTATGCAAAATTGACCAGTTCGTATCGCATATTGCTCGTGATATTTATGCTGATATTTATGGAAACATCTATGCGCTTAGATTTAGGTCGAAATTGCAGTCTCGTTATTATAAAGGTAGGGTAACATTTAACAGGGGTGGATTTATATATCAAAGAGCCATTTAAATGTCACTATATGCAAGAGCAAGAGAGGATCGATCTTCTCTAAATTTAACCTTGATCTCTTTATACTTTGTAGGATGTGAAAAATTGAGCGAAAATTTCACACTCTCTTTCCTTTCGCATTTATCTATATATATATACGGTTCATTTACGGTTTGCGAATAAAATTGCACCGGAATATGAGACATCGTTTTAAAACGAATCGTTGTTGTTGCTACATCATTGTTAGGTATACTTAATTTTTAAACTCACGTCCTCCGTCGTAGACGGAGGTTGGTTGGTACTTATATCGTTAATGAAATAAAAGTGGCCTCTTCTGATGCTGCTACTTCATGTATGCAGTATATATATATATCTATATATCTATATATGTATGTATATACCCCAACTGTAAGTTAATTGAGACCAAAGTCGCGTGTTTATCCAACTGCACGTCATCACACACTGATAAATTCGTATATATACGTGTATAAAATCGAGGTCGAATACCTGATTAATTATTATCATTTCGTTCATATTTATACAATTCGTTGAATTTACAATAAGAGAGAATGATATACGTATAATAATAATATACGTGTGATATAATTAAATATTGAATTTTTTTCATCGGGATCATCGCGGTCGTTGCGAATATCGTATTGAATAAATATGTACATAGCTGCTTGTTTCTTGTCAACGAATATAGTATACCTACTGGTGTATACTTGTAATATGGGTAAACGTGAATTTTAACCCGAGCCGGACGTTCGTGTGAATTGAATTGCGGTCAATCACTGCACGATATGATATAGCTTGCGGCTATGGTCGCGGTTGATTGTATATAAACCGCTGAGAGGGAACGGTACGATAGAGAAAATTTTAGCTCTGATAATAGTTGGATAAAAATATTAAGAAAAAAAAAAAAATAATAAACAAATTTTCAAATCAATTTATTATCCGTCAATCTGAATGAAATTTGTTACCATTTCTTGAGACTCGTATACCGTTGATACACCGCTGCCTTTACTACTTGATACACGGCGCAGTCTGACCGTAACTCTACGTTACTACTTCTTCGAATAAACGATTGTTTGACAGATCTCTGATGTATTAGCGCGCACCTTGATGTGCAGATTTCTTGTTCTTAGAAGGTAGAAGAAGGTAGTTTATTTATTTGATTATTTATTTATTTATTTATTTATTTATTTATTTATTTTATCGCAATTTTTCTCACTTTTTATATATTATCTTAGCGAGGTATTACAGGGGTAGTGATTATCGTCGACACAATTTACATATCTCTAGTTTATATCTATGAATAAACTCACCGGACAAATCTTATTCTTGGGAATAAATTTCGCCTTGTTTTCTTATCCTCGTAGTTTTCACCAATCGACGCAATGTATATATATTTATATATGTATATAGGTATATGTAGGTAGATTATAAACACGCACGTAGTTCAAGAGGTAATTACAGTATATATCGCAGATCGTACTATTTGCGATATATAGTTGCGAAAGAGACGAATTATGAAATATTCGCGAACTGATCTTAAACTTTAGTTTTTTTATTTTTATTCTTATTTTTATTCTTTTATCATTATCGTTATTATTAATATCATTATCGAACTGCATAGAGTTGCATTTTATATTGCAATTATCAACTATACTGCAGATCAAGAGTTACCGTATACTAGCTACCAGAATACACAGCCACTGAGATGGCGCAGCGATCGTATCTTGTGTCTAATCGTGTGACGTCAGTTGTGCTAATAATCTTGACCAGTTGTTATTATAAATTGCTGGATATAGTTACTATTCATTTACATTTTATTCTTTCATATAAGTGAATCGATTAATGAGAAAAAAAATTCAATTATTAAAAAAAAAAAATTTATTTCATTCCTATCCAACAATCGGATAGAATTTTTCAATTTCAAATTTAATATTCAAATCCCTCATTCTGTATATTTAACAATAACACCACGATTATTATACCTACTATGATTGGATAGTTAATATGTTTTTATAAAGATTGAGAAATTCTATTGCAAATCAAGTTGGATTATTTATAACGAGTTGAGCTTTCGAGTTGCACTACTGCTGCCATCGTTCGAGGAAACTAGAGGCTGCTGCAGTATGCAGTATTGCTAATGGTAACGATTTTGCATTGTGTATTATAGCTATGTTGACCACCTGCAGGGGGTTGAATTTATTTCGTGAAAATTGAGATCTTTCAATAGTGTAAATTACATGAAAATTGGATAAAATAAGATATACGTAGAAGATTTACTTTCAATGTTTAATTCGTATAAAGATAGAAGAACAAAAGAAAATACATAGAAAAATTCTAGAAACTATTGTGAATGAAAAAAAAAAAGCTTACACATCGAATCAGAACACCATTACCTGTTGTATAATGATCTAGGTGCATGTTATATAGGTAATTGAATTATTAGTAGTAGTAGGGTATAAAGAATAATTCTAAAACTAATCAAGCGTCTTAGTCTAAAATTTGATAAACGCGAAAACGAATTTGTTCCTCTTTTTTTTTTTTTCAATTTTTTTTTTTTCTGATTTGAGAGAGGATGTAATCAATTGAATCGCCGCTAGTCGATGTTCAATTTACGGAATGATCCCTGGATACCATTCAGGTCCGCGTTTATCGATGACTTTGAAGTTGGCAATCTCGCACTTTCGTTAGAACGACTCAGCTTCTCTTCCCTCAGATACCAGTCTCTGTTTTTTTCGATTTTCTTCCTCCACGCGTCTGTAATAAACGACAGTAATCATTAAATTGACATAAACCCTCAATAATTATTGACTACTGAATTTAATAATTTTCTAAAAACAATCTCGTCTCTATATAGTTTTTTTTTTACTTAATATTTAATCCATACATCTCACCATTCAATTCACTCATAGTCCCAGCTTTTCCACCCCATTCATTAGGCAGTATATCCTTGTCCATGTACGAATGTAATTCTTCACCACCTCCGGCGTGAAATCTGAACTGAAGAAAAAATATTTGGAAATTTACTTTTTGTCGATAAAATTGAAAGAATTCTTTTTCTATTCTTTCAATTAACTTTTATTATAATATATATATAATATATATCATTGAGAACCTTGTCGACCAGCTTTTCTTTAAGAAGTGGGTAAACCATCGCCAAAACATTACCCACGAAGGATGGCGTGTTGAGATAATGTATACGGGCTAGTCGAAATGGCATGCTGTTCTGTGTGGCTACCATAGCATGCCGCATTACGGATTGGGTTGGACTGCATCGAGCTATATGGCCAGCAGTGAATCCCTGTTTAATCGTAAAAATAAAGATAAGTAAAAAAATTGTCCGTTCCCGTTGTCATTTTTTTTTTATTTCTCATGATTATATAAGTTACCTCAAGATCAATGATCATTATATTCGATAGACAGACTTCCTCGTTTAATCGTGAGTCCATAACCATGAGAATACGTCGCGTTAAAGCTTCGAGAGAGAATTTTTCCAACCTTGTATCAACCAGTCGTAATATCGTTACGCGATAACCTTCCGTGGTTAGAGATGGGAGGAGAAAGTATTGGCTGTTGATTAAAAGAGTTTTTTTTCTATTTATTATTTGTGGAAATGTGGCATCGGGAATTAGATTATTATTTCAACTTTGAATTAAACTAGGGGAATATCGTTGTGCACTTTTTTGTTTTTTTGCAAATGAAAGTTAATAGGATTTAATATTCGAACTTACACGGCCTTGCAGCATTCCTGTATCTCGTTTGACAGAGGATCTCTCATTGCGAAAAATTGCGGTAGTGCTGTACGCACGCTGAAGTATCTATCGAGCATATTCTTAGTTCTTTCGAGGCTGTTTTTACAACCGAGTAAAAATCTCTCGAGCTTAACGTCGTCTGAAATACCGGTTAAAAGATTATTCGCAATTTATCGCACAGCCTGATTTTTTTCACATTATATACTCACCTATGTGTTGAGGTAAATGCGGCTGTTTCTTTAGCCATTCTCTCAAGCTCAATACATCGCGACGAGTCATTTCCGGATCCGGTCTCAACTCGCGGTCTATACGCTCTTGTTCTTTCACGGTCGGCGGAAGTAGCGTCATTTTAAACTGAAATTGTTAGCAAAATTTAGATAATATTGTAGAATCTTTGTATTTGTTAAGATAAATAAACCGCGCTTATAGATAAGGAGGAAAAAAAAAACTTATACTCATTCTTAGCAGGCATATATATGTATATGAATATGGTGGGGAAAAAGTCTATAGTTTTATTTATTTATGCATATGCAAACTTGTTATACGTACATATATACACGGTCTTACTAGGTGCGCCAATATCTTCAATATATTTTCACGTGGGAATAATAAGAGGAAAAATGAGAATTTTAGTCCTTGGTTTACCTTCAATAACGCAATAATTCTTATCTCATCGAGTAAATATAACGAGGTTGACAATTGGTATTTCGGTCATGCAAACTCAGTCGGTGGTTTTCTTTTTTTTTTTTTTTTGTTTTTTTTTTTCATTTTGCAATTATTGTACACATACGTATACCTGTAGGTATAGACACGCGATTTAGTGTCAGAGTTTCATTAACGCGCAATAAAAGTATGCAACGGTCGCGAAATTGCAATGGCCGGTTTTGAATATCGTACTGCAGTGCACTCAGTGCAGATTACGAAATTGATTCATTTGATAGAAATTACAGGTGGAAATGGAAAACGAAAGTGAAAGTAAACCATGTAATATATCGAGTAGAGTAGAGTATGCTCGCACGTGTTGTGAACCGCGAATACTTAATTATCACATCATTATTATCATTATTCAATCTGACCACGCGATGTATCTTGCGGTGATATAACAAAGCAAAGAAACTCATGAAAATTCTGGATCAAGTTCTCATCGCACGTAATCGTTAGAAAGTTGCCTATAAGTCGAAGTTTTGTCAGGAGTATCGTATAAAATTTAAATTCTTTAAAAACGCAGTTTTTATTCCTTCAACGATCAGACAATTCAAGGCAATACAATAATTCAATTTATTATGCACTTTAGTTCGTAGTATCGTTTTTTTTTTTTAAAGAAAATCCTGTAAATTAATCAACGAAAAACCGAGAGAGAGAGAAGGAAGAAACAATATCATTATTAATTGATGACTTGGGACAGAATTTCATTCGAAACTAATTTTCTCGCTGTTATACGGATTTGCATAATTTTCTTGCTCCTTAATTATTATACACGATTTGTTAATTACGCTTTTCGCAAATAATACTCCGCGATATTGCTCATCAATCTTCGAATTGATGAATTGAATACCGATTCGATTTGGATAAGCGTGATTTTATAGTTTACCTATTGTACTAGAAAAAAAAAGTGAGAGTTAAGGGAAGTATAACACTTTCAATGACCGTATGCGATCCCGTTGCGTTTAAATTCCCAAACGCAGCTGGGAATGTCGTACAGATATGTAGGTAGCGTTGTGCAATAATGTCACGCACACGGTAACCAGGCTACTGTTAGAATAAATCTAGGCAAGTTGCTAGAAAGAAATAAATAATAAAAGATAAAAATAGGAAAATAGGAAAATAGGAAAATGTACTTTTAACAGTTTTCGAAGAAAAAAAAAAAGAATTTTTGTTAATATGCACGATCGTATATACGGACTCACTTTTCCTTCCGACCCAATGCACGAAAGCACCAAGAAGAATCTCACCCTTAATATAAACTCACTGATAAATCAGATCGAGATTTATTCTTCACTGAGTGAAGTCGATTAGCTCCGATACCCTAACCGTTCGTACTATCTACTGGCTGAGGTAAAGTCCGATGCTTTCTAGGTATAACGACACTCTTACCTCAAATGATATCTGTTTTACTCCGCAAATATCCCCACCAAATCTTTGAACGATGTGTATATAGGTATACTTCGTACTATCTCTTGTATGCGTTTCCCCCCATTATTTTAAAGATTTTTTATATGGGATTGATCAATCAGATAAGGATATACTCGACTTTTTTCCAAACTTTTTTTCTCTCTTAAATAATTAACAAGTTCGTGTTTTATTTTTCTTCTTCTTCTTATTATTAGTATTATTATCATTTTTACCGTACGCTATTATTTCACATGTATGAACTCATTACGGAGGTTGTGCAATTATATTACCCGGACTGTGACCCAATTTTTTAGATTGTATTTTCATGTTTTTTTTTTTTTTTTTATAAACATATTTCGTACATCGGTTCAATTTCTCAATCATACATATTTTTCACAACGAAATTATTATCTTCGTAATTAACGGCGAAGGATGGGCAGGATGGTTTTCACGTTCTTTAACGATATTATATCATCTGGCTGTCCGGATTCTCGGGATATAAGATTTACTACTGAGCATATATACGACTCTAATTGATAGAATGATACTCATAATCGAGTTTGTTTTTCACACTTAGTCATGCCAAAGATGAAATAAATTTGAAGAACAGATTCCATGAAAAACTGTGTATGGGATGCATGAATTTCAAATTATATAGGTACTAAAAAATCATCAATATTTATTATCACATATTATATCTCTAAGTAGCTATATACATGTATAGATAATACGTGATCCGACTTACGATTGACAAAACAAATTTTGCATTAGCTGACGCAGTTCACTGATTTTTTATTTTATTTTTTTTTTTCACCTATACAATATTCACGTAATTAGGTGGGTTATAGATTTACCAATATGACGTGGGAAAATCATAAAACTGAATAGAAATAGCGAAATTTACAACTGCGCAGGTAAATTTATCTAAATAATAAGATATAAGAGAGAATAAATAAATGTTTGTCGTATGTACCGGACGTGTGGTGAATTTATGACTTCCTGATTATTTTGTCTGCGCGTAATTATTTATAATTCAATTATAAAAAATAATATATCGATAGTCGCTATAGATGAGAAGAGAGGAAGATTAATAATTAATATTAGCAATAATTTATGCTAAAAACATTCAGATTTAGTTGGGATTTGTTATTCCAACTTCGCGCAATCTTCTTTGTGGATATCTCAAGGAAATCAGCATCTTATATGAAAAAGAAACACAATTCTGATTACGAAATATCAACGGAGAGAAAAATATTAGTTGATAAATAAATAATTCACTCGTATAATTATACGGGGCTGACCGGTTTCGGTTAGAATAAAATGTTACCATGGTATCGGCTCCGACGATTGGCATAAATAAAAGCGAACTTATTTTATCGAAACCGGTATATATATCTTCTCTTTGCTCACCAATCGGCATGCGCTTCTAGTCAATCTTCTAACCGATAGAAAACTATTTTTATCTCAAGATTCTCGTTCGCCGGATGTGATTTTTACATCTCGATATAGCCTGGTTTGAGGAATATAATCGTCGGCGAAAACTTAGGTCGATTTATCGCCACGGAATATTTTCTGATCGCAGTAATCGTCGGGATGAAGAAAAGTCTTGTGAAGTTTTCGAAATAAGAAGTCAATTCTCCGATGGCTGAACGTGGGAGGGCGATTGCGAATTTTGTTGATATTCAAACGTCTGTGATCCCGCAGCTGGCGATCGTTTGGAACGAGAAACACGACAGAAATTCCGCAGGCAATGGAATCTTGAAATTGCCGTTATTTATTAATCGCAGGACCATTCGAAAGCTGAGATTTGATTGGCATATTTTCAAATTAATTCACGATTTTATTTTAGTTTATTTTATTTTATTTTTCAATTACTAAGGGTTGGAAATAATTCGTACCGTTTTCTTCTTCCTGGAAGCGGATGCTCCTTTGATTTGAGAATATCGATCTCGGTTCCCTTATCGAGAGATCTTGAAACCGGTTGATTTTTAGTGTCAGGGTTTAGTCTCTTGAACTTGGATTTCAATATGGACTTTAGCCTGAAATTATAACGCCGCACTTTGATTGATCGACGCTTTGAAATGATTTCAAAACTTGTTAACCTATAATAAAGTTTATATATATATGTAGATTTTCGTAAGAGGTGCTGTAACAAACTCTCAGGTTAACGAACCGAGTCCATTGCGCTTTACGCATCTTACAAAATTCACTAATAAACACGCAATATTGAATATCATTTTGAAATACGATTTATTTCGCTTGCGTCGATGTCTACGAGCCGGAGTAGGAGAACGGCCCAAATCTTCATTCTCAAAGGTCGAATTCTGATCAGAATTCAAATCCAAATACGACGAGTCTCCTTCAATATTTCGCCGCGATAATTTCTCGTTTTTCTTCACCCTCGATGACGCTTTTGATATCTTTGCTTTCGGACTACACAGAGAAAAGCAAATTCCAGCGAAGAAATAGGAGTTGAAATTCAGCTTAAACTTTGCTCTACTCACTCCGACGTAGAGGAAATTTTGGGGCTAGTTGTCTGCACAGACGACGAAGTGGAGAGAAACGATTGCGAATGGTATTTCATTGGGTATATTAAAATCGGGTAGGGAATATCGGGACAGTTTGATTCTCCATAAATTTGGGGAATTCCTAATTCCGACCAGTTTTTAACACAGTGAAGTTTCAAGGGGTACGAAGACTGGCTGGAAGTAAAATACGAGAATCCCTTAAGCCCGGAGTTTAATTAAAGAATAATTTATCGAAGTAGGGTATATAAGCATCGTGTATCGAAGTATAGATTGCAGAGGGCTCACCAAATTCTGGGCACTTCATAGTGGGCAGGAACATTCACTATTCGAGGACACCTGCGAGCGTTTAATTAAGATATTGCAGAGTAAATGCAGTGGAGAGAAATTTTTACAATATTTTCTCGATCAGATTTCGTGTTATAAATAATCGCGAATGATTATCTACGAAAAATAGAAAAAATAGAAGAAAAAAATATCACCGTTTATTGTGAATCGCTACTTACGTTAAAGCGGCTAATGAACACCAGATACATGTGGTGATACATGCACAGCTACAGAGAGCGAGAATCTCGATCATTTCTTGACTCGACTGACGAGGATTCTTGAGATTTTATATTGAACGGATAATTTTGTTCCATTTTCGCATAATATAAGAGAAAAAAAAAAAAAAATATTGCAAGAATTTTTCTATTCGTTTTCACATGACGTTTTATCACTATTTTATCGCCGAAGCGCGCGGCGTCTGAATCTTACTGTCAATTGAAACAAAATATAGTCGATAAGTTGATTGACGGGATAACCACGATGTGAAATTTTAGTTTAAAATAGAAAACTGGGAGAATTGAATTCTGAAAAAATGTTATATCTCAATTACAGAAAGAGATGGTAGACGGATTCTCGCTCTGCAGTTGCATATGTGCTACGTGTCTCTGGTGTTCTTTATTGGCCGTATGGTATTTCCCGATTTTCACACCATTCGTAGATCAGGAAAATCGACTTCGTACTTATACTTTAACTTATTTCGATGGGTTTTATTGCCGCAGTTTTCCAAAGATATTCAAAAAACTTCAAGATTCAGATTCCAGCGTTTGCTGCGCCGCTAATCCGGACGCGAGGAAAAATGCGGCGCGGGTATTCGAGGGCTGCAAGACTTCCGTAAACGATTTCGCGAGAACAAAGTTCCAAGAACCGAAATGTACGGTTAAAATAATTCGGAAAACGAGGCGTCAATATCCTAGACAAAAATCGGAGGAAAAATCCAAAGACGATACAAGCCGATACTGCAGAGTGGATTATACAAAAACGATCGATTCCGGAGTACAGACTGACTTTTGTCGGCGACCAAAATCGGCTAGAATGCCGGCTGACCTGGAGGGAAACGAACGCTATAAGTTTAACGCGAGGCCGAATCGTCGAGAAAGTGACTCTGACGAAAGTCTCAATTTGAGATTCGAAAAAGATGAACGTGGCGGACAGGATGAGACAGAGAATGAGATGAAGAAGTCAAAGCTATCAGCGAAATATCGAAAACCAATGTGTTATGACTGTGATGATGATCGCCGTTGTCAATGATGCTCTTTCCGACGTTTGAATAATTGTGACATTTGGTTTTTGTGCAAATCTGTATAATAGATTTTTGACCTTTTGTATTTTCACATCGTAACTAGTTTTGAGTTTTCTGATTTTATCTGGGAATTATTTCGACGCTGATTTTCATTCGTCAGGATTAACAATTCTATGCGTGTGTTGAATGAAATGGCTGTTATTCCTAAACTGCGACATTTGCTGATCTGATCGACTTCGTTTTATCCGTCTATGGAATAGGGACGATGCTGGATATGATTTTGGGATACAAACTTCAGGGAAAAATCAAGCCAGACCAAAAGGGTCGAGCGAAAAGTTTGACGGCCTGAGGTCAAGGGATAATTTCAAGGATCAAGGGTCAGAGAATGGGAAAGAAAAATTGCACGAAGCTAGTATATACGGTAGAAGAATGACGGGTCGGAAAATTCACGGAACGCGCCGGGATTTGGGAAGGACGGTGAAATCAATTCCACGGGATTGAATACCCCAAAAGATTCGACGTAAAATATAAATAAAAAAATTGACAGGATCTTGTCCGAAAATTACTGAGTCGTATAAAAGAATGAAATAGTATTTTGCATATATTTTCAAAACTCTTTAATACACGAGTACAGAATTTCATTCTAATTTTTTTCCCCCACATTCGCAGCATTTCTCGATTTTTCCCTCGTCTTTACGAGCTGCGGTCTTACTTTCCGTTATTATTTTGCACTGGCAATTTTTCGGGCACTTTGTAGATTTCCGTGATTTTTTCGCCGTCCTTTTATCCGCCGGACATTTTTCAACCGGCGTTTCCGATCTCTTGTACTTTTTAACGCGTCGTTTTTTACGCCTTTCTTCAACGTTCGTACAAGAACAAGACTTGAAGTACGCGGGGTATTGTTTGGCACCGTTTTTACTACCCCTTCGCGACTTTTTACCCTTTTTACAACAGCAAGATTTTGGCTCTGAATTTTCCGCGGGGACTGCGTCTTCCGTCTCTTCTTCTTCTTCGGCTTTTTTTTCCTCCTTTTCGACCGGCGCGCAGCTGCACTCACTCGATTTTCCCGATTTAAAACAAAACGTCCAACGCCTCGAGCTTTTTGACTTATCGCAGGATTCTAACGCGGCTTCTTTTTCCCCGCTCGATCTCGTTCGGGCAGATTTAGGTTTGCTAATGTCCGAGACTGGGCACCCTTCGTCGAAAGTATCCTCCGGTATTTTGCAGCAGCAATTCGATCTCTTGTCTTTTTGACAAACTTTGGAAACAGGGCAAAAGTCGGAGCTAATACCGCCGTCATTTTCACTCAAACATTCAGACGGTCGCGGTGGTGAATTTCTTAACCTGCACTGCATATCCTCCGGCAAATGGTTTCCCACTATTTTATTTCGTAGTTTACCACCGGCTCGCGTCATGCACTGAAATTTATACGCAATTTTTCTGCATTAGCATTGGGTATCGGTGAATCTACGAGAAAATAGGTTACGAGAAGGATTCATCCTCGAGACTATAACCAAGTTTCTCAGACATTTTTTTAAAACGAAATTTTATTCTAATCAGGATATTTGATTGCGATGATAAACGCGTGTGAGGTAGCTTACCAGGCCACCAGTGATTAGACAGCATATCCAGGATAGACAAGCACTGCAAACGCACAGACTGATAAACTCGATCATAATACGGCTTGGTACTTGACAATTTACATCTTTTCTGACTCTGAATACTGCAAGGTTCAAGTCGTGAAGTAGACACCCACCTATAGTCATTTTTATACAAAAATGTAATAAAAATAAGCGAAAATTATATAGCTGCACATTTTTGTTCCCTAAATTATCAGTTTCCGTTTTTACAGAAATCTATAGTTTTCTCCCAATCACTTAGAACTCTGTTTAGCTCGCTCCATTGGCAAGGCAATATCGATTTTATAGTAAACCAACGGTAGGTATGATAGATACTCCTCTTTTAAGAACGGTGAGAAAAATTCATGCGGATAATATCGGAGGTTACTTATACTACGCAATTTTTTTTTTTTTTTTTTGTACAACGAAATTGTAATTCGAAGTCTCATCGTTACGTGTTCGATAAAGTTATCAAAGTCTTTTCTCTGGTTGTGTTTTTAGCCAGGAAAATTGAAAGGATCGATAAAATTTGTGTAAAACTCAGCCGGAAGTTAGATCATCCGTTATGGTTATAACATCCTTCGTATGGGTGTGTAAGGTATACGGTTTTTCGGGACTCGGTTCTTCAGCAGGGGGTCATACCTAGATATATGGTTGAGGTATGGGTAAAAGCAACCCTACGAACAATGCCTTCTGCTTATATTATGTATATATCTATACCATGGTAGGTATGATGCAGAAGTTGGGGACGATGATGATAATAATAATAATAATAAACAACGAGCCCCACTGACATGGAGAACTACTCTCCACGTATCCGCATATATACGCGTTATACCTACGATATAAAATGCAATTGGTGAGAATCTGTGTATCTGCGGTTGCATAGCCATTGTCATCTCTTGGGGACCACCTTAGTTGTACGTTTGTTACCACCTAGCGGTCTGTGGTGCTGATTTATTGAGCTTGTATTGTACCTAGTTATTAATGACGTTAGATTGATACGTCAGAGTGAATAAATCGAGACGGAAGTCGTCTTTGCGTTTGGCGACAAATTGCATACGGGAATTTTCTCTATGGACAATAATTTCATCACGTGGCAAAAACCTTGTCTATATATACGAATGAAAGAAAAATGATAATATTTCAAATTAGTGAAATAAATAATCGATATCAATTCGTTAAAAATTATTCATTCCTGTCTAACTATTAGAGCTGTGATACTTTTATTATCATGGTAATGAATGCTCAATTTTTATTTTATTTAGTTTTTTTTATTATTTTTATTTTTTTCCTCATATTTTCATACTTCATGTCATACGAAAAATGAGTACCTAATGCTTTGATACATGTATATACATATGATATCATACTTTGACAGGGGGGAAAAGTTGGTCCGGTAATCGCGATAAAAAGGACGAGAAGCTAACGATTCGCGGAATCCGGGTGTAAGGAAGTTCGTCAATTTTAAACGAGAGACATTATGTTCGTATTAGTTGTATATTCGATCCTTATATTAAATCAGTGTGCTTGGGCGGGTGGCGGTTATTGCGATATTACTTCGTGCAAAAATAAACCGCATACTATGTGCCAATACCCGGTAAGAAGATTAATGAAGAAAAAATAAATAAATAAAATACGAAGAAGAAAATTTCACGCATACATTTTTTCCATCAAATTATTTCGATTTATAGAATAGCGGTCCGTCAAGTAATTGCAAGGATTACGAACAGGTCCCGTTGACGGCCAGCGAAAAAACAGCTATTGTCAATAGACACAATCAATTGCGACAAAAAGTTGCCGATGGATTAGAAAAGCGGGGTAATCCTGGACCACAGCCTAAAGCTATAAACATGACTATGTTGGTCGGTTTAACTTTCATCTTATCCATCTATCTACGTCTAGTTTGCAATTTTTATTCAGTGCTTTACGATCTACGAATCGATCTTTTAAACCTTATTTCTTTTCATTTTACTCTCAGACATGGGACGACGAATTGGCCATTGTAGCTCAGCGATGGGCTGATCAATGTGCATCTGGACATGACAAGTGCAGGGATGTCGGTACGCAATTGGCAATAAAATTATAGTACCTGTAACTCATTTATCGTTTATATGTGAAAAAATCGACCATTCTATTCACGCGATTAATATTTCAGAACGTTTTCACGTCGGGCAAAATATAGCCACTGCTTGGAGCACGGCCAAGATAAATAAAAAAATTGAAAACTTCGTTAATGATTGGTACAACGAAGTAAAATTCTTCAGCAGATACTGGGTAGACAGATATAAGTAAGTTTTTTTTTATTTTTTTTTTTGGATTTTCGTGTTCGTTTCGCTTCAATTATACGTTTCTTTTTTCACCCCTTTTCGTATGTCAGGTTTGGCATGGCATGGGGACATTATTCTCAGGTAGTTTGGGCGAAAACTTTGACCGTTGGATGCGGACAAGTCAAATTCTGGGACACGAAACGGAAAATGAACACTTTACGATTAATATGCAATTATGGACCGACTGGTAATTTTGTCGACCAACGAGTATACGTTTCTTTCGCTCATACCGCAGACGTTAATCACTTTGTCATTTTCGCTGCCCTAATCTGTTCTATTAAAATTCCCGAATATTTACCGGTATAAGTATTAAACTTCTTTCTTTAACGGGAGATTCAATTTATCTAAATGGCAAAGGATAAGATCCTGAATTTTTTGTCATCGAGCTTTATAGGCAGTGGGACAAACTTTGTATACTAAGAGATTTTGATTTTTATATCACGCTTTTTTTTATTCATTACTATAAGAAACATATGTACATGTATATATAGGTCTATGTGGCTATTTTTGAATAATATAAATTCGGTGAGAAAAATGATAGAAATTCTTATTCTTAGTTACTATATAAACTTTTGTTGGAATTCTGTGGTCGCCATCGGTCATTCCTGTGGTCAATTCTGCGATTATTTGAATTGAATTTTTCTTTGCTGTTGTTGCAAAGAATAGACAGTCAGTCAGTTCACCCACTGCAGTCGTATTTATACCATATACTTCATCGCGGTTAGTCGTCACGCTTCCTGCGGTCAAAATCGTCTCCTGTCTCTTTTATATCTACTACTGACTTTCAGGGATTTCTAATTTATAGGCAACACTTTGACCGCACAACAAGGCGTCTTACATTTTTATATACTCCTGCGTGAGAAAACGATGAATAGGTTATGGACTTCTTTAAGGGTGTTGAGAAACTTTTTCTTTTTTTTCTTTTTTTTTTTTTCTCGCATTATTTACCTGTCGCAATTATTTTCACACTCATACTTTATACCACGAATTTTGCTGCGTTATACTAGTATATGCATTTAGAAATCACAACCTCCTATTCAAGCAATGACGCAGAAAACTGTTTCTATAACTTCATATTTCAAATCTTTGAATCAAATTCAATTATTCATTTTTTCATTATTTTTTCGTCTCTCAAGGCTCTTCTTTCTTTTTCTTTTTTTTTTACAACGAAAGTATTTGTAAAATGAAATTTTCTTAATGAAGGGTTCGTTCCGTTGATCATAAGAAAGTATCAAAGTCATTCAAGACCGCATTCTTTTCAACTCTTTGAGAAGAAGTATACGATTCAGTAGTCAGGGTTTAGAGATTCATGTCTAGTCTCTGAGAATGAACGATGATAATTGGTTTTTCCGAAGAAGATCTCGGGGGCGAGAATTTTTCATTCAAATTCACTCGCCATCAATGATCTTTACTAGAAATTTAAAGGATGTACTGATCTACCGTGAAACTGTACCTACGTTCGGGGTGAGAAATGGGAGAAGATGAATGAAGACGTTAAAGGACGCGCCTCTGTTACCTTAGGGACTTTAAAAACTACCTCGCTTATCGAGTCGTAGGAATAATTGTATGCCGGTTTGCGCGGTGGGACTTCATTCAAGTACTAGAGAGAAAAATACTATTCACAAGACTCGAGAGGACCGTGTCGAATGAATTACACCAGGTTTCAAAGTCGCATTGTTGCAGAGGTGCGACCATCGACTCAAATCTCACAAAGACCTCGATCATACCTTCCTAATTACTATCCGGATCAGGTGCGCTCTTTGAAATATTCAAAGGAGCAAAAATTCTGGGGAAAAAAATCTCGTACTCGTATTTTCCATTCGGCGTAGAACGACGGTTCACTAAAGCAACGAAAAACTACCACACCAACTTTTTGGGAGTCAGGGATTCAGTCATAAAAGTTCGATCTTAGTCCAAAAATTTAAAATCCAAACTACAAGCAACGCGAAATGCTCTAATGCACCAGAAAAGATTTTCTCTAAATTCTATTTCTTCTTTTTTCCCTTTTTTCCCTTGTCTTTGCCAATTTCCTTGACCTTCTCTTTCTTCTCGGTTACTTCCACCGGTGATATATTTTCCACTTTAACTTCCTCTACCGGTACAGCTTCGGGGCACGGAGGTTTCGGTGTCCTTAATTCAAGTTCAATATTCCTTTGCTTCCTGTCCAAAGTGTCAGGCTTCTTTTTTATACGCAATAGAAAGACGTCCTGATTTCCTTCGCTTATATGGTCGCTGTGTACTTCTTGAGATCCTGGTCCACCCTGCATTTCGGGATGCATGGTTATCGTCCTGCATTGATCATTGCTCTCAGGACCTCCCCGGCAAGCTCCGACTTTATAAGCTATAGTTTGCGGCTTGTAGTTTCCCTGATCCTTACCAATACGAGTCTTGGAATGGACTTTGAATAGGATCTGATTACTGTCGCCACCATTTACGATCTTCGCACTCTCGCCCTTGGTCGGTCTTCTTATCTCCACCATGTCACAGTCGCATTGTGGATCCCACTTCTCACGCATTTTTCGCAACTTTCTGTTCGGGTCCTTTTCCACACGGATTATCAACGCGTTTCCTATCATCTCCGTGCATATTTCTTGGTAAAATTTTTCACCTGACTCGGAAGTCGCGTTGAAAAATTTTCCCTCAGACACCGACGGACATTTACAGCATGCTGACGATTAGGAGAAATTTTACCAAACGTTTTTAAACAAGTTTTTACATTTCTAATACTCACTTCCCGCGTATGAGAAATCCTGCATATTTATATTTTGTAGAAAACTACGAATTTTTCCTTTTTTCTTTCTTTTTTTTTCTTTCTTTTTTAGGGAAAGGTTAATTGCTGATCAAATTATCGCGGTTCGAATAATCGATATTTACATAAGAGATCGAGAAAGTCTCGTCACTCTTTTGTTCATACATTAGTTTGGATAATTTCACGCGGCTTGTCTACCCTCAAAATTTATTAACCAAATTTTTTAGTAACTTTATCACTCTTCCCTGCGTAACTTAAGCTACAAATGATCACTGATGTCCATAATTGCGGATGTGCTCCAAAGAATTTATCCAATATTAATTTATTAATAGGAAAATGAGTTCCAAACTGAAGTGTATGTGAAAAATAGGTCTGTTTCTCACAGTCTATGGATTTGTATGAATTTCAAGAAAAACACTCTCTTCTACTTCCTTCCGTGATTATACTTTTCGGTTTTTCATAACAATTCACGAATTTTCTATCTATGCTCATCGTCAGTCATAGATATACATATCCGATTGTGAACTTCTTCCAAGCTCGAGTCAACCTCGAATTCGAGGTTCTCGAAATGAGAAGCAAATATTCTTAATTAGAAGTAGACTAGTAGAATAGTCAATAGATATCGAAAACACGTGGTAACGAGTACACATTGCGCACCTGTTGTCATTATTTGCTACAATTCGCCCTCAATTAATTTATCCATTATTGAATTTCATCGATTCTCGACTCATTAACATGTGTTTCGTGCGGGCACGATATAAATGAAGAATATACATATGGCCTAGACATTTATTCGCCTGTAGGTACTTGTACTTCATCGGAGTCAATATTTTTTAATTAACGGTCCGTTTGTTCTTCTGTTTTACTCATTTACGCGAAATGTTAGCTTACTCTCAATCTGGCCATATTTTTTTCTTATCTGTTTATTACCTGATAAGAGGTGAAAATTATTTTTTTTTTCAACCGATAATCGCGTCGTTTTAAAAACTCTAAACGCAAAGAGTAAGAAACAAATACGTTTGCAGCTGAAATTCTTTAAATATTGTACATTGCTTTTATCCTCGAATGTCGAAGTATTGCTTCTTGGAGGTTACCGTATATAAGTTTTTGGCAATATACGCTTCTATGTAATTATCGTGAACTACTTATATAAGTAGAATAAATTACGTGATGGTTCGTGGTTCATCGTGTTTACCCACACCGGTAGGTATAAATTGCTGTGAAAAACTCGAACGACTTACAATTCGCTAAAGTTAGTCTGTCTCCATTAACGTGAATACCTACACGGTGACATCGAACTACGCGAAATGTTCGCCTTCCAACAATCTGGCACTCTTCTTCTCTTCGTTGTCAATTACTTCGTCATTTTTAATCATCTTGCTCGGGGGCAGACTGATTACTGTAGAATTTGTTTATTGCATACTTTGTGCATCTACCCTAGGGTAAGGGAAATTTGTGATAATCTTATACTCGATATCTCTGCTCGTTTTTCACTACATAATCAATAATCATATCTACCTCGTATGGGAGATTTTAACGATTAGTTATACTCGTTTTAGACCGCTCCGTCTTTACTATGTGCCGGGTACAATTTCTCAGGATTATTGACGAGCAGCGATCAGGACGCTATTGTCGCTACGCACAATAATTGGAGAAAGAATATTGCTGATGGGCTGGAAACTCGAGGTAATCCTGGACCCCAACCTCCGGCTAGTAACATGAAAATGATGGTAAATTTAAAGCAGAATTATATTTCATTTACTTAGTTTCATAGAAACGAATTTTAATTCGCTTCGTATATGGATAGGTATGGAACGACGAATTGGCTCGGATTGCTCAGCGCTATGCAGATCAGTGTATAGATGGTCATGACGCGTGCAGAAATACCGGTACGAAATTCAGAGAATATTTTTCTACCCCTATAATAGAATTATTTCGAATTATCAATCAACCAGACGATTTTATCTCTAGAACTTTATGCTGTCGGACAAAATATCGCGACATTCTGCTCTATGGGAGAAGTAGATATGAGCGTGGAAAACCTCATGCAAGGATGGTACGATGAAGTTAGTCAATTCAGCAAGGATAACGTTGCCGCATATGCGTGAGTTTGATTATAATAAGCCGGTGGGAATAAATTAATTGCGAAAGTTTTTTAGCGGCGATATATTAATCCTTTTAAAACTTATAGTTTTTACATATTATTCTACATATCTGTGTTAGATTCGACCCGTCTTACCAACACTACAGTCAAATAGCTTGGGCTGATTCGTCGGCAATTGGTTGTGGACGAGTCCTTTTCAGGCGGTTTTCGTTCAACTGCGCTCGACTAATCTGCAACTACGGACCTTCTGGCAATTACATCGATCAACCGGTCTATCAAATTGGTCCAGCTGGTTCCGCGTGTCCGTCAGGAGTCAGTAGCTGTACATCCAGTCTCTGCAATTAGTAATAATCTTTAAGGATTAGAAATCTTTATCCAGTTTTATGACTAGTTGGATGCGGACAAGTTAAATTCTGGGACACGAGACGGAGAATGAACACTCTACGATTAATATGTAATTATGGACCGACTGGTAATTTTGTCAACGAACGAGTATACGTTTCTTTCGCTCATACCGCAAACGTTAATCACTTCGTCATTTTCGCTGCTCTAATCTTGTAATATTATTAGGTTATTTGGGAAGAAAATGAACAAAAACAGTATAAAAATTGTCCTCAAGTATGAAAATTATTTAGATTAGCCTTTCAGGAAATGATGGTGGATATAAATAAAGAAAATATATACTTTGAAAATTAGTGGACCCACGTTAATAAATTGGTTTATTTCATTTAAATTTGATTTTCTATTGTGTCACATTTCTTAATTTTAATTCATTCATTCGTCCACCCAGTCATTCACACATCATTTCGACAGTTCACAATAGTGTTTGGATAAAATATAAATTAAAATTGCTCGTGCACGTTTTAAAAATTGTTCTAATCTTTTCTTTCTTAAAATTGCTCCTTCCTTCCTCTCACATTAACTTGGCGTTTCTTTTCCTTTTCGTTTATAATGATTGTTCATTTCAATTTTAGCTTCACTCGGAATTATAATCACTTATGTATGTTAGACTTATCTTTTAATCCACTTTTGTCAGGTTCAAATTACATATTAAAATTTTACATTTTTCGGAAAAATTTGGTGATTGCTCTCGAGTACGTCTTGCGCCGTTCGTCGTCGGGAAGGAAGAGAGCTATCGATGAGATTTCTCGTGTCGCCATGCCTCGACACCTTGGGGATTTTACCTCAATAGTCAAAATTTGTCTCTAGTCTTTGTTTTGACTTGAGGCGGTCTTTTCGAATCGTTACAATCTGTTCTATAAAAATTCCCGAATATTTACCGGTATAAGTATTGAACTTCTTTCTTTAACGGGAGATTCAATTTATCTAAATGGCAAAGGATAAGATCCTGAATTTTTTGTCATCGAGCTTTATAGTCAGTGAGACAAACTTTGTATACTAAGAGATTTTGATTTTTATATAACGCTTTTTTTTATTCGTTACTATAAGAAACATATGTACATGTATGTATTTGAATTGAATTTGAAATATTCAAAGGAGCAAAAATTCTGGGGAAAAAAAATATCGTACTCGTATTTGCCATTCGGCGTAGAACGACGGTTCACTAAAGCAACGAAAAACTACCACACCAACTTTTCGAGAGTCAGGGATTCAGGCATAAAAGTTCGATCTTAGTCCAAAAATCTAGAATCCAAACTACAAGCAACGCGAAATGCTCTAACGCACTAGAAAAGATTTTCTCTGAATTCTATTTCTTCTTTTTTCCCTTATCTTTGCCAATTTCCTTGACCTTTTCTTTCTTCTCGGTTACTTCCACCGGTGAAATATTTTCCACTTTAACTTCCTCTACCGGTACAGCTTCGGGGCACGGAGGTTTCGGTGTCCTTAATTCAAGTTCGATATTCCTTTGCTTCCTGTCCAAAGTGTCAGGCTTCTTTTTTATACGCAATAGAAAGACGTCCTGATTTCCTTCGCTTATATGGTCGCTGTGCACTTCTTGAGATCCTGGTCCACCCTGCATTTCGGGATGCACGGTTATCGTCCTGCATTGATCATTGCTCTCAGGACCTCCCCGGCAAGCTCCGACTTTATAAGCTATAGTTTGCGGCTTGTAGTTTCCCTGATCCTTACCAATACGAGTCTTGGAATGGACTTTGAATAGAATCTGATTACTGTCGCCACCATTTACGATCTTCGCACTCTCGCCCTTAGTCGGTCTTCTTATCTCCACCATGTCACAGTCGCATTGTGGATCCCACTTCTCACGCATTTTTCGCAACTTTCTGTTCGGGTCTTTTTCCACACGGATTATCAACGCGTTTCCTATCATCTCCGTGCATATTTCTTGGTAAAATTTTTCACCTGACTCGGAAGTAGCGTTGAAAAATTTTCCCTCAGACACCGACGGGCATTTACAGCATGCTGACGATCAGGAGAAATTTTACCATACGTTTTTAAACAAGTTTTTACATTTCTAATACTCACTTCCCGCGTATGAGAAATCCTGCATGCTTATATTTTGTAGAAAACTACGAATTTTTCCTTTTTTTTCTTTCTTTTTTAAGGAAAGGTTAATTGCTGATCAAATTATCGCGGTTCGAATAATCGATATTTATATAAGAGATCGAGAAAGTCTTGTCACTCTTTTGTTCATTCATTAGTTTGGACAATTTCACGCGGTTTGTCAACCCTCAAAATTTATTAACCAAATTTTTTAGTAACTTTATCACTCTTTCGTGCGTAACTTAAGCTACAAATGATCTCTGATAATTGCGGATGTGCTCCAAAGAATTTATCACCTTTCTCTAATTTATCGGACAATTTCAAGGCTTATAATTGTTCATCGAAGATTTCAAACCGTTCAAAAACAGCGACTCGTCAACCCTTCGAAAATCCGATAAATAAAACAGCCAATTTTTGCAAAGAAGATGGGGAAAAATGCCCGTGTCCAAGGCCTGGACATAAAAACTACGATTCTATGCAGGGGAAATGTTCATCCTGCTGCGCGGGTGTCTTTCCGGAGAGTAAAGTAGTATCGAAGATTGTGGAGGGAGGTAAACCCTACAAAGAAATCGAGGCTATTATAAATGACAATCATATGGTCATTCGGATACAGAGAGAATCTGTAGAAAGCGATTGGGATCCACCTTGCGATTGTGGCGAGGATGATTTTAGGGGTGGAAATATAGTTGGGAGATTAGGAGGCGGCGGTGGTTGCGATACAGGTTTTAGTAATTGTGGAGAGAACGTGGTTTTTCAAAAGGTGGATAGTGACTCTTGTCGCGGTCAGTCGGCGAGGGATGAAAATTGTCGTACGGTTACTATGTTTCCGGAACCGGAAATTATAGCCGTTGATAAGCTCGAGGATGATAATGAGAGGAAAGAGAAGAAAGAGAGATGCGAAAGGCAGGGGATGAAGAGGGTTGTAGACCTGGAAGAAAACCCGAATATATTTGTTCTGAGGATTCGCAAGAGAAGCGAAAATTCGGAGAGAAAAAATAACATCGATCTTGAATTTCGTACACCAAGACCTTGGGTCAATAGACCCAAACCTTATGTCCCGAAATTAGTAACACCCGAACCACCGTCGACGACGGAAATTACGGTGGATAAAAAACCCGCGAAGGGCAAGGACAAGGGGAAAAAAAATAAGGGGAAAAAATGATCTGTCATTAATTGCGGTTCAGTTGATTCGTTGGATGGAAATTCTTTCTGTATTCAGATTCAGATATTCGAATTATGGATGAATAAAATAATTTCACAGTTTTAAGATATGTGTTATAAATATTGTGATAAATTTTTCAAATATTATGGGGGAATTCGTTAGCTGAATAAAAATTAAATAAATTAGGAAAATAGGAAAATCAGTTCCAAACTGGAGTGTGTGTGAAAAATAAGTCTGTTTCTCACAGTCTATAGATTTGTATGAATTTCAAGAAAAACACTCTTTTCTACTTCCCTCCGTGATTATACTTTTCGGTTTTTCATAACAATTCACGAATTTTTTATCCATGCTCATCGTCAGCCATAGATATATCCGATTGTGAAATTCTTCCGAGCTCGAGTCAACCTTGAATTCGAGGTTCTTGAAACGAGAAGCAAATATTGTTAATTAGAAGTAGACTAGTAACATAGTCAATAGATATTGAAAACACGAGGTAACGAGTACACATTGCGCACCTGTTGTCATTATTTGCAACAATTCGCCTTCAATAATTTATCTATCATTGATTATTAACATGTGTTTCGTGCAGGCACGATATAGATGAAAAATATACATATACGGCCTATACATATATTCGCGTGTACTTGTACTTCATCGGAGTAAATATTTTTTAAATAACGGTCCGTTTGTTCATCTGCTTTACCCAGTTACGCGAAATGTTAGCTTACTCTCGATCTGGCACTATTTTTTTCTTCCCTGTTTATTCCGTCGCTATTTTCGATCACTTTGCATAGGGATAGACAAATTATTCTATGCGCTATAAGTTCCTTGCGTGCTTCTATCGAGTAAAGTAAATTCGTATAGAATATCTGACCGATCAGTTATTGCATACTTCTTTCAGAGCAATCCAGGTTCTCGATGTGTCAATTACAATGCTTTTTCCTTCTCTTTTTTTTTTTTTTTTGTCATGTTACTTCACACACTTCTATCTTTGGTCAAAGTTAAACTTGCATTTAGGGTCAATGAGGGGGTAGACTAAGTATTATACCAAAGATATAGTGCGGAGAGCAAATATGCCATACATTGCGCGAACGCCTCTAGGCCGTTCTCACGGCTCGCGTAACCTAGACTCCCAAGAGTCAGGTGCCAAAGATATGAATGGAGTTCGAAGCCCATTCATCCGATTCATCCATTGAATAGGTTTTCCCCTTGCACAGCCACCCGCCCACTACTAGCCCATTCTTAAAGTAGAAGAAGAAAAAAGGAGATGAAAAAGAAGAAAGAGAAGAGAAAAAAAAAAAATATCCATTTCCCAGCCAAGTGCACCATCAAGCTTTCAGAAGTCAGGAACTTTCGGTTTATTCTATCGCTTACGTTGGCTGCAGGTTCGCGTAAGGCTTATATATCTAACCGTTTACGCTCTATCTATGAATTTCGTCTCGTACCCATTGTACAGGCGTGAATATAATGACCCGTTTGGTCAAAGGTCTTATAGGGCGGGAAAAGACCAGATATACCTGTATATTATATAGATACGTATCTTTTTTTTTTCTCACTTTTTTTTTCTTTTAATTTTAACCCCCACGGTCAATGGGATTACGAAGGTATAGGACTATACGGATCATTGTTGCGGCTGATCGTAGCGAATCAGAATCCGTGGCGAATATCGCTTCTTGTAAAGATCCGAAACACCGCGTCTTGAGGGTTTCAATTTTCGTTCAAAAATTATTGTGGAAGGAATTTTGTAATAATGAAACTGAGGAGGAGAAAAAAATAAAAAAAATAAAAAGAAAAAAAGATGACGAATACTTTGTTCTTTGCGCTTTCAAGTATTTATTTTTATAACGGTATCTCGTTCTGAGTCATTATATACATATATGTGTGTAATTGTGACTCGTGATTCGCGTATAGACTCGCGGATATTCCAGTGACATCAGAGAACTTGAAAACCCTCATAAATTGTTTAGTATATTTATTCTGAAACTTACGAGGAAACTTGTCCGTGCGGTCATATACCATATGCAATTACAAATCTGATATGACAGTATTATACGCGTCAACGCTTGAAACCTCACGTATATCACGAACCAGTTAATGATAAGAGGTGAAATTTCTTTTTTTTTTTTTCAACCGATAATCGCGTCGTTTTTAAAAACTCTAAACGCAAAGAGTAAGAAACAAATACGTTTGCAGCTGATATTCTTTAAATATTGTACATTGCTTTTATCCTCGGATGTCGAAGTATTGCTTCTTGGAGGATACCGCATGTGTTTGTGGAAATATACGCTTCTATGTAATTATCGCGGGCTTACACAGTGTGTGGCGATATAAACAGAATAAATTACGTGATGGTTAGTTGTTCATCGTGTTTACTCACACCGGTGGGTATAAATTGTCGTGAAAAACTCGAGCGACTTGCAATTCGCTAAGGTTAGTCTATCTCCATTAACGCCGAGCACGCAGAGACTTCGAACTACGCGAAATGTTCGCCTTCCAAAGATCCGGCACTATTCTTCTCTTCGTTGTCAATTACTTCGTCATTTTTAATCATCTTGTTCGGGGGCAGACTGATTATTGTACAATTTCTTCGTGTGAAACGGGTCAGCATACTTTGTGCCTGTATAAAGTAAGGGAAATTTTTGATAATATTATACTCAATAATCAATAATCATATTCAGATTTTAACGATTAGATTTATACTCGTTTTAGAGCAGTCCGTCTAGTCAATGTACCAGGTACAATTCTTCGGGATTATTGACAAGCAGCGATCAGGACGCTGTTGTCGCTACGCACAATAAATGGAGAAAGAAGATTGCCGATGGGTTGGAAAGTCAGGGTAATCCTGGACCCCAACCTTCGGCTAGTGATATGAAAATGATGGTAAATTTGAAACAGAATTATATTTCATTTACTTAGTTTCATAGAAACGAATTTTAATTCGCTTCGTATATGTATAGGTATGGAACGACGAATTGGCTCGGATTGCTCAGCGCTATGCCGATCAGTGTATAAGTGGTCATGACGCGTGCAGAAATATCGGTACGAAATCCAGAGAATATTTTTCTACCCTGTAATAGAATTATTTCCGTCTATCGATCAACCATACGATTTTATCTCTAGAACTTTATGCTGTCGGACAAAATATCGCGACATTCTGGTCCACGGGAGAGATAAATATAAGCGTGGAAAATCTCATGCAAGGATGGTACGACGAAGTTCGTCAATTCAGCAAGGATAACGTTGGCAAATATTCGTGAGTTTGATTTAATAAACCGGTGGGAATAAATGAATCGCGAATGTTTTAATCCTTAATTTAAAACTCATAGTTTTCACATATTATTCTACATATCTGTGTTAGATTCGACTCGTCCTACGGACACTACAGTCAAGTAGCTTGGGCCAATTCGTCGGCAATTGGTTGTGGACGAGTTCTTTTCTTCGATACATCGCTTGGGATGAACTGCGCTAGAATAATCTGCAACTACGGACCTTCTGGCAATTACATCGGTCAATCGGTCTACCAAATTGGTCAAGCTGCTTCCGCGTGTTCGTCAGGAGTCAGTCGCTCTATACCCAGTCTCTGCAATTAGTATTATAATCTTTAAGGATTGGAAATCTTTATGCAGTTTTATGAATAATTGGAATAAAATCTTATCGAGGAATATAATATGTTTTTGTTTATTTCGATATATATATATATGTGTGGATGGGATTCTATTTCGTTTATCTTGAATGCAGGTGAGATATAGAGAATTTACAAAGAAGCGAAGGCAGTAGCTGACAACATATTTTAAAATAATTGGATCACCCTGGTCAAAAATAGGCATCGATCACTGGTAGTTATTGTGCTAGACATACGCCGCGGGTGGCGGGTTTTCTACCCGAATGTGTTTGCCTTCGTCATTGTTGTTCCGCTGACACTCGACGATTCTTCTATTTAATACCGTTTAGGGCTAATAGCTAGCTCCAGGCGAAGTCACCTACCCACGGTTAGGTGTTTCGTTATTCCGTATACTTCCAGGCTACGCAATTCACCTATACCCTATAATAAAAGCTATACGATCTCGTCCTGAAGATCGTTGGTCATCCGAGAGGAGATTTTCGGATCTATATATCAGTCAGTCAGCAACACTCCGCGGGAGTTCTTACCTTCGATTCTCAATACGTTTCTAAAGAACATTTCTTAAATGGTTAAATTCTTAGATACAAACGTATGTATGTATATAGCTGTATACAAACGTGAACATTTTCTACTATTCGAAATGAACGATTTCTTTCCTTGAAGTTTAAATATTCACACCGAATGTTGTACATACGTAGAAAATTATTGCAGCAAATTTTATACAGCTATAGACAGAAAGAAAATGTAAAAAATATATATCAAGTAGCTTATCGCAAAAACTGTAATGCCACAGCTGAAAAAGATCTTGTAATCCTGGAATAAGCGATCGTTTAGCTTTGCCGTGACTGGGTGTGGTGAATGGTCGGCTACCTTCCACTGTATGGACAGGGGATGAAAATCAGGGGAGAATATAACTGCAGGGGTATAAGAGTTGGCAGGACCTCCTCATTGGCGCAGACACAATTTTCTCGTATATAAATATGTATAAGACCAATAGCGTAGATATTATAACACATGTGTAAAAATCATCGGGATTTAATTTTATCCATTTATTTATACCTGGTGTATAAATATTGTTCAGAATAACCTGACTAATATTTATTCTGTGGATTTTTCCTATTATTTTGCACTTATTATTTTTACTGACTTGTTCGTCAGATTTTTGTATCGTACGAATCTACAAGCCTGCGAGAGATGGGAGTAATTAGTTAAATAATTTCTTTCGACTTACGTATTAAATGACCATTGCGAATATTTTTGGATCTTTGGATTTTGCGCAATTGGAAATGGCATTGAATTATGTGTCGTTTATATCTATATAGCCACTCGAAAGTCAAGTGTTATATGAAAAGATTACGCGCCATATTTCCCATCGTTGAAAGTCCTGAAAAGCCACCCCGCAGAACGGGAACCGTAACATTCATATCCTAGTATTCATTCGCTCATCCCTTTATTCACGGGGTTAAAAAAAGAAGGAGGAAGAAAAAAAACTGAATAGCATTAAGCTTGCGGTGACTGTGAACAACCGCTTTTGGCTATAGGGACTGCAGGGGTGCAACCCCTCGGTCTAGGGGACGTGCGTAATTTAACGGGGAAAACCATACCGCGTACTTTTACGGGGATCGCTATTTTGACGCCATCTTGTATTAAATCGAGAGGAAAATGGCGCTTCCTCCCTTAACCGTGAATGGAGACGTTATATTCAATCCAGTTTCATACTCGCGAATTTTAATCAACGACTTTGATATGCTGATTCGAAATCGGACGAGACAGCCATTGCAGGAATCGAAAGATTTCATTCTGTGAATCGAAGTTTATTCTTCACCCTGTTCATCGCTTGATTATTAATCTTAATATTGTATATCTAAGAGGTGTGGGAAGTCGGTGAATAAATTTTTATGGTATTTAAAGGTGTTTGAATTGAAGATTGCTTGTCGTAAGGTCAGATAAATTTTATTGACTTAATTAAATATAATCTCGTAGTATTTGATTTTTTTTCACGCGTTTGCATATAATTAAATATCTATCTCTTATTTACAATTTGTACATGCGTAATCATAAGATTATTATTTACATATCACATTTACATATACATATATATATATTTACAGAAATTTCAAAGTCCGTATTAAAAAATTTGTAATCATTCTCCTTATACCCTTTCTCGTTAATGTTTAAAGCTAACAGTATGAGAACCTCGTCGTATGTTTATAAATCTTTATCAAAAATACTATCAGGGTATCCAATCTTTTCATGTAAACGCAGCTAATCTGTAAGTTCATCAAAAATGATCTCTATTCGACGTTGTCAAACGACCAAACATCAGGCACTGTGAATTGATTCTTTCCGATTGATTATTATCAATGATTCTAATCGTTCGAAGGCTTCTTTGTTTACTCTATAAAATTCCTATCTTTCAATATCGATCATCGATCATCGAGCTCCGCTCTAAAATTCTTGAATAAAAAATAATCTTCATAGTCCAAAAATGAAGGGATGCAACGGCGGATGTGAAACCGGAAACGGAAACGGTCCCGGTGCCGGTATGTAAATCGCCGGACCTCTCATCTCGTGTGTTCTAGCGTGTTTTTTGAGGTGATCTTTACGCCCGAATGATTTTCCGCAAATCGGACAAGCGTGGGGGCGGACGCCACTGTGGATACGTTTGTGCCTGGTCAGTTCCTCGTTTCTTGTAAAAGTCTTGCCGCATCCTTCCTCGTCGCATTTGAACGGTCTCTCGCCTGTGAAAATAAAAGAATAAAAATTTAAAAAACGGTTTCAAAAAATCAAACCTTATCTTCCGGAAAAATATTTCCCTCTTTCTCTCTGATCCTTTGAAATTTAATTTAGACAAAATTTAATTTCGATCCTTATCACGCACCTGTGTGAATTCTGATATGTCCTTTGAGCTGTCCGTTGTTGCTGAACGCGACGTCGCAATGGGGACACAAGAATTTCTTCGGTCTGAGTTTCTTGTTCTGTTTAACAATAGCTTCGTGATGTTGAAGTAACCGGGCAGCTTCTTCCAGGGCAAGATGTCCTTGTTGAGCAGCGAAGTGATCAAAAACCGCGTGTTCCTGTCTCGCGATTATTTCCTGATGAAGCTGCAGCCGCCCCGCGGTTTCAAAGTGCCTTTGATTAATCCCAGGGTACGAAGCACCGGGAAATCCGTACGTCGATTGGTGGCCAAGTCTTGTTGGGACAAACGCTGACCTTGGTGAATGAAGATCGTCTTCCGCGGGGCTAGACGTAGAGAACGACGTCTCGCTACAGGACGAACTGCTATCGACAGAATTCGACTTATCCGTATTAGGAATTCCGAGGATCGTTTGATCCACAAGAGCACTCAACTTGTGGAGGCTGTTCTCTTCTTCGACGTCGTTAACGTTGCTGGAACTTTGGGTACTCGAGGCTTCCGGGGACGGCGAAAGACTTTGTCTATCGGATCTTTCGTCATCGTCCTGATCCGGCCTTTCGCACTTCACGTCAATGCGGAGATAATTTAAATTCAAATTCGAATCCACGTTTTCTTGGTCGCTTGAACCGGTCGACATCGTTTCACTATCACGCACTTCGTCCCATGGACGAAAAAGGCCGTTCTTCGTATTGTTCGATGTCATTTCTACAACTTATCGGAATAATAAGTCCTCTGGCTTTCTCAGTTTCTTATACTTATTTATTCGGCTAAATTTTTATCTAGCGGCGGCTCTCTCGGCACTCTGCACTTCTTACTAGCTTTCGTTTAACTGAGAGCACCTTATAGATCCCTCCGATATATATATATACTCCCCCCGAAAATAGTAGGGCTGGCAAAAGGTCCCTCGATACAGAGAAGGGTCCGACCGGTCTACCGGGCTGTTTATCGGGGTGGGGAAAATCGTAACCGCCCTCAAAATTCACCCTTCCCAAACGGGGCGCGGGGTGGGGTTTGGAAGGGCTTTCGGGAGGCTGTCGAGGGCCTGTGGTAGGCATTTCTCAAACGATACGAGATATCTTTTGTCCTGAATTAATCTCTCGCGCCATTCCCTTAACTCGATTCAACTAAGGGCTGCGAGATATTGCTTGGGGGATTTTTTTTTTCAGCTGCCGTATATACGTGACATAGTAACGTGATTGAATTTTGCAATTAGATTTCGATTCCAGACCGGAACTAGATGATATAGATTCCAAGATTACGCGAGGATACGTCTCATTGCTCTATGCGACTGAAGTTTAACGAAAGATTATGCAGCGGCTAGACCAAAGCGTTGGAGACTTTTTGAGGGTAGATATAATGGTCGAGAGGTAAGTCCGTCGCTTGAGACGTGTAAGAATACCGTGTATGCCATTTTCGATATAGAATACGGGGTGTGGGTGGGGCTTTACAGGGTGCTGATTTATTGTAACACTCGAAGCCGAGTTACCCCTCGTACTAAAACTCTCTTGGGTCCCTTATGTACGCAGACCCTCCTACAAGCTTTGAAATAGGTACGCGAGGGCCGTTGTCCTTTGCGGACCGCGTGCTCATACAATTCATTCAAACTTCTCGCTCGATCTGCAGCCTGACTTCAGAAACGCTATTGATAACTCCCTAGTCTTTGTCTGCTTGAAATGATCGCCACTCGAACGGGGATGCACGAAATTTTAGATACCCTGCTTTGTACGCCCTTTTAGACTTTTATATCTAACACCGTGATATCCACTTAACGTATCGTCACACCTTCGTAAACCCAGGAAATCCCCTTATCCAGATTTTTCAGCCTAACAAAATCAGGGAATTATAATATTGCGTTAATTAAATCAACATCGTCATTATATACAAAAAATAAGGACTAGACTGCTAATGACTCGTCTGGCAGTTCGAGTGTAAACGCTGATCTGTCACCCTGTGAACCCTGAACCGTTTCAAATCGACCATATCCAACGTCTACGGCTACCCACCCTAAACGTTGACGCCATTTGACAATCTTTAACTTCGATTCGGTTTTTGAATCGAATTTTAGGTCGTATACTCGGATTCTTTTTTTTTTTATTGAAAAAAAAAAAAAAAACTGAAAGTTTCTTGTTTACACGATCTTTCGATTAGTATTATACGTTTAATAAAGCCAATTAAATTAAGTAGACAATCTGATGGTTAATCGTTTGAAGCTGTGGAAAATCCAATTGAGATTCATGACAAGCTGCAGATAATAAACCGGATCATCGACTAATTTAAAGACCTAAAATAGGATATAGACGGTATAAGACTCGGATAATTGCAGACTAATTGAGGCGGCAATACATCTAACAAACCGACGCGCTCTGTTGATCCTAATTAACCAAGTTGGTAATATTAGGTGTAAAAATGGTTACTCGAACGTGACCGACGATTCATGGATTTAAATATGTCAATAAGATGAAACTTTTTGGAGATTTGGTTAAGATTATTAAATGGAATGAAAGCGATAGTTTATTCATTGATTGTACATAGGTACATATTCAAATAACTATATTGAAAAATGGTAATTCCGGGTAACTCAATTACAAATAATACATAAGTATAAAAATAAGTAGATTATCTCCAATTGTTCTCGCTTTTGGAAGACTCTCCTACCCATGTAGTCGTTATACTTGGAATCCGTATTCCGCAAGCAATGTACGGGTAAATGCAATAAATTATCGGTTGCATTGTTATTAATTAAAATACCATTTCGGGCATTAAGCCTTGTGCCGGGAACTTGTATAGTGTCGGGGGTAAAACTAACACCGGTTTCTCTCACCTTGGAGTACAATTTTATACCTGTATAGAATTTGCGGATCTAACCGTAGACTTAGTATTTACAGTAGTACCTGCCCACTGTCTCCAGTACCTGTTAACGTCCGAATCGGGATTAATTACAATTCCTAATCACCAGCGATTGTTTCCTCTCTGGGCCGTGGGTTTTCCCACCAGTTGTACGCCTGGGCGTACCCGCAAAACTTTTCTCGAAATATTTTCACCCCTTTATATATATTCGTCCTTTATTATCGAACGGGTTTATCTCCTTGTCGCGAAAAATTTTCGGCCTTCGTATTAGGTACGATAAGTTGAATGTCCCGATATGGCAGATACTTTTCATGTTACTTTTCTGATCATTCTTCTTATACTTGGAACCATTTTTTCTCGTCTCTTCTTCTCCGTGCGTTAGATTCTTGAGGCGAGAAGGAAGAATATTATACATTGATTGATTATCGACATCCGAATGATGGTTGAATGCCTGCGGGTATACTACTTAAAATTGGTACAAACTACAAGTATAGAGTATAGAAAATCTCTACGCTCATCTTTTGGCTGATCCATCTTATTCCGTCCCTCGACGTCACAACACACTTGTGCTAATCCCTGCGAACGTCAAAGACTTCTGTGTCTATGGGTTACGCCAACATCCGGTAACGCGTGAAAAACCTTGCCTAGATCCTCTTTCCATCTTTTCTCGAAATTCTTGGTGGCATTTGAATTTTTTTTGCAATTTGTTTTTTCTTTCTTCTATTCTTTAGCTTCTGGAATTGTACAATTTTCAATTTCAATATCTGTATATGAAATAATTGTCGACTGAAAGGCGAATATTACGATGAAATTTTGTCGTTTTTGATCGGAATCTAAGGTGAAATTATTCTCACGTATACGTATGTGTTTGGATAGTTTAAAGAAACACTATAGCAAATTTCTACGTACGATAGTCAGGTATTGGAAATATTTACTCTGAACTAGGAATCGTTGAGACATAATTACGACCCAAATTCTAATCTCCGTTAAAGGTAAGAAAAGTCCTGGTTTCTCCCACCTTATTACCAGGTTTCGAATACCTAAGGCACTAGTAGGATTAAATTTAAAGGACAATGAGAACGAGCGTGCGCCTCGCAGTTTGATACCATTGTAGTCTAGGCACCATCGTCTCAATAAAGAAGAAACAAATGTAGATAAGTAATGTACTTAAAGTTCTACTAAATATGTATGTATACCTTGTACCTACTCCGGGTTTTTCCCATCTTACGATATTCTGCACCTGATCCGTAAACCGTCGCTCTTATACCTGTTCATATTTATATATACCTACACCTATACTTATCGCGCAGTTTATAACCGTATTTAAACATACTTTATCCCGGCGTCCTAGTCGCTCTTAGAAAAATTCTACAATTAGTATAATATTGTTTAACATCCCTTTTCGAAAAGGGAAGAAAAAAAAAAAGAAAAATTGACGTACAGCTATCACGGAGCGAATTGACCGATCGATTTAGATCATTTCAGGCACTGGCTCGTGCTACGATCTGTCGCACGGGGGATGACGAATCGATCTTTATGAATAACGTAATTCTGGAAACTCAGTCATTTTTTTTTTTTTTTTGGTCAATGCGATATAATTTGTTGGGCGAATTTTTTTCTACGGAATCTAACTTTTTTTTTTAACTAGATCACTCGCGTAACGCGTCAAAATCGAAATGACTGATTCGTATTTGTGTTGTAAAAAAATACCCTTATACAGTATTCAGGAGCATAGAGTCATCACTCATTATCTCGTTTGAGAATCCTAGTTTTCCTCTTCTTTTTTTTAGACCAAATCAAAAGGCATTTGATAAAAATCGTATCCTATGCATTTCCCAAATTTATGGCGTGGGTCGGCATGGGATAAATTCATCGTTCGCATCGTGTGCTCGTGACTTTTAAGCCGAGAATCGTCGAGCCCCCAGGGTAGGGATGATTTTCGGCTCTTGCCTCTTGCCTCTAGCTTTTGCCTGGTTTTGCCTGGTTTTGCCTCCTGGCCTTTTTCGTCGCACGCTCCCTCGCAGCTACCAGGGTTACCAAACCCTAACCCCTTATAATAGTTCTGGGGCAGGACCCACCCCAAAGCAACGAAGTGCAACCGCAGTCACCGCCCCTGGCATGGCGGGCGAAATTTTATTATGTTCTTCCGCACGGATGATCCTGCAGGACACCCTCGAACCAGCTTCACTCACGGGTATCCGATACACATACAAATACACACACGTATATCCTAACCGCGCCGAGGAGTACTGCTCGTGGTTTTTGCTCATTTTGATTTATGCGAGGGTGGCTGACAAATAGTATACGCGAAAAACGCTACGTTATGCTTTTACTTCCTGGTATTTATATCCTTATCGAATATAACTGCTTGTATGTACGTAATACCCGATTCTCTACATATTATAGAGACTTGTAGACATTTTTCAACTCATTCAAAGATATTTGGCTAGAATAAAGTACATCTTATAGATCTCTTTAATTATGGGTTTAGTAGCCTTAGCAGGAGATTAATTTCTATCTGATAATCAGTTTTACTTTTTTTTTTTTCTTTTTTCGTATGGATAAATAAAAGGCTGGGATATCTTTCTCCTGGCTTTTTTTACTCCTATATGTATGAATTGATACCCCTGTTTATCCTCTTCCTGAGGGATTCGTACCGCAATATGTAGGCACCTTTGCTAAAAAGTTATATATCTATACGTCCTATACGAGGCAGGAGAGAACCACGGATCACAATGTGTTCACACCGCAATGAACGGCAACAATGAGTTGACGTTATGGGATTATTTATATACCTATATTATACTTATACGTGATTTTGCTTCTCTCTATATCTAGCCTTTTCTATTCCTCACAGTTTTCGCTCCCATAATATATGAAACGCACTTACGTGGCACGGGCCATCTGGTCGAGAGGCCGATTGTCTCCTTTGCGGTCTGTGCCGTCTCTTCAAGAGCCGCTTTCCTGAGAGGTGGAGTCACTCACTCGTCTGGAAACTAGAATTTGATTAATAACACAGAAAATGTGAAGAGTCAACCGTATTTATACAACCGCAAAAACCGCGATCGTACATGCGGCTAGTATAGACGTAATGACACTGATTCGAATCATCTAATTATTCGTTTCATCCCGCAAATAAGTTTCAGTCGTCTTATAGTTTGCACAAAAACTGCCTTTTTGATCAGTTAAGTCAGTTGCTTTAAAACCAGTTCAATTTTATTCTTAACCGAGTCTCTGATGTCGTAGGAAAAATATTTCCTCCTGATTTTGGTACATCGGTATTACCTCCATTCGGCTATTCAGACTCGGTGAGCTTTCAGTCCTTTCGGTTTGCCGCGAGTCTACCATTATATGTCGCCGACAAACTGAACGGCTAACCAATGATCCTATTCTGAGAAGAATTTCTACTGTTATTTGTCGAAGGATGCTGAGACTGATATTGAGAGAAAGAGTAAAGCAAGAAATGACGAGAAACAAAAAGCACAGAGTATAGCGGCAGTTTGATATTGAGGATTTAGGGAAGAGTGGGCTGTCCGTTTATAAGTCGAAACAAATTGAGCGCTCACCCGGGTCTCTGACACTTTTAGGGATCACATAGCGAATCGGGATTTGTCACGCGAAACCCCTCGCAGTTTCGTTTCTTACTCAACGCGCGTTAGTTACGTCTGGCTATTTATACTCACTTATATGTACAAGCTTTTACCAAACCTTTACCTATCCTTAAGTCTGCTGTTTAGAAGGTCGGGATAACCGCGACAAATTTATAGACTAGTTCGCTTCCAAGGTGGTCCATCATCTTCACGCATCTGCTCTCTTTATAACAGAGCAAATCTAGCTACGTTTTTAATAACCCAGTGTCGAATGGGGATCAGAAAAGCTGGAGTTCCTTTCTCCCTTTTTCTCTTTTTGTCTTTTTCTTTTTCGCGTTCGCTTTTGCGCTTTCGTATATTCGAGTGTTTCTTCATCTCCGGGACAGGCCTGAGGGGATAAATAATTTCTAAACCATGACGGTATGAAATTGTACGAGTTTCGAAAAGACTTTCGCTGTCGCGATTGAAAGTTTTCGTCGACGGTACGCGGGGTATGGCTCGGTTCCGTTGCACAATGGGGTAGCAAAAGCCACGCCTTGGCACGCCAATCGTGCGAATTCAGTTAATACAAATAGTGCTTAGGGTATAACCACTCATTCATGTTTTCTGGAGTAAATTTGACGTTAACTAAATAAACACATTGAGAGCGGCTACTTTTGAAGTGGCACCGTTGACAGACCGGATTCTAACGCTTTTGTGACACGGTTATACCGGCACCTTTGAACCACGCTGCGGGAAATTTCTCTACGAGTTTTAACTTCAACTGTACCGACGCGGAATCAACGCCATTCTAAACATCGCGATGGTCAAAAGACCGCAAGAACTATTATAGTCAAACAGAATCCATTTTCACATCTCTTACTCTCAGACCTGACTTTCAAGTCCAAAGTTTCACCCATCCTCCCGCGTCTCTGATTTCACTTTCGAATAAATCCTACGAAACAATTTTTCTCTTACGGATTAGATCATCGTTTCAAATGATTATATTAAAAATGAACAATATGTATCAGAAATTTATTCATTTTTATACAATTCTTTTTTTTTTCTCTTTCTTTCTTTTTTCGTCACAGAATCAATTATTCCATATCGAAGGTTTCGAAGTGGATAGATTCCTGAACGATTTCCTTATTTTATCACTGTCGCCAGTTCTGTCGTTGCGGATCACCTTGCCATCATCGTTGATATATTTTTTCCCTTCGCAGTTACGGTGTCTAGACTTTTTAAGAGACGATCTAATCCCGGGCTTCTGGATCATCGTATTTATCTCGTCTCTCTTATTCCTAGCAATACGATCAAGGTACTCCTCAGCCTCGACGTGAGTTCTCGATACGACATCCGGACGGGTATCGTTACGTTTGTAAAGTTGTTCAGTCAGAGGAGCTCGGATAACATTTTGCAGTAAATAATTAACAGTCTCTCCTCTACCAGATGCATTAGAATCTGACTTCTGGCTAAGCGGAGCTTGGGAATTAGCTGGGGTAGCGTAGGGTGATTTAAAAGGATAATTAGCCTCGCGAGATCGCTTCGGAATTATTCTCTGGCAACTTGACGGAGTATTTGGTCTGGCTGACGATATAGCCGAAGCTTTCAGAGCCACGCTTATTTCTGACTGACTCGCTGTCTCGGTGTCAATCTCCGTGGTTGAAGCCTTTCGGGAATTTCTTGGTATGAAGTGAGTCAAAGGATCGGGATACTCGAGCTGATCAGACTTGGTATCGCTGGTTTTACACAAGGCGATAACTCCGTCAGCGATTTTAACATCGTCGAAGAAATTTCGGTCGTATTTTTTAGCCAGAATTAAGCTCGCACCAGAATCAGGTGTGTTCAATTCTATCAAATTGAGGATAACGTTTCCTGGCGCGTAACCACCGCCGTATTGATTCTGCAGACTTTCTTCTATCAGCTTGTGACGGTACGAATCGTAGCTTACTAAACCAGAACCGTACGATATTTGGCGGAAATTTGATACGAGATTTTCACCAACTTCCGACAAAACAGGAATGCCGTTTCTCTCGTATTTGTTAACTAGAGATTCTTCACTCGATCGGTTTACCGGCGTAGGATACGACGAGTGAATTAGGGCTGTGGATGGTAAGGGAGTAAAGGTAGGGGAATTCGTTCTCGAGTGAGTCTCGAGGATCTTGATACTGCTCAAATTTCCCTGTAATTTTCTCGACTTTTTCTAAAATTAATGGACAGAAAAAAGAGCAACTATTATACCATTTATTTATCGTAGTATTCTTTTCACTTACGAATAGTATATTGATGTGGGATGAAACGAATGGGACGGCTAGTAATACTGCTGCGGTAAAAATGATCAATATACAAGTTCCCTCCAGGATTAAAGGGGCGATTGTTCGCAGGGTTACGCTGGCTGGCAGCGTTCCTGCTATCAACATCTTAGTCCTTTTTTCTTTTCTTTTCGTTTCTTTTCTTTTATTCTTCTACGAATCGTCATTTAGTCGGATGATCATTTTTACCCCAACCGAACATGTTGAAGCTGAGATATGTTATCTGACGGAATAATTCACCTGACTAATATACGAAATTAGATACCGAAATGACACGTTTGACAATCGATAGTCATTCTTTTATTGATCAGGAAATCAATTTTCTTCTTTAACACGAAGCAAGTCGATTATTCATTACGAGCGCCTGTAACGAGAGCAATCTTTCGTACGTTGATGCAATGCGGGTTGCCTATCCAAAATCGAGTAGGCGCTTTTCTTCTGACTTTTCATACATTTTCTAATTTGAGAAGATCGGGGTAGTTTTTTTTTTTTTATTTGAATTGATTATTTGTTGGTTAAAAATATTTATACTTTTATTCAATGTAGTACTCAGGGATTACAATACGTAGTGCAGACCTGGCGGTAACGAAATCCTTAACTTTTTTATTATTTATTTTATCATTTTTTATTTTTTTTTTTTTCATCACAGTCGAAGCCAGGATCTCTCATTGAAAAATAATCGATAATAATATTTCATGAATTGAAAACTAACAAGTAATGAAATTCAATTGCATTAATAACAAGTTTGACAAGTATAATAGCGAAATGAAGAAAGTAAATGAAATCAAATATTGAGGTTTAAATACGACGTGTACGGAATATCTCTTCAAACTATGTAAGTCTAGAATCCACATCGGTATCAGTTACGAAAGTATATCTTCGTCGGTTTCAAGCAATTCGTTGAGTCCATCAAGGACTACGTCGCCTCCATCCGCACCGTGCATTTGCTCAAGATGCGTCATTATGTGATTGTACAATCTCGAACGACTCTCAAACGTACTGGGGCACAATGTACAAGTGTGCTTTTTCGCCACTATAGAATCTCTGTTAGCCGGAGGATCGGAAGTAGCTGAAATAAAGAGAGAAAAAAAATAGAATAGAAATCTTAAGATCAAGTTTTCGATAAACTAACGAATAATCCATACAAACCTTTGCTATGACTCTTGAAATGTATCCTCAGTGTTGTTTTATTGATAAAGGCCTTGTGGCACAACGGGCATCTATGCGCACGCGATAGGTGTCCCCTCATATGACTGTTCAGAATCGACTCGGTTTTGAACATCTTTTTGCATATATTGCACTTGTGTTCATCCCTGACTATTTCCACGTGAGTTTTCATGTGCGTCTCGACGTCGTCAAGGCTTGAAAATTCCCTGCTACATACTCTGCAAGTATATTTCAAAGTGCCCAAATGTTTTGCCTGATGTGTGGCCAGATGTTTGGCAGTCTTGAATCTCTTGGTGCACAAGGGACAGTCGAATTCTCCATCTCCCATGTGCAATTCTACGTGGCTTTTGTAAGCCTCTTCCTTTTTAAACACAGCGTAACAATACTGACATCTAAAAAGCACCTTATCAGCCTCCTGCCTTTTATTATTCATACGATCTTGTTTGGTAAGCTTAGTGTGACTGTCCGCCCAGTGTTGACGGACCTCAGCTTTCACCTCAAATAAATTTGGACATTTGTGACATTTGTAGGGAAGCAGTGGATCCGTGCTAACATGGAGCTTTAGATGTTTGTCGTACGATATCTGCGAGCTACATTGAGACTGGCACATGTCGCATGTGAAATGTTTGCGGATATGAAGACTCAGGGAGTCCGGACTGGACAATACTTCCTGGCAAATGTAGCAAGTCCAGTTAGTCACGTCGCTTTTGCTCTGTTTAACTACGTAGTATTTGCTGCAACGTTCGCATTGGAATACAGGCTTTGAATTGAGGGTCGTTTTGACCAGTTTGCAACCGGTTTTAGAACACGGTCTTCTCGGCCCGCCGTTTTTTACCCCTATACCCATTCTAGATCGCGATTTTGCAGGCTTAACACGTTCTTCGGGTTGTTTAGACACGACTTTTGTAACCTTGGCAGAATCTCGCTTCTCAATCACCTTGTCTATTCTTATTATCAGCCTGTAGACCTTCTTTCCCATGTCTATCTGCTTGGTAAAGACCGACGACGATCCAACGATATTTTTGGACAGATTAGTCTGCATCTGCTCAATTATAGTCGGCGTATTTTCGTCGGGATTCTCGTCATTTTCCTGTTCAAAAAAATACGAAATTGATCAGATCTACAAAGATTAGATAATAATAACAAATTCTAGTACATTTATTACTAATTCTGGTTTAGATTCAGTCCCTGGAATTTTTTCCAGTGTTGCTACATCATCCGGCTCTTCTCCTTCTTCTTGTGATTTTTTCTGTTTCGAAGGCGGTTCTTCCGGTAAATTATCCGGCTTTATCTCATCCTTTATTCTCCTCTTGTTATTGAATTCTAAATATTAGATAAGAATCGGAATTTTGTAGGAGAAAAAATAATTAAATAACTAATTTAAAAGATAATAAGAAAAAAAAAATATGTATGTTCATTTTACCGAAAATCGTTGGCACAGCGCCAGGAGCTAAGGCGTTTTTTTCATCCGAGACAAAACTGGACGATTCAAAATGCAATTGGCATAGTTTTAAATCGGTGTTATTCTTGTCCGATGATTCAATGAGCTTCGAGTTTTCTTCCCATTGTTTAACCAGCCTGGAATCAGAAGGGTTACATCGAATCTGACATGGTTTGCGATTTTTTTTTTTTTTAAGACATTTTTTTAGGTTATGTCACGAGGTCCGGCCTCGTCGAAGAACGGAGAGCGAATGAGGTGCTACAGGTGATCGGCTTGTTATTTTATCGTTAAATAATCGTGAGATTGAGGCAATTGTTGATTATTATCGATGCATTTAAGTGATGTATAGCTTTGTAAACAGACTTACGAATCGTCGTAGGTTGGAAACGAGAACAGAGTTAGATTCTTTCCGTTTATCTTCGTTTCTTCGTTCGTAGTGCATCCTGCCGCGCTGCATTTCAACATCTTGGCTCTTCTTGGCTTCACTAATGTTTTCTACTTTTGGCACGAATGGGTAGGACTTTGAATTTTGAAATCGCTAAAATATCAATCTATGTATAACCTAGCAGACATTTAAGATCGGCCATTTTTATACACAGCAGATTATAGTCCTTTCAGGATGGCCAGTTGTCTGGGGATTTTAAACCGTGTTGGTATCACTTGAGCCACGTATCACTAGATTTAGATACCGCTAAAATTTGAATCTGCTATTTTGACAGATCGCAGCCACGTGCGATTTATTTTATTAATTAAACTTTTGGGGAAATAAACTTGGTTGAAAATGAAATTTTTTTTTTTGTTACATATAAAAAAAAGATGTATTTTATTTTAGAAAAAAGTTTCCAATGCTCAATATATGTATTCTAAGAATAGCAACGACATGTTATGTCAGACCAGTGAAAGTAAGTAGACGCATGAAGGTATTCGGAATTATAATTGCCCCAGATATCCGTATAGAAAATGTCCAGGTAGATATTTGGCTCTGGGCAGATGCCGCATGATTGTTATAGTCAAACTTTACCACGGTAGTAAAATTAAGCGAAGTTATACCGAAATGTTGCCATATATGTACACACAGGCGGTACTATACGTCATACACGTATACAGAGTTCAGTTTCCCCAGAGTTTGTTATTCACCTCATAATTACCACTCCTGTGCAAAGTTCGAGTTACAGTAGGCAACGTATGTACAGGAGCAAGCTTTGATTCTCCTCTCTCTCTCTCTCTCTCTTTCTCTCGCTTTTTCCTCGTTTCGTTTTTTTTTTTTTTTTTTTTTTTTAATTTTTTTTCTGCACGGTTGACATGGTTTTATGAAATTTTTTTTTATACAAAAGCCAACAGTATACTGGTATATTAAATTTTCTACCCATTTTCAGTATCATTTCGTATAGTTAATCAATCGGTTAAATACCCTTATCGAAATGAATTCACTACGTGGCGCGGAATTTCGTGTATAATGAGACCTAGGCATGCGAATTTACGTACAATCTATGTACCATGTACTCTGTACTCGTGCAGTCGATGAATAACCAGGCCTAAACACTGTACCAAGCGTTGTGCCGCGATCTATTGTGAGTCAAACCACTCGAATCTATACCAGGTTAAACCACTGGAGCAATTGAACGCTGGCTAATTGATCGGATAATGCTTCTACCCCGAGTGCCTACATTCCTCTCGACTATACTAACGCAATACTGCGTGCAATGTTCACCGAATTACGAATTTCTACAACGATTATTAAATTTGTTCTCGCGGAAATTCGACGATCCAAACGAATTCATCCATTCCTCATTTCGTTTCATTTGTTCTTCGATATAAGAATCTGAAATATCAGAGCAGCGTTGAATGATGGTTGGAGATCAGTCGTCTAATTGAAGAAATTAGCTTCTGCAACGGTGCAGAGAATCCCAACGTACGCGACGAGAGCCCTACATACATACGCCGGCGTATACACCGCACCTTTTTCTACTTTTCATTTTATTTACAACCCTTCCAACGGCGAGGTATACCTTAGCTAACAGCTACGCTCTAGCTATAGGTGTGGTAATTCATCGACTACCCTTAACCCGCGATTCAGCGTTCGAGAATGTCGGGTGTAATTACCCGCGTAGAGATAGTCGACTGGGTACTTAGAAAGTAAAAGTCAAAAAATAGGGGGAAAAAAAACGCGATTAGATTTAATTTGAAATTTTTTTTTTTTATTGTTAGAGGAGATATCAAGCGACTTTTAATCATATTTCTAGATGAATATATCGCTTGCATTTTATTCTACCTCCTATATTATAAACGCGGAAAGACAAGTTGCCTCTTCGTCAATCAATCTTAAAGTCGCGCGCGTTGATCCGAACTCGTGAAAGATGAAAAAATCAATATTCTTCCCTAAATGACTACGCTTTTTACTCTTTTTTTTTCCATCCTCTTCCTTTTCCTCATCCCGGCTTTCGTTCGTCTTTCTTTCTATTCGCCCCGGAGATATCCTACTATTCTTTGACCAGTTATCTTGACTCATCCTTCACCCTCTGCACCTAATTGCCATCCCCCAGGCCTCACCCTCTCGCATCCCTCAAACCTTTCGCCAAGCCCCTAGGGCTTTGGAATTCTAACGGTATAGTATAGATCTGCAGTGAAATGAACTTGACTAACGGAGCTTTTCATCCATTCTTTTCACGTATATCTAAACCCTACTATATACTACCCCCTTGATTAAATCCAGTTTTAATTAGTCTAAATTCATCATTATTATTCGCAAACGAATTCATACAGAGACTCATACGATTTATTAACATTTATAACAAAATTAAACCTTAAATTTTGTCGTTTAGTCTAATTTCCTCCGGGTGTCATTACCCCTAGTTGTATAACTGTATAACATGGAGGTATATATATGCATGCGCGGTATCTTGCACGATGAATTTGTACTTAAGGTTTAATCTTGATAGTATAAACGCGATTTAACCGCAAGAGAAAGAGAGAGAGGGGTGGAGGCGGATCGTTGTGATAAATAGGGAAAATCTAGCCGATTTTGCACAGTTCAAAGTGAACGAATAGATCGTTTATAAACCTCTATATATATATACCAACCTACTCAGCCTGAATTTACACCCCCATAAAAGCTACGTTCTCGCCTGATTAAGCCCCTTGCACCACAGCTATAACCTATATAGCTTACCGAACGAGCTCTGGATCTATCGTGAGACCTGGTTGTAAATAAGACTGAATTCTGTCCGAACAGGTATAAGTAAAGGTGTGCAAAATTGTTTGTCAATTTAGTTATACTTTTAGTTTAGAAGTGGAAGAAAAAAAGGGAGAAAAAAAAACGTAAAAAAACAACAAAAAAAAAATTGACTTTGTTTCTATATACCCTTTCGCGAGCTTGAAACTTGGCATTCCCTTCACACGTATATAGGTATATGCACATACATCCTTCACATCTTCGTATATAGAGATATACGTGTACATGAATATACATTTTGGTATAAACAGCGTCGCGGTTTAGCGTTGGTCCTCCTTTTCGGTGGTACGGGGTTAAAACCCCTTGGGAGTCGTCGGTTTGAGCGCGTGGGCGAAAAGGGACTAGGAAACTGCGGCCGTGGTCGTACACAGTCACGCTTTTCAAACTTCCCGCATGTTTCTCCGAGGCACTGATTTCCTCGCATCTCGTAATTACTAATTTTCTGGCTGACCTAACGACCCGGACTTTATCACGCGAAATATTGTACTGACTTTGACACCGACTAGGCTATTGAAATTATTCCTCATTCATTCATATTCTCCCTCAGTTTCGTATTAATATATATATACGTCTATATTGGGGAAGAAAATTATTGACAGAAAGATAAACGGAGATTTAACAGTTTAAAGATTTCTTCATTTTTTTTTTTTTTACAGAAAATGTGTGACGAAAAAAAAAAAAAGGAATTTTTCATCAAATTCCTGTGTGTTTCTTTCGGCATAGATTTAACGGGAGATGAAGGGTTGAGTCGAGTTTTTCCCAGTGTTCGCACAGTCAGACATGTAATTCCAGCCTCGTTCCCAGAGGATTACATTCAAACGGCGGGTCAACGGTTGATAGAGGTCCCTACCGCGGTCTTTTAAACCTTCGAAATAAACCGGGAAGAGAACCGTTAGAGGACCATGTGTAGCGTAACGTTTACAACAAATTTTGTTCTTATTTAGTTTTTGGATTGGATTTTGCGAATCTGAGAAGAATCATTGTGCAAATAAATGAATGAGGATATGCTTGTTGTAAAAAGAAAAAGAAAAAAAAAAAGGGAAAAAATTAGAATTACTATTCTAGGGATGAAAATCTCTGCCCTTAAGAAGCATTTAAGACGCTTTAATCTGAGAAGTACCTAGTGGGTATATATGGTATAGTCGGCGTAAATAGGAAGAAGGACGAGGGAGTCGCGAGGGAGATCACTTATCTTAATAAAGGTGAATCCCTGGAAGATACCTTTACTTTATGTGGGTCGCCTTGTTTCGCTTTGTGTCTGTATTTTTTTTTTTTTTTATAGTACGAGGACCGAATTCACGTCACATTTTACCAAAAAATGTAAAAGCTTGAGCCCTTCCTAGTCTCTCTCCACTCTTTCGCCTCTTTCGCCTCTTTCGCTATTCCTCTTCCTATACTTTTACTACTCGTAGCGTTTTCATATTATATATATTTTTTTTCCTCACCTCGCGAAAAGGCTGCAACACACTCGCCTTATACTACCTCAACGTTACATCCTTCGCGTTCACCTTAACCCGAGGAAAAAACGAGGAAATATTGGCGACTACCTGAGACTTTTGAAGGGACCTCACGTACCCACTTTCGTTATAAATTAACAGACGGACTATATGAGGAACACCTCGTTCATCGTGATACTTTTTCTCTCTTATTTGGGCGAAAAATATATATATTTGAAAAAAAATTCGTTCTAGCTGTCATATATAATTGCTTTTCTACATATGTAGATACATATACGATACTTTCTCAAAATTGCCACTCGATGGAAATTGACCGCGAGGAAAAGAAATTCCGCGAATTATTTTTTCCAATTATTTCTAACCGTGAAACGAGAATTTGGAAAAATCGTGTGTACAGACATTCGTTGGTTGAATTTTATCGGTAGAAATAATTCTACAATATACTACGTCCATACGAATCCGGGTATGAAATGACGGTGGAAATTTTCGCGAATAACGGTGTTGGAGGGGGAAAAAAAAATAAATAAAAAATTTCAGGCCACTCTGATTGATCGTAAAATATTCAAATCTACGTAATTTATTGAAACGTGGAAGGATCGAGTTCCGAAGGGGATATGAGGGTTGTATGTTTAAAGGAATTTAGTACATTATCGTTAAAACGATGAGAAACGAAAGCCAACTCCGCGATACCATGTCAGGTCAATTATTTTTAATACTTCGAAATATATATGTCTATACGTATATAGATTTGTATGTATGTATATGTTACGTGGATAAATGGTATGTGTACAGATAGATATTTTGATCCGGTGAAATATGAAACAATAATAGCGTGAGATTCGAGAATAAAATTCGCTTCACCCTGCAGCGCGGTACGAGATTTTTTTTTTTTTTATATATATCTGTTTTCTCTTTTCTTTTTTTTTTTGCTGGTTTCTTCGTTTTTTTGTTTTTTGTTTTGTTTTTTTTTCTTTTTTATCGTCAACTGTGAATTCGCAATTTTCTGCTACAATCCCTGGTCGTTTGTTTCTTTCCTTTTTAAGTTTCGCACGACGAATAATTTCCTCGACTCGTCGTCGCATGTTCCCAGATATACATATTTGAATAACAAGCGCACGAGTTTCGTACTTTACGTCAATTTTATTAATTAACAACCCGATACGGAGTTTTACTCTGAATTGAAAGCAGACATTTTTTGACTTACCCGGTGGTAAGCATATACTAGCTTCGAAATTCGTCACGTTTAATTCTGTTTTTCTTCGTACGAAAAAAAAAAAAAAAAAAACGAAAGGAAAGAAAAAAATAAAATAAAATCAAATAAAGAAAAAAGAAAAGAAAAGGGGAGAAAGAAACAAAAAAAAAAAATGTTTCTTCGTGTAAAGTTGTTTACGACGTGGAAGGATGATTGTCTCCTGCAGGATCGAGTCCTGGGGGATGTGAATTCGCGAGAAAAGTATAGAAGCGGGCAGGTTCGTCGGCGGAGCTGGTATTTCGAGGGAAATTCGAGTATTCGTTTTAACGGGATAATACGAATTCACTGGTGCGAAACGTACGGCTGGTATCGATTGTCTTGTTTCCTTCGCTTTTATGCCGATTCTATTCGTCGCATGAGGAAAAATAGCCTCCAGTTTTCTATAGTTAATAGAAAATTCTATCGAGTATATGTATACATGTGACAACGTATTTTCTTTCGAAACTTTCATCAGAAATTTCATACGTATAATAAAGCGACGATGAAAGATCAAAATTCACCTTTTCATCTCTTTTCTGAATAAAAAACAAAACAACAAAAAAAAAAAAACTAACTGAAACTCGCTTATCGGGTTCATCGAGGTATAAAGAAAAAATAGAATTTCATCCCTCGGTAAAAAGGTACGCGCCAGGGATATTTTGTATTTCGAACGTTATGCCACCGATAACTTTTTGCAATAGTAATTTTCGTTAATTCTTTCATTTCTATGCAAACGATATAGGTACCGGGGCGCGTTGAGCCTTCTACCAAAAACAAAGCTAAATTAATTACTCACCACTCTCCGCTAATTGGCCGATTTCAATTGTTATTTCGTTGTAAAATTCTCGTTTCAGATATCTCTCGTTTTATTCTATTCTATATTATGCTTCAGGTTTGCTTTTTTCATGTATGAAAATATACGGGGTTTTAGAATCGAACGGGTTTTAAATGTAATATGTATTCGTACAGATACCTGATTCAAAAAAAAAAAAAGAAAAGAAAAAAAAAATCGATCAATCAATTCGTGCGTAACGTTCGGAAGAGGTTTGATCGTGGGATCGGAAAATACAGAGTTAAAGTTTGGAGGCTTATAGAGAAAGTGGAAGTGGAAGTGGAAGTAGGAGTTCGCGGTGGGTCTGAAAATAAGAAGAAAAAAAAAGTTCCTTATAAAATATGAATTTAGGTAGTTCGGTTAAACTGAGAGGTGATTCGTAATGAGTTAGCTTCTTCTCTCTCGGAACGGCGGCTTTTTCCATCGTTCGATAATTCATCCCGCGTCCGCGAGACTCGGAAGCCGGATTCGGGCCGAAACGCGTCTAAAATACATATACGATACGTACATACATACACCTATATATACGTGTGGATAAAAGAAGAGGGGCACCGACTTTGGGATATGCTAAATTTTACGAGATAAGTTTTTCCCTTTTTCGACTTTTATAGTGATGCGATTGTGTGACTTGCGTTTTACGGTATCGCATCGCATCGCATCGCCCTATACCATTTCCCTTTACTTTATACTTTTGCTTCCCTTTATAACCAACCAAATTTCCTCAAAATCCCCTTTTTCGCCTTGACCACGGAAACGGTCGCCAAATTTTACCTTATAAACTTTTTACCAATCTCATTCCCTTTCGGATTGACTCCTCGCTTTTTCTCGCCTCATATATCCCCTTATCCCTTCTTCATTAAAATATCCATTTCACGCGTTTAGAAAATCAATTTCTATTTGTCACAAATTTTTCAAAAATATATCACATGGCGATTAAACGATCCTGCAGAATGCATCATATCCTATCGTCAAAACGAATCATCGCCGATCCTCAAGGGCATAACTCTTCTACCCTATTGAATTTAATTGGTGGGGGGGTTAAATTTAATCGCTCTTTGGATTGATGGCATCGATGGCAACGGGTGTGGAACCCACAAGGCCCCGTAACTTTCCTACGATCTAATTAATTAAGCACTTATTGGTGAAGGGAATTCGCGGTGGTTATAAATATATTGCGATTTACGATCAGCCAGTCGATACTGTGACCCTGTTTTTCGATTCCGCGTCATCGTGAAATGGACAAATATATCAGACACATTATCGGTCATTCAAAAGCTACTCAGGTTACTTATTTTTTGATGGATTACTCCATCTCGCATCTAACAAAAGCCCTGTGGCCTGATCCTCACGGCCTTACTCACTTCCTTCCTTCCTTCCTTCCGGCTATTTGTCTCTCGCCGCGAAAGGCCGACAAAATTTTCTGAACAGCTTGTGAATTTTGGATAAGGATTAACGATCAGTCACGCGACGAACGAACGGCGATGATGAGGAATAATAAACGTAGAAAAAATTTTTCTAAACGAAGGAATAATCGTCGGAGTAGATTTTGCTTTCGAGAGAAATAAAAACATGAATTAATATCAAATATAGGCGAAAGTTTTGTTGGATCAGGAGTCTGGCGAATTTTTCATCATATGATCTTATACAGAGTATGCGACTTCAGCCGGATAGATTTATCAATTTTTTTGTACCATCTTTGTTGTTCGTTTTTTTTGCGATCCTCGAAAAGCACCGCGTTTTTCTACGCTGTGTACATATCGCATATCGATAGACATCGGGGTAGTAGGTATAGGCTACTTTATTTATTGATTAGTATCATATTTACGACCAGCGCCTGACCAGCTCGTGCCTCTGCATTCAAAATCGCGTATTATAGGTACGAAGTACCTTGTCTTTCTTCTTTCTTCTTTTCTTTTTTTATATTTGCACAGATTTCTCGATGATTTATCGGGGTGCTTTTCAGTCATTCGAATTTCAAACAGCAGACCTTATAATAATTGAATTTTACGCGAGGGGAATATTTTTGATCAAATTTCTGAATGCTGATGGAATTTGTTTTCGCTAATTTTATGTAGTTCATTTTAAAACCATATGTACTCGGCTCGCATACGCGATTTTGCCATACCCATAGCTACAGCTATATGGAAGCGGCAGGAGGAGGAGGCGGACTACGGCACTGACGTGAATCATTAATCAAACTGCATGCTATTCATTGTTCAGACCACGACGTAAAACAATGGGTAATCAGAGTTCCCGGAAAAGGAAAGGAAGGGAAACGAAGGGAAACGAAAGGAAAGGACAGAGGAAGAAAGGAAAAGAACCATTCAACGGGGCATATGTAGAAACACATGGAAAAGTGTGGAAGAGGGGGTATACTTGTTTTATACATACAACGCAAAGTCAGAGGATTTTTTTCTTTCTCTTTTCAAATCACAATAAATTATAAGTCTCTGATTTGTAAAATTGAAGCTGTTTTAAAGGCAGATTCTCCTTTCTTCTTTCTTCTTTCAAACACTCGATAGATACGTATCCCTGTATAGTACAATTATCCACGAAATGGTGGAGTTTAAAAAATTCACCAACCCGTCAAAGGTTCAATCCTTTCATTTGGTAGCCAATAACTTCGCATCGAGTTTAAAACTGAACTGTACAGGATCAACGTGTATACCAGGTATGTAGGTACTTCACCGCTGGATTTGGCAGGGAAATACGAATCAACCCTTTTTTTTTCAAACAAAAATCGTTCACCTATAGCCACCCGTTTTTTTTTTTTCTTTTTTTTACGAGTTCGAAACTAGACCGAGTTGATCCTGACTGGCGTTTATTGACACTGTGATATGCAAAGTTGAGTCTACAGCGTTTCGGCGAACGCTCGCAGTCCTTCAATTTAATCGGCAAAAATTCAAAATCAGTCCGTGGGAAAGAAAAAATGTTGCTATTCGATTTGCCAATCGGTTTGTATATATGTACATAGCTCATATAGGTGGTACTAAGCGGTTTTCATCTCTTTGAAATAATCGGAGTAAATTTTCTTACTGGATATATACGTACATACCTATTACATGGGTATATAGATGTAATCAAAGAGATTTTTGAGTATCTCGAATCTTTTTTTACCCATCGTCCATTTGAAACGAGTAATTCACGAGGTCTCTCGCGTTTCGGGAGTTATATTTGATGCGCAATGAGAGACGGGGGGAAAATTTGAAGAGGGATTCTACCCTCTCGGTAATTACGTCGCTCGCTTTATATCGTTGGTGAATTTCGTTTCTACTATTTCTGTCCTCGATCCTCTCTTATCCTGATATTCCTGCGAGGGTCACTATATATATTCCAATTCGCGAACGTCAGAGGAGTAGTCCGTTTGATAGAAGAGAATTTTTTTTTCCCACTCGTCCTTGCAAAACGAATTATCGTATATTCGCTGTCTCCAGTTCTGCGGTGTAAGGGGTACCGTACGCGATTCTCGGAGCGTTTTCGAAAGCAACGTTATCCCATAGGACAGCTGGGCCATAGTTACTCCAAAGTAATTAGCTGCACAGTAATCGAACCCGTGCGTACATCTAACTCGAAATTGTAACTACAGCTCTAGGTTATACTTTCCACAAATATACATATTGCGTGGAAACGCTGCAGCGCTATCTGGTACGAGATAATCATGTATATATATGTATAGCTCGTTTGGTCAAACATAGGGAAATTCTATAGTGTTTGGATTGAAATCTAAAATTAATAGGCATGTAGCGCGAATCGTTGTTTACCCAAAGCAACAGCAAACGTTGTTCTAATCGCTTGGGGGTTTTCATGTTTACAGTGTAAACAAAATGTTAATTAGTATGTCTTGTCCTCATTGATATATATGTGTATCATACACCTTTATATAGTCAGCGTTTCATCGCATATTTTTATTCCCTGTTTTTCTTAGTTTGTTTCGACATTTTTCTTCCCTTCTCTTTCCGTTTTTTTTTTTTTTTCTCTTTTTAACTCAACTTTCGTTAACGTTACGCTAGGTTTATGTCTACGTAAGTATATACACGGAAGGTATAGAGAGGACGGGAAAGATACTCCAGGGTATACGGGAACAGGAACGGGAACGGGAACGGGAACGGGAAGAGATGCTCCAGGGAGGAGTGAAACAAAACACTGCACATTCTCTCTCCACTACACCTTATACCTACCTTTCTACCTTGCTCCTCTTCATTCTATCACTCTTCACTCTCTCTTCTCGCTATCCGCGCCTCGAGGGCCACGTAAAAGAAAAATAGCTTTAGATAAGCCCGCGAAATGTGGGCTAGTGAAACGGTATTTTATTATCAAGTTAATGCACAGAGCTAGCCGTACATACGTATACGTATATCTACGTATACACATGCGAACGAAATCCCATAGACCAGGAGAAAATTCGAGTACTGAACTAAACTGGAAAGATGATTTTTTTATTTTTTATTTTCTATTCGTGACTCAAAGCCACTCGACAATATATGTAGAAATTTATTTCTCACCTCTCATCCGAATTTGATCTCATATGAAAATCTCTGGTGTATGTATGCGAGTGTTATATGGGAAATGTGCAAGCTGATGCATACGCGAGTATATGAAGGTATTATATATAGAGTCGTACGCACACAGATAAGGGGTGAAAATTTGCCACACGAACCACGTAGATTTATGACGGCTCTTGGTCATGGCAGGAAAGGTAAGCCGCTGGCTACGGTGTTGGTGGTGTTATTTACTACATGTTCTATAACCACATTTCCAACGTTACACGTGGCTGCAGAAACCAGCCTCCCTCACCTACCTACCTACCTACCTTCCATACGAAAGTGCGTATGTATATAAATTACTGCGTTATACATGTACATGCGAAATACTTACCTGATGTGTCGGAGGAACAGGGGAGAATCCTGTTATCCCACGTTCGTTGTGCTATATACTACTTACAAGATCTATGGGAAACTCGGTTTTCAGAGGAACGGAGAGAGAGAGAGAGAGAGAGCAGAGAGATGGAAACCCCCACGAGATAGAGTCGTATGGATGCGATACGTTACTCCAGTTTTATGATTCTCATTGTCTTCTAGTTAACGAATTAACATGCGTATGTGAATTTTCGATTAGCGACGAATGTACGAAACTTGGAATCAGGATGATCATGCGATCTTGCATTTATTTCAACCCGCTTAGGGAACAGCTAGGATGTCTCGAAGTCTTATCATGCTTCAGAAAACTTGACTCCATGATGCTCTGAATTTTCGGCTGGGACAATGGGGCTGAGAGGCTTGCCACGGGATCACTGGGAAATCAATAGCTCTGACGTGACTAGCAGTCGAGAGGTGTGCCCAACGTGTTCTTCGGTATAATACCTACCCCCCCCGGTATATATGTCCGAACAGATATCGATATGGTATATTTTATCCAGCTGCATTCGGACAACGTTTCGTTTTTTTTTTTTTTTTTTGGTTTTGTTTCTTCGTCATTTACGAAAAAACTAAACAGATTGAAAAAGGAAACAGATACAGCTGCCGTTTGGTCTTTTTGCTTGTCTTCTTCTTCTTCTTCTTCCTCTTCTTCGAATTTCTCCGACCTTTTCTTCTTACTTTTATTTTTACAAGCAGTAACACGCGGCAGTTCGTTGGCGTGATCTGCGGGCGTCTTAATAAACCGCTTGGGATTGAGTTTAATTAAATTCTAAAGATCCCAAGGTGCCTGCAGGACCGTGCAGACTCTTACTTAGGAAATTAAAACTCTCGAGTTATCCGCAAGCACGTTTTGGATGGGTACACATCCGCCTATCTCCGTTACTGTAATTCTGCACCAGTTTAGACTTTGTACATACATACCCACCTGCTATATATATATACGGGATGAAAATTATTATTGTCCTTAATACAGTTGGCTCTGCAGCCATCCTTGTATCTATAACAGAATGTGATAACGCGATTATAATAACCTGCTTGTACAAGCAACCCATATGCCAGAGAATATACCTGTACGTAGTTAGATCCGTATATTTCATACTCTAAACGTAACATATAAGCATATAACGTATAACGTATAACATGCGTACATTAAACGTGGTCCCATCTTTGCCTCTATTCCGTCGCCGTAGGTAATGATCTCACACGAAAGCGAACCTTTGTACATAATACGTTATACGATACAATACATGTAGATACCAGAGGAAGGACCTTGGGCTCTGTTATAATCTCGAGAAAGTGTTTCGACTTGGGAGGGAAGCGCGAGTTGCTTCTAGGTGAGTCTGACGACGGTTCACCCTCGTCAAGATGAACCAGGCACCGAGGACGAGGTATCTAGATATAGGGTATGCTTCGTCTGTCTGTCAGTATCCTTGGGGAAAACACAACGTGCAGATTACTTTATTGAGAAAGGATTGATTCTTTGGGACAAGTAGAAAAACAGATCTGAACTGTACGCGTACTCTTTTCTTTTTTTTTTTCATTTCTTCGGGGATTCGGTCGAACTTATTTTTTTTTTCAACTTTCTATACTTTACTTTATTTAAAAACAAAAAAAATATTACACTTTCTTTCCACCTTTATCTATACAACTGCAGGCTTTATTTCTCAGCTATTCGAACGGGACCAATAAAAAGGAGATAAAAATGTATCGTAATCCGAGAGAGAATGCTTTTTGAATAATTCAGGATCACTTGTTCCACTGGCTATGGCATCGCAGTGCGGAGCAAAACGGGAGTCGATTTATTCCGCGAGATGGAAAGTCGGCTGTGTGACTATTGTAACGTTTGAAATCTTACGCTATTTCGTCTGAGGTTGATAAAGGATGAAAGTTTCATCGGATTCTCGTCTCTCGTATCGTTCTAATAATTGCCTTAGCTTCGAAGTTCGGCGTCCCGCGGTGATTAGAAATTATTTTTACAACGAAATATTACATCCTAGAGATATATTCATTGGTAACAATTTTAACAATTTTAAAAAACGCTCGGGATGCGGAACAGAGTGAGGAGCAAAAATATTAAATAAGACTTATGGGTTAATAAGGGTCCCGGGTTGCGACGAGGAGATTGCAGACTATAACGGTGAATAAACTGCTGCCAGAGTAACGGAGACAAATATACCAAGCGTCTATTAAACCGAGGGGCCAATTTACTTCACTCGTTTTAATGAGCGTACTAAAACACGACGATATCTGTATATGTAGGAATGGAAATTATGTATTGATGAAATCGTGTAGGTGGAGAGAAAATAATTGAACAAGAGCGAAATAACGAAATAATTGAGAGTGAGTTTGGAATTTTATATTTTCTTTCGAAAACTCGTACGCAGGTTATGCTGGAGACAGGTTTTCTCTCTTTTTTTGATGTACATATTTTGGGAGGTAATAGGTAATTGCTGATATTTCATTCGGGTAAAAAAAGATGGATGAGACTCTGAGGATCAAAGAGAAGCAGGAGGCTTTAGACAAGGAGGTCGCGGAGATAAAGCAGAAGAATTTCGATGCGATAAAAGAGAGATGTCGCGTTGACGTGGCGAATAAAGGTGAGAGGATGGACTTTATGTTGCGTCTGCACAAGGAACGCCGCGAGGCTCTTGGCGAAGAAAATATCATACGGTCTCAGGAAGCTGGGAAACTATTGCCCAACCAAATCGAGCAGACGCAGAGACTCGCCGAGGGAGTACTCAGGCTTAAAAGTAAACTTGCCAAAAAGTGATATTATAGGGTTGGGAATTACGCCAGTTATTCTCTCGCGCATATCGCGCCTGGCTACATCGATATGAATTTTTCAGAGTTAAAAAAGGAGAAGGAAAAAAAAACGTGTGATAAATACAATACGACAAATATAATGTCGCGCTCAAATCGCGTTCATTCTTGTTTTTTTTTTTTTTTTTCTCTTGACAGACGAGGAAATACGGGATCAGAAACATCGCCAGGTCCTTAGGGATCAGAGTATCGAATTAAAGGAGCTCGAAGCTCAGTTGAAATCAACCTACGCAGCCAAGGCGGCTCAGGTTCAATTGAGAGAACGCGAAGCCAGTCGAGGCGACGAAAAGTATCTAGAAAAAGAGGCCAGCGTTATGCGAAATCGTTGGTATAACGACGACGCGTTTGATAGACGGATTAAAGCGGGCGAATTTAGTGCGAAACTGAAATACCGAAATGATATTCAGGATCAGCTGATTAAAAATGAAATTTCGCGGCGGCAACGGACCGAGGAATACCACAGGGAGCGTAAAATCGTTGAAGAAGTTAGCGAGGTTTTGTACAAAGAGAACTCGAAGCTTGCCGAGGAGAGGAGAGGTAAAATTGCCCTCATCCGAGAGGAGAGAGAGGCTTTTTTCAAGGCGAAAGAGATATGGAAATGCAAAGAGAGAGAAGCAATTATTGACGAGTTTAATCGCGAGTCAAAAATAATCGCCGATAAAATGACGGAGGATAATAACCGGGCGGCGAAAAAGTCGGCTGAATCAACCGGCAGGGATTTGACGGTGGAAAAAATCGCGCGACGAATGCTGGACGAGGAAGTTAAGAGAACGGAGCGTGAAGACATCGTGAACGAGCTAATGACTCGAGAACAAGACGACGAGATAGCTAGAGATCTGAAAAACTATGAAATAAAGAAGGAAAATGTCAAGAGAGAATTGCTCGCTGATATGAATCGACAGAAGCAGATCTTAGCCGAAAACAAGGCTAGAGAATCAGCCGTCGATAATGCCTTCGGAAAATATATGGCCGATGAGTATGAGGCAGCCGTGAGAAACGATGAAAAAATGAATGAAGAACGTCGTAGGAAAGGTATCTAACGCGAAATTTCAGGCTTGGGAAAGATGATCGGAAAACAATTACAATTCTCCACAGGTATTAAATACGGCAAAGACTTGAGGGCAGTTTGTGACGAACGGCGAGCAATATATGCCGAGGAAATACTGGCCAGGAAAGCCATTCATCGCCAGGACGAAGAAGAAGAGATTCGTCGGCTCGGGGAAGTCGGTTTAGAAAGGTCGAAGATGTTGTACGAACATGCTTCAAAGTTGGACGGTTTTCTTAAGCCCGGAACCCTGCGAAAGGAGGACTACGAGTACATTAGAATGAGGCAGTGTAATCCTGAAATATCCTGAAAGATGAAATTATTTTCAGACAACGTTTGACTTCCCTTAGCTGACTCCACCGTCATTTCTTAGATCAGTATTTTCCACGGAGGAAATGTGGGACCTTGATGACCTCGATATCGGGAACAGTTTATTCTCTTATCTGTGATGCGAATCGGTGAAAAAACGCATGGCAAAAGAGGTTTTAGCTGACGTGTTGTCCGCAGATAAATAGCTAGGTGTACCGTAAGGTTAGATAGCGGAAAAAAAAAGGGTAGAAAAATGTGAAACGGTCGTTGCAGTGACGCAATCAATCTCAGCTATCGAAAAGGTCCGTTTTCGCGAGAGGCTCTTTTCCTCCTTATGCCTACAGCCTGTAGCCTATTTGTCTGCTTTATCAGATCCACGTTATCCTCCTTATCGCTTCAGGAATTACCGTCAAGGATCGATTTCTGATAGTGTCTAGATTCGATAATAAATTCAAGTTGTAAATAATTGAGAACTTATTGTTCCTTGCGAATTTGGGAAATCGAATAAGAAAAGGGTGGGCGAAGATGAAAGGCGAAGAGGCGATTTACAGTGGGAAAATATATTATTTGTTAGGGCGGTATTCGCGCGTGTGAATCATTGACTCCGGAAGTACTCAGGGTTTTCGATTTTCTTCGTATAAACTATAAGAGATTGGCTCGACCACGCCAAGGGAAATTTCCGAGACTTATATCGGGGGCCATCAGGACGTGGCAACTAGAATCGCCGGTGCCGTTGGATGGATCCTGGTTATAGATGGTACGTATAACACGTTCAGCCCGATATCGAACTATGCCCCAGGGTATCCGGCTCGAACGATCAACCAAAACCTCGCAAATACGAAAATAGATTTTCTCCTTTCGCCCTGCGTAAAATCCGTAAAAAAAAAAGGATTCGTTTATTCATTCAAAATGCACAGGCATTCGGTATATCCGGGGAAAAAATCTATACGACAACGAGTTCCTCACGTTCTGACGATGATAGTAAACGTCACGCGTCACATGTCCCAAACGCGACTCAAAGCCTCATTTCTTATATCCACCGCGGCAAACCCCATCCCCAAAACGAATCTGTCACATGCCGAAATTTTCACGAGACACGTTATTCTCACATGAGATGATCGAAACGCGATTTCGATAACATATCCCGGTGGAAATACATTCTTTATTATAAAACTCGAGATTATTTGAGATTGAGGGGGGAAAGTAAGGAGATTATTCACTCAAATTTTTATTTCAAATCGTTTAACTACTTATATAATATATTACTTCATCTACGAAATGTCACACGTGTAACTCTAGGTATCTGTACATCGATTTATAGACATGTACGGGGATGGATATGTGCCGGTGGTTGAAGTACACGATGTGTGTCTATGCCTATACCTATACCTATCGAGAAAGCGTAGACTGGCAGAGTGCGGGATCAAGGTATGGGGTGGAATTGAAAGCGGCTTTCACGGGGGTAAATAGGAACAGCTCCTCTTATGGCATATCTCTGTCTGCTCCCCTTTTGTGTCGGGGATGAAAGAAGATACACGGTTTTTGGTGAGCCAGGAATGCGATGAGGACAGGGGTAGATTAGAGACTGGGGATTTCCGTGTAGCCACATGTACATATCCGAGGTACAGAGTGAAGACATTTTTTTTTTTAAGCGGTGAGACAAACCGTTGAGATTTTTAACCCTATAATTTTTGTTAATTTTTACTTCAATTATCGCGTCTATCATACAGACGTTGGAATATTTGGCTTATATCTAACGGAATTCTCCAATTTGGAAATAATGCACGAAGGGTAATTGAGAGTGTCAGTATGCAGTGGATAGACGGAATGATGGATCTGTCTATCCACCGAGTGACAAATGGCGAATGCTAATCCGGGTTCGAGATCGTATATAGGACCGGTGACATGTTGAAAAATTCAAATATCAGTAGTACAGCAATTAGCAATCGGTGAATAAATATTTTCAATGCTTCCCTCAATGCAGGTAACCTTCCAGTTCATAGATCTCGCGGTTTCAGTTACTTTAAATGCTCCGTTGATTTTCGGGAGGTAAACTTTTCCCTAAGAAATGAAAAAAGAGAAGAAAAAAAGAACAGGGGGAAAAAAAAAAACAACAAAGAACACAACAGGTGAGACTTTTCCTTCTTATTTTGAAACTGGTTGTTAAAACAAAACGCCATATTTTTCAAAGCCCTTTTTTAAACTTTTCTTTCTCCCTATACTCATTCCGTAACTAACCCATGCGCTTCAGAGGAGAGGGAAAGTTGAATAAACTTTACGAGAAACGTTCAAGACCCCCGTGTTTATAAATACTTCTTTTCTGTCAAACCTTTTTCATTGTCCCTTCTCTTTTCTATGTGATATATATATATATTTTCTTTTTTTCTTTTTTCGAAACGGAGTCGAGACAAGTTTAAAATTTAAATACCTTCAGGTGTCCTCGGTATACGTTTCAGATAGAAGGACTCGCGGAGTTCGTATATAGGATCAGTGATACAGGCGCGTGAGGTAACGCCGCGTCGAGTCGAGTCGAGTCGCTCCGGTTTCGTTGGTCGTGCATACAGCCTTCGCAAGCTCTTTGAGGTGAAAAGCAAAGATTGAAGCCAAGCTTTGGAAAGGCTTGGTGAATCGCTGAGGGAAAACTGGTCCATTGTTGCCAGCTTTCCACCCAATTATAGCAGGGTGGTAACAGGGTGGAATACCTACGCCGTTCGCCCCATTACCCACGACAAAGTGGGAAACAGCCAGCTACCCGTGAGCCATGAATGCATTATAGCGAATAAGTGCCAACCGCTTGAGTTATTATTGGGTAAAAGGGAAAGGTTAGCCGAATGAATAATGACCTGGATAATGGAGATTAATTCTCGGTCAGGCATTACGCTACTTGGGGTCAGAGTTTATGAAGAGAAAAGAGGAAAAATGGGGAAAAGAAGAAGAAGAAGAAAAAAAATACACTTCTCGCATATTCCTGAACCGAGTTCAAGTTCCGTCCCTAACGTAACGTCTGCATTGTCTAATTTTCGAAATTCTAGCCTTTTTTTTTTATCTTTTAATTACTACATATTAATTAGATGAAAATATACTTTTTTCAACATATCACGTGGTCTTTATACGGCCTAGATTTACGTGTACAGCAAAACGAGACGGGGGTGAGCCATTCGACTTTCTGGAAAGCCAATCTGGACACACATCTCTAGAATCACCAAACACTATTCCTGCAGGCTTTTGCCCAGAGACCAGAGACACGAGAGAGAGAGGAAGTGTGTCACGGGCTAAAACGGCGAGTGCCATGCCGCATGGCACAGTGGAATTTTCAATTATTTCGAGTCTCACGCCACCCCGCCTAGCCTGCAGGTCGTCCTCAATTCGATAGCTACCTCCGCAAGCACAATGTCACGGCACATTTGCCATGCGTCCCTCTTTGAATTTTAATACCACCATTTCAGACCAAATTACTTTCATTTTGTACACAAGTTAGCGGATCGCGTCAACCCCCCTACCGACGAGTCAACCCCCCCGCCCCTGTACACGTCGCCTACTCGAAATTGGATGGATTTTTCAAGCTAGTACAAAAAACAGAATGAAAAATAACAAAATGAAAAAAAAAAAAAAGAAGAAGGATAAACGAACAATAGACACACACATTTTTACACAAGCTTTCGATTGATGCGAATGTAATTGGAGTTTTTATATCCTTTTACGATTTCCGACTAGTTTAGAGCGCTTTTGTATTTTCCACTTTTTTTTTTACGAGGCTCGATATGTTCAGAATTTCGATACAGGATTATTGGTATGAAGGAAAAATTCATTGAATGATGGAAATTCTACTCTCTATGTATAAATAGTGTAGATTGTGGGATAGAAGGGATTCGTCTCGTGCGGTTTACGTCTATAAACCATGAAGCGAATCTCGTCTCGCGGTCGAGACGACATTTGTTCAGTAAGCTCCCTCATAGGACCAGACGATGTTTTACACTCTATGCAGTTTTCCAGACAGTACGAGTATTTTAGCATGATTCATAACCGCGGGAAGAATTGAGGCCGGTGGTAACAGCTTCCGTACACATATACCTACCCGATGCGAGGGTATTCCCATTGGTCATGGCTCTCTGCCAGGGAACCAGAGTCGTTTACTTATTCCGGGGGAAAAAACGAAAAAGTAAAAGAAAAGAAAAAAAAAAAAGAAAAGTATACGAAGAAAGAGAATGATATCTTTCAGGTATAGCTGTAGGTTGTTATACTTATTAAATTCATTCGGCTGAAATGCAACGTCGAAATTCTAACCGGGTAGAGTACCTACCTACCACCCGGGGAATTATAACTTTCAAGTATTCGCAGACAGGTTTATTTGCATGCAAAAGCGGAACAAACGATTCTATGTAATTAGAGCTCTCATTGTAGTCCAGCTTTCGCGAGCTACCGTCCAAATTATTATTATAATCCATTCTTATACTGTACGTAAAATTTCACTACGCCATTATATTAAATTGAGGGTGGAAAATCTTCCCATGAATGTCTCACGAATTCATAGTTTCCACCCTCGTTTGTCCGACCGGGGTCATTTCGGAGCGACTATTCAACCCTGGAGCAGGAGTTGAAACAGATAATCAGAGCCAGAAATGTTCGCCCTCTGATACAGTATCATCGCGTGGATCACGCTAGACCCGAAATTGTTGGTGGTTGAAGTTGAGAGTCCGGGGATCCTGCAACGCCGTTTTCGCTTTCGAGTATATTCATTTGATTAACAGATCCAGGGGGACATCAAAGTGTCGCTGTACGTAAAACGAGTGACTAATGTACCCCTAGGGATATTTCCGGCTCGGTTTTGGTATACCTACCACCGAAAATACTAGCTATATCCTAAATTAATGAATAGACGAATTCCAGCTTTATCCGTCTTACAAACACACACCCTACTCGCGACTGACTTAATGAAACGAGAACTACTTTGCCGTGCTTTAAAGCCCGGGGTGTATCTCTGAATTAATTATCAATCTACCCAGTTATAACGGTAGAGTGTCATGCTACTCGTGGTCCCGCACCATGCCTTTCAGTAGTCTAAATCTTGCCTGGTCAGACGTTAATGGTAGCAGGGGCAGGCCCACGTGTAACCTCGATCAGATACGGGCTGGTGCTTGCGTCTCGTTAACTTTCTCAGCACCGATCACCTCGCTAGGATTCTCCTGGTTTTTGCCCACTTTCACAAGGTCTAGGTGGATGATGGTTTGATGGGATTTCCGGCTCGGGGAGAACGACGAATATTCCGTATTCAATTAGAGGATCTATGGAAAAATTAGGAAACTGCGGGGAGGATGAGGAAAAATTTACGCAAAATTAGGAGATTTCTCTACTCTTTGACAAGTGGAAATATTCCCGTGATAATATCTCCGTATAGAATTTCAAACTAGTTATACTTGAATCTGAATTTACATCTATAGCGAGCGATAAAGCGAGTGTCGAAAACTCGTCTGTGACTATCTTTATCCTCTTAAACCGTTTTTTTTTTTTTTCTTCTTCTTTTTCTTTCTCGTATTTTTTGAACCTAACGCGGAAACTAACTCGGCAAAGCTTGAGAAACAGTGGAGATAAATTTCCAACGTTTAAGGCTAATCTTTGCCCTCCTCGCTCTTCGCCTTTTGCACATTGCAGCGGTTGCGAAACGCTTCAACGAAGACAAATCTGGTGGTTAAATACACGAGCATTTAACACGTGGCGGGCGATTATCTTTTTCTAGTTGTTGTTTTTGATCCGAAGAATCGAGTACCTAGATGATTTCAATTCATCGTTGTATCAACATCGCGGGACCGAGTCTGAGAGTGGAAATAGTTATTAGGTTGATGAATTAAAGATTAGGATAAAACTCGAGCGTATATAAGAAAACGTTGGTTTTATCTCGACGATTTCCTCTTGGATTTCCTACCCTTCTTTGACATCGGTATATGTATATACCTAGCCGATTAATTCGGTCGAGTCTTCCCTCAAGGCGTCCGCGTCCCCGTCGTCTGCAACGTGACATCCGTAATTACATTAAGTTCGTGGAAAGTTGTGAAACTAAATTTATTATACGCCGCGTAGCATCAGGTTTATAGAAGCTAACCTTCTCCGCGAGAGAAAGAGAGAAGTGGAAGAGGAAGTGGGAGAGAATGAAGAAGAGGAAGAACAAAGAGGGGGAGACAGACGCAGAGCGGAAACGCGATTCCTGTTTGGGGACGTAAATTTTCTACAGAACGACTATTTCGAGTCAAAGTTTAGGAGATGCTGGTATCAGCACGTAGCTAACGGCCAGGTCAAACCAGGGTCCAGAGGTCCAGAGGTCCGGGGGTCCGGGGCTCCAGGGTCTTCGTGGAAAATTCTGTATGGACTCGGTGCAGGGTGACAATAGTTGCCAGTCTCATATTTACTCGGATTATAGGTAGAACGGCCTTCCTAACAGCCAGATTCCGTGCGAGACTTCGAGAAAGTTACACCTACTACAGCTACCGGCAGTACTCTCTCTCTCTCTCGAAGTTACGACCAAAGTCCAGATGCGACGTGGGACGGTATACCCACCCCCCACTCTACCGTAATTTCGTAAACCCATAACACCGAGCGGAGAGCAATCCTAAGGGAGGTAAACCTGCAGCCTTTTACCGCGGTGCGAAAATCGTCGCTCGTTTTGACGTTTCGCAAAAAGGTTCCCTTTTTTTCCAAAGGCCGGAAATAGTTTTACGGAGATTGGCTTACCCCCCCCCCCCCCCCCCCCCCCCACGTTAAACGGGGACGCGTTTGGAATCTCTTTCCGACAGTCTCAGCTCTTATCACACCGAACGATATCAACATCTCTCTTTACTCTTTCTTTTTTCTCTTTCTCTCTCTCTCTCTCGTGGGTCCTTTTTGCGATCATTCACTAATTATCTTCCTTTGGGATCGAACCGACGAGACTGGTGCAATGAGTGACTTTGAGCTGGTTTCGATTCGTCTTGGAATGCAAATACCATCCGACATCCTGCCGCATGTATATAGAAATACATATACGTCGGACGTACGTACCCATCGCATGAATAATGGATTTGTCCTTATACCGCACGTGTAGGGATTGACCGACCTATATACTGGCTTGACAATGTCAATGCAAACGTAGAGATATTCCGAGGAAGCCTGACCCGAGGTGAAATGATAATGAGGATGGATCCTTGGGTCGAGACTGATAAAGGTGCAAATTGGTAATCGTGAGATTTTTTTCAACTCTTCTACTTTCTATTTCTGGATGTTTTTGAAAAATCATTGATGTTCCGTTTGATTAAAGAAGGTGGTGAAGTTTTGGTGAAATTTACAGCGCTAAGTATCCTTCAAGTCTTTGAACAAGAACTTGTCGAGGATAACTCCATCTCTATCCCTCGTTGCATAAGACTCGCGTGTTTGTAAAGTTGGAAATTATTTCCGGTTGCCAGAGCAGCGAATTGACTTTCAAATTATGATTACCAAGGGTCTTTAAGAACTTGGTTAAAACGCTGTGAGATACGAAGCTCGTCCGCGTATGGGGGAAGATGGATTTTCCAAATTTAAATATATATACATATATATATCTAAGTTTATTATCCCGCAGAGCTAGATAATAGTTTTAGGGTACGGGTATGTACGTACATACATACATGTTACCGTAAGATTATCAAACCTCGATTCTAATAAGAGGAAAGGAGTCTTATTTTCTTATCAGATCAGAGTTCATAATTTGAATTAACTTTCCGCAGACTGCAGCGGTGAAAGTTTGACCATTCATTCAGAGATTGGCGATCCAACGTTTCTTACTAACGTTTTGAAATTACTTCGCGACTACGATTATTCGATGGCTTATCAAAAAGTTCTTAATCCCTAGACCAGCTCGAGTCCGAGTCCCTGTTATACTTGTTATACTTACAAAAAGCATCTCTCTCTCTCTCTCTTTCTCTCAATCTTAAAACTACTTCGATTTCATTATTAAATCCACAAAAGCAGTATTATACATATTTGAACAGTTTATTGCCGAGAATGATGAAGAAGAAGTGAATGTCTTTTGAAGAAGTTTCAATAAAATGAGTATTGAAATTCTGTAAGCAAAAATGATAAAACGTATCGGTCTTGAATTTTGAGAAAATATTTCACGATTTCTATAATAGACAGATAAAGAAAGAACAGAGCGGGGGTTTCAATATCGTTTTTGTCGAACGTTTCCAGTGAACCACAATGGTCAGATAAACGGTTCGCTACTCGAGTCTATTCCGTTTTCTAAAAACCTCTGTGCAATGTGTCCTTTAGCCTTCAGAACTTACTTTCCTCGTATAATGGGCATATCCACCCCATCCACCGTACGGTATATCACCCTACTTCATCCCTGCGTGTGTGCTACGTATCTTACCGCCTTATGTCATACAAGTATATAGATACATACATACCCATGCCTATATATATATATATCTGTATATACTCGTTCACTATTTCCCCTTAGTCTTTATTGCCATAGTTCACCGCTTTCTGAAGTTATAGGCTCTTAACTTTGCCCATATTTTCTGATTGGGACAAGCCCTGCGGATAGATAGATCGAGGGGTCATAACATGGCCGAAGATATTTTCAGTTATCATTAGAAACTGGTTCAGAATTCATTTTTAATTTCTTTAATAATATCGCAGTACGACGACGTACCTACATAGCTATAAATCCTATTAAATAATTGCCAAAGATTTCTCCACGAAGTCACGGGAAATATGTATTGATTCCTCTCGCGGGATAGTCCCCTGATCATTTCTCAAAATGATGTCTGGCTATACCTTAACTCTAATTCGTACAATAGTCCGCGACTTTTACGCGGTCGTAGTAACTCCAGGATTTTCGGCTGTCGAGAATCGATGCTGATGGATGAGAGGGCTCGGCTTATCGGGGATGACGTACAGATCGGATTACCGTCAGTAGCAAGGGTTCAGAAAATCAGGATGGCTCTTCTTCTCAAGCCAACGAGTAGGCATTAACAATCCCAAAGCCAACACTCGTGGGTGATGTTATTCGCGATGTTCTATGCACATATACTTGTGATTATGTTCAAGGGATTCGTCGTTTTTGTTTGTTTCTTATTTTTTGAAAATTTGAGGAAGATTAGATCACTCGCGTTACTTTACGATTGGGTTACTTCCGGACCCGAGTCAAGCAGGGTATAGTAACTTATGTCTCCAAGTTCGCAAAGTTCGGTGTAACCCCTTCGGGAAGAGAGTTGCTGGCGTATTTCTTTTTCGTTCGACAATCTATCGCGGATTTTCGTTTATTTTTAACAGATAGAAGGGGGAGAAAGATGGGGGGAAAAAAAAGAAAACAACTACGGATGGAAAGGAGACAATCGTTTCTCTCGGTTTTCGAGTAATCTTACAGAGTTTGTAACGTTGTGTGCGCGTAGCGTATAGCCAAGCTACAGGATACGTAGGAACAGAACCGGCACAAACTCGCGTCAATTTGAAAGCTGAAAACTTTGGGTATAAAAGTAACGGAGTTTACCTCCCGAAAATACTTTCTCTTGAAACGTGAAATAGAGGGAGAGAGGGGGAGAGAGAAAGAGAGAACGAATCAGTGAGTGAGCGAGCTTGAATTAGGGTGGAATTTGTATCGAACTCGGAAAGTACCAGTTCGTCTAATTATCGGCTTCGAAAGTTTCCCCAAAGTTCTCGTATAACAGCGAGACATAGTGTTTAACAAATACTGCTGAGAATCCACCCCGTAGCTTTTGGGAAGGGGTAGAACGGTATAGTACCTATATACCTACTCGGTTGTTGTTTTAATTAACGCTAAGTAAAATGGCTTTGCGGGATTCAACGGCTCGCGCTTTACCAGTAATAATGAACACTGCGGCGCGGCGAACCTGGTGGAGTTAAAATCGCCGGTTGAAGTTGGCGAAAAGAAACATTGCCGCTGCCTCTTCTTCTTCTTCTTCTTCTTGCTCTTATTCTCCGTGACACATTTTTCTTTCGCATTCTGTTTCTTTCTTTCTTTTTTTTTAAGCAACTTTTCTCCACTGATGAGCATACGTATCAAAGAAACTATGCAGAGTGAAAAGGTGTGCATCGAAAGTTCCACCCCTCTGCAAGCTCAAGATTTACTTCACCAGTGCCTCGACTCGTGCTCTTGCTTACATTAGCTACTGAATAATACTCTCGCGAAATCGTGGAGGCGTGAAACTCAAGGCGTGAGAAGAGTGTAAACAGGTATGAAACCCACTACGAAGACGTCGTTATACGTTTACCAGCGAGATTTTCGCTAAATAACTCACAGGATTTTGCCGTTTCTTTTTTCTTTTTTATCGTGTCGAATACAGGAGCTATGCAGATCGCAGAACTGAGACGTGAAACCAAAACTTTGTAATCAGGCCAACGGTGATATAACTGTGCCGAAAATTCTACACCCCCCTATTTCACCCTTTTGTTAGAAAACTTTTCTCAGAGGGATTGTACAGAGAGGGTTTCCACCCTCCGGCGTTATATGAGGTGTACAAATATCCCATTATTTTGACATCTCTCTCTCTCTCTCTCTCTCCTCTTCGAGAAACTTTCCTTAAAGTATGAAGGAACTTAGGCTTCCTTACTAAGTACGGGGGATCGTGTAGAAATGAAATGAGAAAATTGTAGATTTTGACAAGATGTAATTTTGAGGGATGGTATACGTTAGGAGATATATCTACGTATGAGTGAGTTTAAGTAATGGGTTAAAGTGCGATAGTAGACGAGGCAGAGAAGGACGTGGGTGTCTTCGCTCAGGTGTGGTATACCTATACGTGTATGTTGCAATTCTTCACCGCAGGGCAATTTCTTTCGTTGACAAATTATCCCTGGAGAAATGTGCCCCCGTAAATTCAACGCATTAGTATCAGCCACGCGAAAGGACGCGAGGCAAGCCAGGAGAGGCACGGTCGGGGCACGTTGCCTATACCAGGCGTCGCGTCGCTAGGGAACTAGAGAAAACTCTCATCCAGCTTCCGCACACCGTCTTCCTACATCAACTTCATCGAGATAACCTTGAGAGCGGGGAAACTTTAAACTTTTGTACTTCTATACCCTCGAGAAACTATGGGTGGTTTGTATGGGTGTACAACTACGGGCACGGAAGTTGGACAAATTGTTTCCGTTATTTATTGCGAACAGTTAGTCGTGAATGTCGGGAAATTAACGGATCTCCGCAATCATCGAATGATATGTGTATATATATCTTTTGAAATGGTACATCGTCGTATTCATATCCGGCCATTCGCGAGCCAGTAAAATTGTATAGTCTAAATTTGGCGAATGACTAATCTATCCACGTAATCATACGTGTTGAAATATTTCACACAATTACTTTATACGCGGCGGTTGAATTACGAGGCATTATTGATAATAATTGAATAACGGTTAATGCAATGACGCTGGAACGATAATAATTCCTGAATATACTGAAATTGAATAAGGGTTAATAACGGGCTTCAAAGGTTATTGAATAAATGAACAAATAATATTCTATATACCGATTGGGTTTACAATTTTGATCTTTATTACAGTACATTGATGATAATAATTATACAGCCTTCGTGTTTTTCATTATTTATACAAAGTCCGTGTAAAAATACAGGAGACCCAAAAATTTGTATGAATTATTATTATTTTATTTTTTTCGTTTTTTTTTTTAAATTTATTTTTTTGTTTTTTTTAAGTACTTAATATTTGTACAATTATTAATTAGGGTATAGGTATATATATATTCATATTCTATACCTGGGCTTGACTTTAGCGACGATGGGGGCTTCATAATATCGTAAGCTTCCATCGATCGTTTGTCGTAACAAGTGCTTGATACATTATTATTTTGATAAAATTTTTTCGTTTTGTTTCTTTACCAACATTTCTTTCTAAACTTTTCTTTCCGTTTTATTAACACCGTTGTTATTACTATTAGTTTTTCTTCTTCACATCTCGAAACGATCAAACAGCTGTCTGGCTCGCTTATATCTATATAATATTCCTGTCTTACGATCTGACAGATAATTGGCAAACTAACAGCTGTCAATTCGACGCGATGTGATTAAAAATAATTCGTCCACTCGTATAGCGTATATTATATGGTTATAATTATACAGTAGAAGATTCTAATGTCAAACTCAGAAATTATAGTAAATAATAAATTATACGAAGAAATTATATAGTTGAGCAAAAAATTAAAATAAAAAAGCATAGGTAATAATAATATAAGTTTATTTCGTTTTCGTATGTATATATATATATATTGGAAAAATGTCTAAATTCATATTATTCTTATCGTTATTATTAACAACATTAGTACAATGTAATAATTAACAAAAGTGAAATATACGTCTGGTCGTCGAATTTCAGATCAATCTAAAAACTATACTAAATTTAATACTATACATATTATATACATACATAATTATATATTATAGTCTTTACGATCGCGAGGTAGACTGGCAACTTTGCTGACCTCGTATCGTATCGATTAGAGAATAGATTGGAAGACCTTACAGAAAATATGAAATGTTAATTAATTAGTGTGGCAAGCTAGGGAATGATTGATATATTAATTAGCTGTCGTTTCCTTCGATTGAACTGTAATTGGGTATATGTAACTAACGAATAAATTCGTTTTACTAATATTTGACGATGATAGGCAATTAAATTGCTTGATGTTCCAGATAGTTTAATTCGCTGTCGAGTATATATGTATACGTACTACGTATAATAATGGGATTCATTTTATCGAGAAAAATGAATTACAGAGCTAGAGGAAAAACCTGGAAATAAAATCACACGTCCCTTAGACGGGTGACATATATATATATTATATACATATGATATATTTATATTTACATGAATTTTAATTGGGAAATAATTTTTAAAAACTTACGATTTAATTACGTGACGTGTTACATTTTCTAATTCAATGATTAACCAGTATAATTTGTATAAAAGAAAAATTAAGGAGGTATTACTCGATCCATACGCAGCCGAGGGGGTTCTATGGAATGTTAGAGCTGCGGGGTATTGGCTTTTAAACAACCAAGAACTGGGTCAAATTGCTAAAATCCTTGCGGATTTATACAAGGTATAATGTAATTCGTAGGGATTTTATATGCCAAAGTCTTTGACTGATAAGAATTAAAATTCAATTCACACGTAGAAACTTGAAGTTTTCGCAAAACCGTGCGAATCTCGTGATTATTTGACGCAATATAATACAGCTAATTGGCATACCTACTTTTATCCCCCTCGTAATCATTTGTCTGTTTCTAATTAGCTTATTTCTTTCTCCCTCGTCACTTGTATGCATGAGGAAACTAATTAGGGCGTGTGAATCGTTGTACGGAATTTATCAACGGTTCAGTTAATTACCATCGTTCGTTTATACCTATAGATATTCGACCAAAATAACGATTATCATTATACTTCGCGTTGAAATCCTTCAATCCATTTTATTTGTCTCGATGAAATTGACGTCGACGTTTGCTATACCTACCCACTGAACCGACGGGATTTCGGAAGCGAACTTTTCCAATTACTTTTTAACCAACGAGATTAAAGCGGTGGCCTTATACAGATGAATTTCTTTTTTTTTCTTTTTTTTTTTTCATCTAAAAATTCACACCATTGGTGACATATACCTAATGTTCCCTATGGGTTATACAGGAACGTGCGGGATTTGATCAATCTGAAATTCGCAAGCTCCTCGAAATTAAACGAAAAAAAAAAAAACGGAATGAAAAAAAACTTACGGATGGTTTTTTTTTCTAGAATTAAAAAATGAGGACGTGATCGCTAATTGCGGATTGAATACGCTTAATTATTATTTAATTAATAATCTTTACATTATCTGCCTCGGACTAGGAACGGCGACAGTAAAAAACGGAGGTTTCTTTATCCATTTACGCGTTTCATCAAAAAATATACTTCGAATCCTCCGTCTGTTGCTCGAATGCTTATATACAATTATATAATTTATTATTTATGTAATGGGTTCCTGCAGCGCTGCATCACGATAATATACATACCTACATACCTATATATATATATAAATTAGTTAGAAAGTTCATGTAGCGTATATTTTCTATATCATAATTATCTATTACCTGCAATATTATTTACAGTTTATCAACTTCTGTATATTTCGCGATATATTATACATATAATATAGAGGATCGAAATCGACAGTTTCAGGGGAGTAAATCAGCGAATTTTCATCGTAATTCGTATACACCTACTTTACCATACCACTCGCGTTTTCGTTATAGTCTCTCGTATAATTAGCTGCAGTGATCTCCGCGAATATTGATCACCGACTTTAATCACATTTATTTAGTCATTCATTCATTTCGTTAGTCAGTTAATTAATCAATCAATTAATCCAATGGTCACTACGATTTTTAATATTTATATTATTTACCGATATATCGATCAAACTGAAGTCCGTGAAATTTAGTCCCATTTCATTCGGCTGCGTCTATCACTTTATATATCATTCATATATTATGCAATCTCGCAGACCTCTAACGGCTAACTATTTGCTCCCAAAAGTAATTTTTTTTATTTTTATTTTCGTCAGTTTTCTCACTTTCTTCAACACACTGCGGACACGATGTTTTTTTCACTGTACAAAGGCAGTCGGCAATTAGAAAAAGTCATTCGTCGCACTGCAGCGGTGGACGAAGGGTCACGCGTCTGAGAAGAGGAACTCGCATTCGGACAGAAGAACCTCCAGGTCAGAGGGAACCGTGTGAAGATCAGAATTCGCCGAATTCTCCGGCGCCGAATTAGCCTTGGAAATTTTCTTGCACGTACTGCGCTGCTTGCCGCCATTCTGTTTCGATTTTCCCGTCGTTCTTACCAAAACTCCGGTTCTCGGACCGGAAGTCCTGGGTCCAGTCGTCGCGTGGGTAGTTCCTGTCGCACCGACCTTATCAGCCTTTCTAAGCTTCACGCTGAACTTGAATGGCGGCTTGTAGACAACCTGGAGACGGACTCGATCGTTCTTATCACTCCTCGCTATCGAACCGAGACTTCTAGCTTTCGGATCTGTCGGTCTTCGTAAAGTTATCTGCCTCGTTCTAACGCCCGGATTTCTCCCACCCGAACCGGAAGTTAGACCGGCCGGGGTCGATTTACTCTTCGGCAAACCGGATGGCTCATCGTTTCGCGCTTGCGAAGCGAGCAGCCACGAACGTACCTTGCTTTTCGGATCGGAATCGGTTATGGTTGTCGTTGTACCGTCGTTTTCCGCCTGCGCGGCGGAGTAGTCTATCACTTCCTTCTTCTTTCGCCTTTTTTTACCTATTATATTGTCCTTGCTGTTGCTGTTGTTGTTTGCTTCCGTCAACTGCTGTTTATCCTTTGACAGTTTTTTATGCTTCACTCCAGAAGCGAGTAATACTTCGGACACGCGTTTCCTTGAGTTTTGTTCATCCCCTGCCAGTGGTAAACCGGCGCCGACGACACCGGTCACTCCAGTCGTCGCAGGAGCTACCCTCTTCTTTTTTGCCACCTTTTAACGTTCAAAGATTGGTTTTTTGGTTTCTCATTAATTTAGCCGTCATTTCATACACGGGAACGAAATATTCTTATATATTATGGGGACTTGGACTATCTATGCGAAATACTACGTGGATTAAGGAAATTTGAGACAAATATATTTCGATCAATGTCATAGGACGGAATTACGAAAGCCATAGAATTTGGTAATTCAATTTTCTCTACCCTTTAAGCTCTGCCCTGCGAGCGCGTCTGTTCAATTTATTCTCTTTCATTTTGTGGCAAGTTTACTCCGCGATTACTAAAGGCGAGATTGTCTTTCGGGACGAAGCAGCAGCTGGTCCTAGAGTCGCGGTTCATTTTCTTCTTTTTTTTTTTTTAGGGAAAAACTGAATTGAATTAAGTTCAAGCACGGTAGACGGGGAAATTTTTATCTTTATCTTTATCTTTTCCTTTTCCTTTTTCTTTTCTCTATACCTCTTTCGGATTCTTCGTGGCAAAAATTTCGCTTCAGTTTTGAGCAAACCTACCTTTACTGCTTTCTCGTTTACAACAGGCGCCGCATTCTTGTTATGCTTGCGGCGACGTCTCTTCTCTCTGACCTTCCGGCTCAACGGAAGTTTCGCCCTGACCGCTGGCGGATGTACCGTTACACCGCCCTCTCCCTCCGGCGGAAGTCGTACTGTCTCCGTCGTTGAGCTGTGGATTATCGTCACCGACTTCAACTTCAGGTCTGGTCGCTTCCCCAGAAGCTTCGTGCTCGCCACCTGTACAAATTCGTTATTATTCACGCCATAATATATACGGCAAAAAAATTTCACTTCAATTTCATATATACTTTGAAGCTTGAAAGAACCGCATCCTCATCGATCGCTATATAAGATAAATGTATAATTTTTCATATTCAAATTTATTCTCACATCGTTATAACAATCTCTCTGAAAATTTTCGTCAATTTTATCTTTTCGAATATAATTATAGCGTAGGAAATAAATTTGATTACGAATTTATTTCGCGCCTCCTAGATACGAATTTACAGCATATACTCTCCAGTAACCGTAGATCTTATATAGGATACTGATTAAGAGCGTTCCATAGCAAGTGAGGCAAGTGTCGGGTAACCAGGTTGCTACATCTGGGATATAATATTAGGTAGATGGCTCGTCGTCTACTGGTTTGCAGCGTTACTGGCGTGAGGATATATTCCAGATATTGGATAAATTTTTACCGCTTCAAAATCCCCAGGGATTATAATAAATTCATTTTTCCTAGCCTAAATATAGTTAGCGGGGAAATATAAGGGGAGCTTTTCTTGATTTTACTTTCTTTTCTTTGTCTTGTGTCGACGACTTACACTTTTCGCACTTCTTTTCAGCACTCTTCTCCTTTCTCCTCTAACGTGGGATAATGTGATGTGGTAAAATGAGAAATAAGATTCGTTTGCCTCGTGAGATAAATATATAAATATATACATATAGTAAATTCTCTGATCTGGGAAATGGATCGAAATAATTCATTCGGTATAGGAAAGCTTCTAGTAAACTAGGTTATACGAACCAGAAGGGATATTGCACCGAGTACGATCAACGCCACAGCATACCAATGATCTGCTACCCAACGACGAAATGATGCTAGACTTTCGTCGGAAAGAAGTAGCTTTCTTAGAGTAGCTAGTGGTCCGCTTGGATCGACCTGTATTCCAGAAATACAACGAGAATATTAACAGTTTAATTAACAATATATTTTTGAAATATATTTCGTCTCATTGGGGGAAAGAAGAATAACAAAAATATATATATATACATCACCTCTCTGCATTTCTGAAAAACGTCGCAATAACCGTTGTAATCATTGCACGGTGTTCCCGGCTTCGAAAACATGTCCGGAATATCGTAAGGCCATTTATTCCAGTCGAACGACGACCTGGTGGATAAAGAGGGGTCAGAAAATCGGATTTCGTATGAAATTTCTACTCGCTAAAACTGGTAGGAAACTAACAAGCAAGGCTGATTCTCGCCAGGCAATCGGCAACAGAGTTCACAGGCCTTCGTGGGTGGATCAGTTGGCCCTGGAATGCACTGGCAAGATTCCAGTCCGTAGGCGAGGCAGATACTTCCAGTACACTCCTGTAACGATGAAAAAATTTAGCTCTTTTCAATATGGGCGGTGGATTTGAAGCCACTTTTTTCGTAGACGCGAACTTTTCGGAAGGCCAAAAAAAAAGATGGGGCAAAAAACGAGCTAAAACTTTTTCTTTTAGTTATTTTTCTATTTACCGTCAAGTCTCGATAATGCTTGTTCAAATTTCATGGGATAATATACTTCTAATATATTATACGAGTTTGTGGAAAATTCGGATAACTACGTATCCGAAATAAGAAGAAGAAGAAGAAGAATAATAAGAACAGAGTAGTAAAAAAAAAAATTGGCCCTGATCCACGCGCCGGGATATTCGCCAGTTTTTTTTAAACTTCCCCCGATTCGTAAATCCTGATGAAAATATTTTAGGATGTATATCCTGCGGTGGATATACGATGTATCCCTTTCATACTGTTGTAAGAAATAAGGGTATTCTATAAACCGAAAATAAACTACGTCCTGATTTAACCTATTGGATAAAAATTCAGACGGTCCTAAGCTTTTCAAGAATCCCGACTGCGCGAGTAGAAGACGGTTCGTCAATAATTTTCTTACCCCAGTCCGACCTACTGGGTTTTCTATAATTACTTTGGATTTCCTTCCTTGTTTCATGCCAGAGAAATTTTCCCTTACGTTTGGAAAACTCTTCGTTAATTTTAGAATAGATTTGAGGTATCGTGTCCGTCGAAATTATAATGATTAAAAAAAGTGATACTCACCCCCATAAAGCAGACCAATTCCTCGTTGCAAACCGTCTTGTTAGGCTTGTTAATTGACGGTGGACAATGGGGTACTCGTCCATCGCAAAAACTTGCATCTCTACAGCCGTTATCGTCTCTGCATTTGACACTGTATTGTAATCTGCATTCGTTCGTGCAGCAAGGACCCTGTGGCATATTGATATAGAGGATCTAATTTGTTGTCGCGTCGTTATTTCGCGAAGTTGATGTAATTCTACACGCGCAATATATTCCAAGATATTCTCAGGGTAGTATAATCGAACGAATAATAACCCCGGGCATTGGCTCTAGTCGCGATTGCAAAATATGCAGAAATCCGAGGATGGTAGAAAAATATTTACTCTTTCACTCATCCGCGTCAGCGTCGGCAATGCAGGATGAAATTGAGGAAAAAATAATGACAAAAATAGCAACGAGAAAACTAGACGGTGCGGTTGATGGAAGCGCGAAGTATAATGGCAAAATAGCGAATAGGAAATATATACGTTAGCGAATATTCGTTTTATCGAACGATTTGAAACAATAAGCAAATGAATAAATTATAGAGGTCGGGATATTTTTGAATAATTCGCAAACCTGACTAGGGCTGCAAACTGATCCTGGAGTAAGTCGACAGGGAGTTTCTGCGGTCCGTGAATGCCGACGTTGAGGGAAACAGCAGGAATCTCTGCAATCTTCTTCCCATCCGCAATCGCACTCTTCGCCTTCTTCAACGACGCCATTGCCACATAGAGAGGCTTGAGGTTCTAGGTGGATAGAGAATGGGAAATATATTTTCAAATTGTTTCTGATTCGTTTTTACCCCATGATGGTGTTGATAGTAGGTAGTTATCCAATTTTCATCGAAAGTATAACTTTCGGTTGTCCGTCTGTCCTACCTATACCAGTCACTTTATGAAAAAAGTTTCCCTCTGATTAGTGAAGTTCTTTCCCGAGCCGAGTTTCCGACCGACTTATTTTGGGGAATGAAAACTTTGAGGAATGGTTTTTTAACGATAACACAATCTGCTGTTACGTAGATGGTGATAAAAAACGAAAACGAAAAGAGAAAAGGACTTTTCATAACGCCAAGGCCATTCTGTTTTCATTTTCAATGAAAATTTCATCAACGCATAACGAAACGTCGATCAGATATGGAGACTAGTATTGTTAATCCAGGCATTTTCCGGAGTACAAATTGTGTCAAGAGTCTTGAATTCGACAGAGGGTAGAATCAATCGTTCAGCAAATACTAAAACATCCCTTTGGCTTTATCGGCTACCTCATCGTCAAAGACTTTTCTGAAGAGAAAGAGAGAGAGAGGTAAAAGAAAAAAAAAAAAAGTAAAAGGAAACGAAGAAAAAGGCCTCCTCTCTACTGCAGTGTTTGATTTCGGAGTGAGTATACACTGGCTAATGAACGACTCGACTCTTCTGTCAATATTAGTTTCGTATTAGGGCGTCAAAGCAAAGTGTCGCGAAATTTGTGCAACGGGTATGTGTGTATGCATGTAGAACCGTGCTAGAGCGAAGATCGCAATCTTTACTTGAAAGGCAAAAATTACTGAATCCTTTTTTTCACAGCTAGACACGATTTATACACAGCTATGAGGTGCGAAGAATAAACCCTTAAACTCTTCAGCTATTTATATACCTTCGATAATATTTTCATCATTTATTAGACTCGATCTTCTTTCCATTGGCTTAAAATTTTTTTACTTTCATTAAATTAGCCCCGTGAATTTTTCACGCCGTTGTTATTCTTCCCGAGGCCATTGCAGACGAGGGAGTTTAAAAATCGCGAAAAGAAGAGGAAATGGGGAAACGCAATTTATAAAAATTAAAATCGTTTTCGGAAGATCGAACTAATTTACGAGGGTAAATATACGGGGGATATGAAAATGTTTAAAAGGGTGAAGGTGGCCTCAGACCTCGCGAAGAGATTCTGCGAGAGTTTCGAGTAGCTTAGGTAGGTAGGTAGGTAGATACTTCGTCCGGGCGTTGAATAGATTGGATTAGCCTTTGCCGATGACAAACGTAAAGCCTGTATGGATCCTGAGCCGCATCATGGCCCACGTTCTGGACCAGCTTTTACCGCTTATCCTTAGCGACGGGCCAGGGTCCTTAGAATTTGAATTTCCTGCCCCTGCCTTAGTCCGACTTGATCCGATCTTGGCTCAAGGCGACGCGAAGCTCCGTACCATAATTCCCTCAAGGGTCGACGCGAGGCTTGGTTATCCTCGAAAGATGCCGTACAATGTAGGTGTACTACCTACTCCTCTAATATATAACTATAACTGTATAACTCCGGCGAAATTGCCCCGGGAGTGGAGTAGAGATGACCAGAATCAGATCCGGCTGCTATTTCATTCTATAATTTGATTCCGCCTCGACGTTGAATATTCGCCATATCCAAATCCGTTACTCGAGTAAAGTAGGTATATATAATTACGGCGTGAAATTTTTTTCATCGACAAATCGCTGCAGGCTATGAAAAATCACGAATTATGTCTACATACGTTAAAAAAAATTCAGCAATTGGTTAAAAGAAAGAAGAAGGGAAAAAAATATATGAAAGGGTCGTCTGTAACGGTGGAAAGTAATTTGTTGGATGGGTATATGGAGGTCCTATACACGCGCACCCTTCTGTAACTGTTAATTGAATTTCAAAGTAACACTTTTGCTTGATGTAAATTGAATTTCCATCCGAAGGCACATCGGGCCTGCGATTGATACAGATATGAGTTGTGAGGATTTAAATCGTACCCCCGGAGAATTCGTCGAGGCGTAAATAAAACAAAGAAAATATAATATACCTTCGACGTAAATTTCGTATCAATAAAAAATTTTCGCGTTATTCTCTTATATATATATATATCGGGGCGATTTCACGCTTCGCGAGATCCACGTATATCCGATAAAACATGCATCGTTTCACCTTTTACGACAATTAGCGCGAAATTACAAGAGGGAAATTCCACCTACTTTATACTTAAAACTAATCTTACCAGTGAAACATCCCTTCGGCGAGCGTGCCTTGGTGTTCAGCACGGGGTTGATGGCGTTTAAACTGCAGGGACTGAACCGGTTGTTATTTCTCTTATCCCCGCTAGTAGCACGTGCAAACATTATAAAGTTTCCGTCCTCACCTCCCGGCGTGCATTGCTCGGGATCATGCTGGGGGATCATAAACATTATATCAAGTTTATTAAAATGAAAACTTTATCGTTATTTAACGTTTAAATTTACGAACGTTAAACTAACGGTACCGAAATCCTGCTTACCGGTGATCCAAAATTGTGACCTATCTCGTGGGCCAGTGTCACGTGCGAAACAGCCGGTGGCACGTGTTTCCCATAGTTCAGCAAAGTGACGATCCCTGTGTTCAGCGATTTCATGCTACCGCGGTAATGCTGTAACGAAATTTCACAGACACGCCGGGTACATTATTTCGTCTTCCTGTTACTTTTTCTGCATCAAATTCTACATCCATTCGTAGCCAGATTTTTAGACCTTCTACGATCGAAGTTCCTGCACTTTTTTTTTTCCCAATTAAGTATCAAGCTCGCTGCGAGTTTCCACGAAAGCTTTTCACTCTCGTTAATAATTACAACTGCAAGGTAACCCGGGCCGAGTATGTAGGACGTATTCTCGCGGTTTGATATATACATATATAGGTATGTGTCGGATCGAATTAACCGAACGTGGTTTGAATGAAGGAAATCGTTGGCGTACGCGACGTGATTCTCTCCGGGTATGACGGAAGATATGATCTATTTGTATATACCCGTGTACATTTAACGAGGAGCTTATTTCATCGAGTTTTCATCCGCGACTCAAAAGTTGTGAATAAAATAGTCGTAAAACAGGAAGTATTTCGCTAAGGTTGAAGACGGGGGTTCTGGGAGTAGAAGAAGTGGAATGTAAGAATAAGAGGAAGAAGGTAGAAGGTAGTAGAAGCAGAGCTTGGAAAAGCACATAAATAAAATGTAGGCAGGAGTTTTATCCGCTGTCGCGTAACTAAAGCTCTCCGGTTGTTGGCTAGCCTCGTTTTCTCTCTCTATCTATGTATTTATCTACCTGTCTACCCGCTTCCTACCTCCTCGACTACCACGGTGCTTTTCATCCCTCGCTCTCTCTCTCTCTTTCTCTCTTTCTCTCTTTCGATACAAGGGGGTTTCAACCTTTTGCTGCCCGGACTTAGCATTCAAAGCACATGTCACAGATTGCGACGGTAACCGCTTTCACAGATCTGACAGAACGATATTGAAAAGAGCTTTCGAACGAGCTGTATAAAACGTGCAAAAATAGATTTTTCCTACGTGGTAACTACGCTCATATATCGGGCCTTTGAGAATAGCAAAGTTTACTCCGACGGATGCTAGGAAACCTTCAACTTTCACCCGAGATTGAGCTTCTTTTTAGATTCGTCGTTAAATTCGGCTACTGACTTTCCGGATATTCGATATAACAGCGTACAGCCCAAACCATCTCCGAGTAAACCTCCGAGTTATTTCTTTGGAGCATCCAATTTAACTGTGTACACCGTTTCCTGCTTTAGTTTAATGCCAAAATCGATAGTACATCGTTTAACAGACAGGTAACAACCGTAGTCCTCCCTTTCTCGTTCGCGTGACGGACTTGAACAAGGCATTCCGAGTCCAAGATATACATGAAAGAATATCGCAGGGTAGATTAAAGTGAATTTCAAACTCACCCCATTCTTTTCGCAAACGCCACCAGCGTTTTTCAGATCTCCTGTCCAGGCGAGACCCAGTGTACCCATCTCGAAATCTCTGTAGGTGAACATGTAGGCTAGACAAAAGGCGTCGTAGTCTTCCTCTGGAAATGCATAAGATAGGAGAGGATATTAGACGGTTGAGAATTGTATTATCCTAAATTTTGGGGTTTAGTTCAAATCGGCATCTAAACTGTATGGGTGAATGGGGATGGCGTCGATCAAAGGGAATGGCTATAAGATTCTTTCTACCCTTTGGATAAACAGTATAACGAAACACTGCAGCGGTGATATTCAACGGTGTAGAAACGTCGGGAGGGGCGAGATACCGGGAGACCCGAAAGTAACGTTCTTTATTTATTGCACGATCGAGGGTCGCCGTAAAACTTGACGAATCATAAAAATGTGTTTTTGGCGTAATTGAATCGCGGGACGTATCACGACGGAGCGTTCAACGAACGCCTTTTCTTTCTCATCTTAGATCGAATCGCGAAACGAACGCCGCAGTTATTTCTAACGCCGCGTAACTTACCTGTACGAAAAAAGAAGAAGAAGAAGAATGAGAAAAAAAACGCGGATGCAAACAAAAAAAAAGAAGAAGAAAAGAAGAAAAAAGTAAAAGAACGGAAAAGGAAAAAGTTTCCTACACATTCTTGATAAGAAACCGTTTTACCTTTCGCCAAGGTGTCGCCGCTCAGGTTCAATATACGAAATTTTTGAATCTTATAGCTTTTTTTTATGCATAGCCGCGTGCCCCACGACGCGACGTGCACGTGAATTTTTATTTTCTTGTTTTCTTGTGAGAAAAAGGAAAAAAGATAAGGTATATGAGGTAAAGAGAGAATTATGAAAAAAAAAAAAAAATTGCTAAAAATCAGCGGATTTATTTCACCTCGGTTTATATATAGTAGTATACCTACGTCTACATTCCGAGTCAAGTTTGGGAAATAAAAGCTTAGCTTATTATAAAGGAGTCCGCGACTTTAAATCTAATTCTACATTTCATCTCGCGAGGCATTAAATTAGCTCCGTTCCTCGTGTATAATGTAATTTTACCCGGTAACGGAAATGATGAGAGGGTAGGCGACGCGACGCCCGCGTCGAGTCGGGGCGAACTTTAGCGTGGTAGGTTAGATACGACGATGCAGACGCGATCGCCAGCTGTGAGAGACGATCATTTCACCGGGGGAACTGAGGGCGGAGAAAAGAGAATAACGTAGAATAACGTAGAATAACGGAATAAGGGAGTCACTTCTCTCGAAGGGTGCGCAGCCTGCAAAACTCGAATGCGTCATTTCCGCATGTCGAATGGATAGCCACGCATACTTCGCCGAAAATCTAGTGAATTTTGGAAAAAATAGGACGAGGGGAAGAAAATATCGGATTTATAAACGATGAGAATAAATCCCTGGATTACATATTTAATTATTTTCATCTTGATTAATATCCTTAAGGTTAATATCAGAGTGAAAATCGCGGTGTGCTCTGAAGAGCGGATAAAACGCTTCGAGTAAAGAGAGCGAGTTGGATAGATGGGTATATCTCTACGTATACTATAACGGGTTCGTCAAAGAGAAAGAGAGGGAAGCTGAATCATTAGCGAGTATCAAACTTTGAGAAGCTTGCAGTCGATGAAAGTAACCGCAGCTTTTAACTCCACGAATCTCGAGAAATCGTTGCGAAACGAGTCCTTATAGTACTTCAAAGGCAAATCGACATACTTTGCTAATTAATCACAGAGAGTTGTACAGGGAACGGTATGCACGGAGACGAGTATCACCGACACACTATGACCATCGGACTAATTATTTCACTCTCCTAAATACCCTTCGCTTAAGGACCGTCAAATTTCGGAGAAAACTTGTCATGAAGAATTCAAACGGCGAGAAAGAACTTGGCCGCTTTTACCTCTTTCAGACCAAAATTCTTTCAGCTTTGGATTTTATTTTACTTCCCTCGGGTGGATGAAAACAAGTGATTTTTTTTCTTTTTTTTTTTTGTCTCTGTTGTGTCTTCTTATAGTTTCTTTTTTGTTTTTCTTGTTTTTTTTGCTAAAATATCTGGAGACTGAGAAGTTATCACATTTCGCAGTTTTGTCTGCGTTATGTTACGCTACGTTCTCCAGGTCAGCCGTCAATAAATGAGAAATGCCGGACTTGGGCACCGTTTCAAACTCTCGTGGTATTCCAGGCACGTTCGTAATACAAACCCCAGACAGGGACTTCCTTCGTTTCCTCTGTCCGTGTTCTCTAGCCAACTTATCTCGGAAAACTCACTGCAGCCTAGAGCTGTTTCTCTCTCTCTCTCTCTTTACTCGGTAATATATTTCGATATCCCTAGTGCCGGAGGCCGCGTATACGCCCTGGGTATACATATCCGTGTCCTGCGTTCTTCCGGAAGACGTAACAATAAATGATCATCATATACATACACATAAGTATATATAGGGGTATAAAAGATATCGCGTATCTTTTTTCTTATTATTATTATTGAATCTGAAATTTTGTGCTTCTCAATTTTTCCAATTGCGGTTTAGAAAACAGTCCTTCATTTTCTTACTTCAATAAATAGAATTTGATTTTTTTTTTCTATTTGAGGTAAATTTTCTTCGAGACAATACGAGCCTCCGGGCTAGCGGTGAAACGAGGTCAAAGGTTAGTTAAAAGATAGTTGGAAGAAATCACTCACCGGAGAAAAGCTCGAGGAACTTTTCCACCCCGTAATTTCCAGGAAATCGGTAGTTCGAGTCTTTGACTGCTTCTGCGTTGTGAACCTTGACCCTTTTTATCATAAAACTTATGTTGTCCGGTCTCCCGTCCTGGTTGAAGTCTGAAATGATATTTTACGTTCGAACTTTGACTAGAAAATATTATGCAAAAGACAGCGGCTGCAATGTGCAGATATTTCTCTCATAGCGAAAACTAAGGGGGATCTGAAATACAATAGATTATATCGGTCAACGATGTGCGAAACGGAGTTTAAAGAGGCAATAGAGAAGTGGGAATGGCTAATGATATTTGCAATTCTACGCTCGATTCCCTCACCGTGACCCTTTCAACCCGTTCAACCCGTTCAACCCGTTCAACCCTCCTCGTCGCTTCTCTACTTCGTTTTACACTTTCACATCATTTTGCACTCGCGCAAATTGCCTCGACTGAAAATTTCTGTACACTTATAACCTATACATGTATATAGTACCTTATTCGAAAATACTTTCACCGAGAACATGTGGATACCGAGTCAGAGGAAAAGGGAAGTCATGTCGAGTTCTAGTCAAATAAAACCCGTTGCCTGAAGGGAGGTGAGGGATTTCAAACATACGCGTATTAAAAAAAAAAAAAAGAAAGAAGAACAGAAGTTTTAATTATTTGGCTGGTTATATACGTTAGCAAAAAGTCAAGTTTGAAGAAATTAAACTTGGTTTTATGTAGATATATATTATATAGCTTCTATTTGTATAGGTAGATGCAGAGTTTCAGAACTATACGAGGGGAATACTTGAGAATCCAATTTCTACTCAAGTAGACAAAGATACAGACGAATTGCTGGCTATTCGTTCAAGCTGTCCTATTTCCTCTTAAATTTTCATCCCCTAACCAACCAGACGTTACAATAACGCCGAGACAACCGGCTGCAGGTGCCTGTCATTCTCGGTTCTCGTAATCCCATATAAGCTCGGTAATTGTTCGAACACATCAGCACAGCCTCCTATACCAGCTAGACAAGGATAATTCCAGGATCGATACACCTGGCACGTGTTCTGCTCTCTTATCTCTCCTCTTATTTCTTCTCAGCTCTTTCAATGTTTCGCAGCACGCGCGGATGCGTCTAAGTCTCTCACTCGTATATCTATTTATCGTCGTTCCACTCAGTGATTAATATCGTCGAGTGTAATCTTTCAACTTCTTCGTTGATAGCTGCCCTAGTATACTACCATGGCCTGAATCCCGCCGATGAGTGAAGACGAAAGTGGTAGGGGAATTTCCGACAAACAATTAATCGAGGAAAGTTTATCTCGCGGGGAAAACATGTTTGTGATCAGCGTCTAACGGCTATCCACTTTATCCTAGTATGTACGTACGTACATCGGTGGGCTACTCGACTTGTTAAAATCCTTAGAGTTTCACAGACTTTTTTCGCCATGCTTTACTCGAATTTTTTTCACATCAGATAAAAGAACGGAAATTTATCAATCGTGTAATATAATGATTGGAATAATGGATGTACAGCCTACCTGTATGTTTGTAGATGGAATTGACTTTCTGTACATGTCTAGTCATGACTTCGATACACGCTTCTTCGGTACCGTAACGTGAAAAGAACTGGTGATCGGCTTGCAAGTAAAGCATGCATGTAGTCTTCCGAGGATCTACGGTTGCTCTCTTGTGCAGATGTCTGGCGTAACGTTCCCTGTAAACCCTGCGTCATCGAAAAGTCAAAATATGAATATTATAGCGGTTGATTTTTCCGATATTTTCGAAGAAATGCACATACCTGTCCAAATATTCGAGATCGTAATTTCGCTCGGACGTCGATTGCTTCGCGGTTGCTTCATTCGAATAAAAACCACCGTGTGAGTGGACTCGGTCATCTACTAGATGCTCGTAGAGCGGTTCGGAGGAGCTATTTATTCGTATCGATCCTCTGAAGAATAAAAAATAAATAAAAATTGGAAGCAAAAATTAAGTGAAATATTTGTTCGAGAATTGAGGATTCATATCTATCTGAATAAAGTTTTTCCTTCGTTCGCGAGTAGGTATATATATATTCCCGGTCTTCACTCAGCAAGCAATGTCTCTTTTCGGGTAAATAACCGGGCGATAAATCTCTGGAATATACGAAGCATAGGAACGGATTCGAGTCGCAGTCAAACAGTCCGGAAAAGTCTGGCCGCGCTTCTGCTTTGCTTGCTTTGCTTTGCTTTGCTTTGCTTTGCTTTGCTTTGCTTTGCTTTGCTTGGCTTGGCTTGGCTGCTTGACACTAACCGATCAATGCTGTCGCGAAGGGTGCCGTGCTGGAGGTGCTGGCTGGCACAGCGAAGGGGCTGGCTTGGGGATGTAACGTCGGATGCCCGATAGGCAATGGTATGATAAGGTGGGCTGGTGTCCTCATCCTCAGTTGAGTATCTGCTCGATGGTTCGATGTAATATTCTTCCATACCAGCCGAAACTGTACCATCGAAGAGTCCCTCCTCTGTCACGACCCCTTGTACCAGGGCGCTTTCATCTTCTGGATAACAAAACGAGAAGAAGAACAGATCTGTTTAATATGTGGTACCTACGTGGAAAAATAAGAGTGAAAGAAATCTTTTGGGCAGATGGCGATTATTCGAAGAAAACGATCGATGGCATCGCGGGGAAAGAAGAATATATCGTGATGTAATTGTATCGGGGGTGCAATTCGTTTGCTTCAATTTCAGTCCCGCGAAGTAGGTACGTGCTCAAAGCGACGTGCTTGTACTTTGGTAAATTGGCAGTGATTCTATCTGGATGCGGGACCCCGTTCTCTTTCTCTCCTTGCAGGGGAGTTTGGCGGAGCAGAATTAAAGGGGAGTTTGGCGATGGGCAGACATCCTATACCCTCGGGAATCTCACGCCGTGGTTATATACCTAGTCCTAATTACGTTGCGACCGAATGATCCTCAACAAACAAAACACTTGCGGGTTACTTCCGAAATACCACCCAACCACGACACCTCGAGGGTATCTTCGAGACAACAACTTATACCGTCTATTCCACCCGCAACACGCGGTATTTATGCAGGTGCGAATATCACCCGTGCCCCTTAGGGAACAACGAAACAATAATATGGGAAAAGTCTTGCGCCGACTTCGACTAAGACTACTTTTTCGTACTTTTCGAGTCTTCTTATTCATTTCTCCTAATTTTCGTAAGAATTATAGTTATTTTCCTATCCTGAAAATCTTTGATTTCTTCACTCAATCGCTATCGAAAAAAATCTATGGATTTCTGGTAACACTATCTTTCGCAAGAATTTGGCCTGCTGCCCTGAATGAAAATCATATTTTATGTGATTCTGTAATTAGTGGAGATAATTTAATTATTTTCATACGTATAACGGTGTGCAGCTTGTGACAGTTTCGTTTATGAAATAATATTCGCTGTAAATATATTATACCCGTGATACTGATCCTCTTTCGGATACACTTTTTTTCTGCCAACAAAAACGCTGGTTATACATATATATATTTCAGAGATTTTATTTATTCGGACTGGAGTTGCGCCACCAATATTGCTAGCGGTTTTTCATATAACGTTGAAAATAGTTGATGCATTGTGACGGGATTAATGTGTTGGATTTTTCGCTCGTCATGATCTACTTACTAGTCTCTTTTTGTCTCGGATTTTTTGCCCGCTAATCAATAGAGTAAAACTTTTTTTGATTCTAATTAATTCCGTTCATTCATCCTATCTACTGGTGCCACAGAGGATTCTAGCTTCCTTTTCCTTTCTGCAGGAATTTCTCCTCTCTTTTCTTTTCTCTTCTGTTTTTTTTTTTTGTTTTGGACGTAGTTTTGAACCACCGACTGTCGCCAAGATCTTTGTCCTGGAGTTTGTGGACCGGGAAGTTTCCTGGGTTTTATTTTTCTCCTATATAACTACCAGCTACACCGCAATTCGCCCGAGGCTTAATAAGTGGAAGTAATTTGAAACCGAAGTCAATATCCCTAGAAGTTTTGCCTGAGATTCCGGACTTTGCCCAACCAGCTTCCAGCCCCCTTATCCTTCTTCTTCTTCTTCTCACTCTCTACTTTTCCACTTTTGTTATATCACACGCGAAGTAAAAGTTTCTGTCGAATACGAAGACGAATACGAAGAAGAAGAAGAAGAAGGGGTTGCTGCATGAGGTAAATACAGAGGTGGAGGTCGAAGAAACTGGGAATATACGAACGATAGCTCTGTAGAAGTCTCTCAAGACTGCGCCAGATTACCATCGGCTATGCAAATAACTTGACGACTACGGGGTTTAGTTGGTCCGTACCAATTAAATTTTGCCTCGAAATCCTTCACTTCGAAGATATTATTATTCCGAAGTAATAGGCACGTAGTTTAATTAAAGGGTGTATACATACATACATGTATATATCTTAGGGACACATATATCTCTGCTCTTTCGTTTCTCACATGCTATCAATCATCTGGGTATAATTTCTTTCGTTTTTCCGACGTTATCCAGTTTATTATACCCTCAGGACGTTCGAGGTATACAACGATGTACGATCTTATTGAAAGTCTGACAAGGGATAATGGCGGGATGGCAATAACAGTTTTAGAGTAAAGGGATGCCGGAGACTGTGCGTGAGAGGATATGGAACGGAACGTAACTGAGCACGTAGCTAAGCGCGAGGTTCGATTATGGTCTTATTAAAAAGCCCCAGGGCGCAAGACCCTTTCAACGCAAGGTGTAAGGGACAGGTTTGTACTTATGTAAGCCTTTGGCCCCCGGCATTCGAGCCACGGGGATTATCACTTCATAAATCATAGCTTCACCCGCTTACCAAGTCGAGCCTTACTCAACTGAACTAAACTGAACTTAGCCGAACTCTCGCCCCTGGCTGGACTTTACCCGCCCTTAGAAGGCAAACTACGCTGTATACATATAGTATATATATATATACCATATACCCATAATGATAATGAAAATGAAAAGCAAAGAAGATCTTGTGCGGTTAAATTAATGAATTAGAATAATAAATTGCGAGTATCGATAATATCCCGAGATAAACGATAGGTTAGAATATACGTTTTATAACCCTGGCTAATTAAGGCCGATTAATCGATTAATTACACTGCTTTAATACCGGGACTTTTACCTTATTGCAGAGTAATAAATAAGACGGCTTGATAATTAACGATGGTATCTCGAGGCATTAGCGAGGTTTAATCAGATATCATTTTAATTGGACGAAAGATAAAATTGTGTAATAATCTCTTTTACAAGCCACGATATTATTGGATTTTATCAGAGAAATTATATCGCGAAGATCGCGGCCTCAACGTTAATAATTGTTTCACTGATACTGACCAGCTAATTTTAATACATTTATCTCATAGGATCTTCTTATTTCTTCGCCGTTGATATTCGAGAAATGTGAAAATCGCATGGTTCAAAAAATGAGAATCTTATTTATTCGTACAGATTGCGCGGGGCCAGTCGAATAACTTGTGATTATAAATTCTGTCGATCGTCTCGGCTAAATAAGGCGAGTGTACGTCTATACCAAGGACGTTTCCCTGATCCCTATAAAATTTGGTATTCACCAAGTGCCGCGTTCTTAATCTCTGTATTTAAGGGAGGATGCGATGCGGTCGTCGGAGCTCTCTGTCTACCGCAGATTCTCATCCCTCCTCACTCTCTCTATCTCTCTTCTTCCTCCTCTTTGGCTCTCTTCGCAAAATGAGGGATCGGAAGTCGCTAGTCGATTCTGAACGCGAAAACTGGGGGCGGGATGGACTACTGCTCCGGTATAGTACGTGCAATGGTTTTGACCGGGGCGTCTACGTGCCGCCGGTTAATTGCATAATGTCTCAACTTAATAACAAGTTAGACCTGCAACCGTTCGCAGACTTCTACCCTCTACCTAGCTTACCGCCCCATTTTAACCCAAAGGAAACCAGATACCGTTATCCTACCTCGGAGCTTCCGTTTCCGCAAGTTTCACCGTGCAGAAACGGTAACAGCTATACTGCAACATGGCCTGCAGTGCAGTTACGTGCTTCCGAGTCCTCGGAATTAGTCGTTAAAATCGCGAAATGTGTATTTACTTGTTCTTCGGGCTTTTATTCAGATACTTGGAGGCAATAATTTCCTGTTTTATACAAAATTAAACTTCTAAACTAAAAGATTTTCGCGGATATTTCACGTCAGACTTCTCTCACTATACGTATAAGACGAGTAATAAATGCACATCGAATATTTATTCCCAGTATGAGCTCGGCAGTAAATTCAGGGACTTATCTCTCCTCGCTTTGATATAAACTCAAGACGCTTCAGCGATACACTCTACCTTCGACAGAATGTACTTAACGTGTACCTAGCTTTTCACCCTGGCCTTAATTCACCCTGTATAAAACCCCGAAAATAATATTTTCTAAAGAAATCACTGTACCAATTATTTCGAAGGTGATCCTTGATCGGTTCTCAAACCTAAAAGTTGAAGGCATCATCGGGGGTGATGGAAAGTGAATGTTTTTCCAACGATTTCAATTCCTTCCCAATTCCTCTTTAATATCCGAATGATACATCCTTGATTTGAAGTAAGGTTATATACGTCTATATTATACAGAGTCTCTTTAATCAAGAGAGCTAGTTTCCCCGCATGGCTGTGTGTATATATGTATAGGTGCATGTATAGCTTGAAGAGGCGAGGACTTGAGAAGAGGTAATATATCCTAGGCACATACATATAGTGCGTTCGCATCGAGTCAAGTGGCTCTTGGCCACTGAGGTGTAAGAGCCCTCGTGCAGTTTTGTCGACAAAAATTTATAGCACGTGGTTTTATTCTAGGACCTTTATACATACACGTATAGGTATAGACGTATATACATATATACACATGGCTAACAGGCCATGGGTATAACGTCGTCTATTTTATTACTCCTGGTGTTTCTTATCGCCACGCTACGGAGGATAAGGGTAAAGGATAAGGCTGTCCAGGATGGTTCTTATTAAGTAGAAGGAAAAGAATACCGCTGTCTGCTGTTCGATGGGAATTTCCACAGTCTTCTACTGCCGATGTTTGTCACCGCAGGTATCGAGCTTTAATTCTGTGGGGGGTGAAAATTTTCGAATATTCATACCATTTCCAATTTCCAATTTCCAATTTCTGTTTTTTGTTTTGTTTTTTTTTTCTTTTTATTTTCTTCTCTTCCACATACGGTAGATAAATTCTATTGAACATCAATAACTGGGGAGAGACAATATCATTTTCGAATGGCACGCAATCAGAAGTTTGTCGATAAATTTCCACCCCTATACATACCTACGTGCGGCACCGTGATCGGCAATTTAGGATCAATTGGCACTGCCTGGGGGCGGGTTGGTTTCAAACCTCCTCTACCTACCCTTATTTGAAAAACTTCTATACATATATACCTACTAGATGCGTGAAAGGGTCGTGAACACATTTTTTTATTCCTTTTATTCTTTTATAACGTACCGTGGAACGTTCAACTGCTCGGCTGATACCAGATATGAAAAAAGTTTTCCACAAAAAGTTTCGACTTTGTTCAAGTCGCCGGGCAGATCCGCGTCAAGAAAAGTGAAGGAAAGGAAGGGCTGTGGGATTTTCTTTCTTTTTTTTTTTTTTTTTATTTTAATGATTTTTATTTCCGAATTTCCGAAATTCATCAACTAATTCAAATGATTAAGAAAAACTTTCGCCGAATACCGGTCAGACGACTTATATATGCTTTCTATAAACGATCGCCGCGCGTCCTTCCTGCAGATTGCGACCCAAAGGCAATAAAAGTGGAAATTTAAATCAATCGAATCGTGGTAAACGGCGAGTGTGGTCAATAGTTTGCGTATATCTTCCAGGGTGAATTTGGCGATAAGAGGCGACCCGCGAATCCTCGAAAAATGGCCACCTCGTTGCACCGTATATCGGTATACTTATACCCAACGAAACGACTTCTTATCGGAATCGTTCGAAGCGATTGTGCCGATAGGGTGTGATGGTTATCCTCGAAAAACACGTGGCCAGAGGTGGAAGACCACTTTTTTTCCCTTTGGGTAAAAAACGAAAGAGTTTTCATCCCTTGAGCGAATGACCTGGATTTTTAACTGCGAGTAAAAGAAAATTGGATGCTTATATATGTATACAACGTTTCTCTGGAATTTTATTTCAATCAATTTTTTGGACACCGGATCTCGGACTATCGGTATTCGGCAAAATTCTATCGCACTCAGCGCTTGAGCCTTGGAGCAATCAATGCGTGTTTTAACGAAGCCGTATACCTTTAAACCTACCTAGTCCCTTGTGGGGGATCAGTGCGGTTTTCTTCCAGCATGATTCTGTGGTAGAAATAATGAGAGTAGACTTCCGTGATCGGATATACGTGTAGGTATGATATATGCGAACGAAGCCTGATGAAAAAATCTTTAGTAATAGGGATTTGTGAAGAGATTTTCGAGCCCTTTTTTTTCCCCTGTATAGTTTATCCATATAACAGAGGAAAAGGTGAAGTAAAACACTCCTACCCCCATACTCGGCTACCCCTATATACCTACCACTCTCCCGCTCGTTAGCTACGGAATTTTCCAATTTAGTTTTCCTGCAAACACCCGGCTCACGACTGACAAACTGAACATCTAGATACCACACGGGTGCACTTCCGCTAACTGGTTAACCGATTCTCTCGAAACGCAGTCGAGGCTCGTGGGACAGTCTGTTGTTGATTAACAATTGGATTACCCTTAATTGCGGGAATGACTACCGAATCAGTTCCAAAGGCTAACTCCACCGCTCCATGTCCCTCACTCTATTCTATCTCTCGATCGTTTTTAGATTACTCGCCTTTCCTTTGATTTTATCCTCCATGCAATATATTTTCCAATTACTTTTTTTTTTTTTTAATTTGTACATGAAATTTTTTTTTTTTTCATCGACAACGAGCATCTAATCGAGCAAATAATAAAATTCGATGTTGAAATTAATAATGAAATTTAATAACATTGAAGGGGCGCCATCTTGGTCGCTGCAGGATCCACCCCAGCAAATTCTCTCAGGATCTCCCCCTCTCTCTCTCTCTCTCGCCGGGTTATGCGACGTGGTAGGGGCGCCGCGATCAACCGGAGATGAGAATATCCAAGGGTGGTTGAAATATACGCGCTGAATACGCGAAGCTTTAATTCTCAATTTAAATGTACGCGCAAGCCGAGGCTTGGCTACAGCCTCTTTATCTTTAAGCCATTTGTGTTAAAGCAGCGTTCTGAATATTTATCTTCGAAAATATCCCTCCATCCCTTTACCCCTTATACTCGACTCTAAAGGCTTGACCCTTCGTCCCAACTGACCCAGATTGACCCAACGAAAGGTTGTATGTATATATATATATATATACGTATATATATCTACATATAAGCGTGTTCGAATCTTGTTAAAATAGTCTCCTTCGATCCCCTCTCTCGCCACAGCACACCTCGCCAAACAGGGTGAAATGAAAGTCGATGAAAGCTCAGGGAGTGAAAAAGGGTGACACTTTGTACCATATAGGGGGGAAATTGACAGGGTCGTATAGAGAGCGAGGAGCAAAGGCGATTTTATGCCAAATTAGTCAATAATAGGGTGACGTTCACCGAGGAAACATACTGGCGGGTAGATTCGGTTACCTAACCACTATACGATCGCAGTATAAGCTTTCGACCAAAACCTAACCGAAAATTGTCCAGTAAAGCTTACCCCGAAAACCGACAGGGATGATTATGCGGTAGTACGACGGTTCGCCGCATATCCACATCCTTGCAAGTATTATACAAGTTCAATTATTTCCTCTCCATACCGTAAGATGTCAAGACTCTGCTGTCGTCAGAGCTTTTAAATTGGTTATAAAATTTCCGGATTATGGTGAATAGAGAAAAGGATTCATGGGCTAGTACATACGAGCTTGTTCCGATAACGGAGAGGTAAAAAATGATAATCTGTGTTGTTCTATCTGAACTCAACTCTATTGGTATTCGAAACCGATAATGCGCTTGGCGGAGCGGGTCATCCGATTACCAATATATATTGCGAGCATTTCAATAAGCTTTCAGTTATTTGTTCTTCTGCAGTTCGAGCTTTGTAACGTCGTGATGTAAAGAGCTAATTAAACGCGACGCTATGTAACAGTCCAACACCCTTGTCCTTATCTGCATCCTGTCATTTATAAATTGCTATCACAACTCCGATTGCATCCTGATGCAAATTTAAATTGCTTTCATTCGATCCCTATTTCTATCTTTGTCCCTTTCTCTCTCTCTCTCTCTCTATTTCTTCATTGGATGGTTATACCATTCGGGATCGGAGTTTCGGACAAAATCTAACAATTCGTTCGAGACAGGATATTCGGCTGGCGGTGCTGCAGGTCTTCCTCAATTTAGTTTCGATTTTTCTATTTGATACGAGGGATCCTAGCTCGCATTTTCTCTCCTTTTTATTCCTTTTCACTATTCTTTCTTTTTGCTAGGATCGAACTCCAAAGCCAAGTACAAAAGACAGCATTCAACGTATTCAGACTCCAACGCTCACAGTCCTTCTCTCTGTACGCTACCTATTCTCGTCCTATACTACCTCCTTGCAATTCCAGCCATTCTTGATCTGCATATCTCTAAATGGAATCGTCCTTTCCTATTGCCAGCTTCCTCTCTCTCTCGCCCTTTATCCACCTCTCACTTCTTTCCTTCATTCTCGTTCAGCCGCGTTCATTACCATTTCATTATCCGAAGGGTTGTACCAGTGCCGACAGCTTTTGTGCGGTTAAAAATCAAATATCCGCACTGCAGAGACAAAGCTCGATTGTTATCTTCCGCGCCATAGATTTACCATTCACCCTACGGTATGTAGGCAGATATCGTTGTTTCATCATCGTTGATGGTGTAATTATCTCTCCAACCCCTCCAGCGGCTGATAGTTCTTCTTTTTTTTCTCTCCGATCTCGAAGTATCAATGAAAAGGAAAAAAATTGTAATACAGAGCCTTTCAGATACACCATCGACGCCCCTGACAAACTCTTTGAAAATCCTTCACCTAGTTCAATCGTTGAGAAAATTTTATGAACACAGAATTGTTAGTTATCAGCGTTGTCTGTGGGGTCTGACAGTTACACCTCAAGCACACGCAATCGCGTCGTTTAAGTGAGCCAAAAGTTGAGAGGAACCGACGAGTGTCTCTTAGCATGGGGAGCGAGGAGAGGTACTTGAGCAAATATTGGATCGTTCGTATAAAGTTAAGCCTGCATCTCACGCACCCTGTTGTCATCCCACTTGTGTTTCAACCCCATTCTTTTTTTCCCCTGCTTTTTTTTTATATCGTAGGGTTTGATGAATAAAAGGTAAAGTAGAAACAAAGTTGAGTATATAAAATATCGCCGAATATAAAAACGATCTCGAAATATAATGGAGACAGCTTTATTCGATATAATCAATCCGTACCTGGGTACAGGTACGGTGAGCTTAATCGTTTTCTATACTAATTCCTAGTCAAGGATTCCTTTGTGATCACCCGGTACAATCGGTGCCCGTGGTCTTCCCATTCAGAACGAATCACTATCACATTGTCGATCGTTGGAATTGCGCCAACTCTAACCCGACAACGGAACTCGCTACACATAGGCGTACACGTAAAATCCGTTATGTACTTGTACATATAATGGGTATATAGGTATACCTGTATCAATGGTACAGTGTGCGGTAAAAATCGTTCGAAAGTGTAAAAAAAAAAAGGGTGAAAACTATTTTCCGGAAAAAAAAAGAAACAAAAAACAAATTCGAAGTCGAAAATTATCTTATCTCGTTCCTATTTTGACCAATATTGTTATTTATTCGACTATCAACATCTTTAATTCCAACATTTCGCACTAATCATAATGAATCGAAAGTCTTGGCCAAAGCTCATTGTGTCCCTCGCTTACGCGAGGGTGTAGGCGTTGAAATTGTAAGTGTCAATCTTTTCAGGGATTTAGCTGATTCCCAGGGTATCCCCTGATTGCCTCGTCCACGCCGTTTAGAAGGCGAGATTTTTCTTTTTTCTTTTCTCTCTTGTTCTTTTTACTTTCCGTGTTTTTTTTTTCTTTTTACTTTCCTTTTCTTTTCTTTTCTTCTCTAATTCTCCGTCTCCTTCTTTCACTCGTGGAACACCATCTACCTAACCCCGTCGCGTCCCGGGCTTTTAAAGCAACGAACTTTTTTCACCCGGTTGATAATTGGCACGCCATGCTAATTAAGCAATAAAGCTTCCTTCTTTTTCTGCTTTCTTTTCTTTCTCATTTGCTCTCTTTTCCACCCTATGTTTCCCTTGACTTATTTATTTATTTTTATCTTTATTTATTTTTTTTTTGTTGGGCTCATTAGAGCTCCGGGAAGACAGCTTAACGCTTTCTTGGTTCAGTAAATTCAATCGTTTTCGAAATTTCCCTCAGACAGTAGTAATTTATTTCTTCTTTTATTATGCTTCCAAAAAATGAGCGAGTTACAATTTCTTTTTCTTTATCCTCGTCGGCGCTTATCTCAACTCATTCCTCTCGGAAGATGATAAAGATCAAAAAATCAAGAGAAAATTGAACGTTGTTTCAATCGAACTTGAGGAAATCTGAACTCTTTGAATTCACGTATGTCTATAAGGCCATCGCCAATGCTACGCTTTGAGACGACGTCAAAGAGACTTGAGACCCATAGAACCAGGGAAAGAGCGGACAAAGATCATGAAAGTGGGTATAGGTACGTATGTATATCTACAGGATAATAAAGAATGGCGAAGTAAACAAGAAAAGGTATATAAACGCGGCTAGAAACATTCGCGTACATTCACATGTACGTATCTACAGATACCTCCACGCCTTGGTCTACCTGCCCCGTAGCTAGCTGCCAGAGATCCTCTTCTCGTGAATATATTTTCCTTTCTTTCCACATTTCTTTCATCTTGCATCTCTCATCTACTTACCTCGAGGTCAGGTTATTGGAAGGTTTCCAGTCGGCTGAAGAGGAATAGTATAGGTATAAGGTGGTAGTAGAAGGAAGGAAGGAAGGAAGGAAGGAAGAGGGAAGTTTTCCGACCTTTTGGCTACTTCGAATATCATATTTTCACTAACAAGAAATTTCGCGATAGAGAGATATAGGGTCGGCCTCGTATACCTACTGCGGAATTCTCCTATCCTTTGCTCTTATTCATATTTAATATTCCGCAGATATATTTATACGTATTTCAAGGGAAAATTCTACACTTCCAATTTTATCATACGCCTTACCACCTTCCGTCAAACTCCACCGTCTCTTGAAAAAATGAAATGAAAAGAGATAACAGTCCCGAAACTTGTCTTATCGACTTCACTTCTCCCTATCCTACGACGAAGTAGAGGAAGTGTAAATATGTAAACTTAGGACCGCCAGTTTTCACGCGGACCCTACATTCTAGAGTTAGATTTAGCCCTGAGTTCCGCCCACCAGTTCGGACCTGGAAATCGTTAAACTCCTTCACGTTCTACTCTCCTCTCGAAAGTTTTCTCCTGTCTTTGGCTTCCTTATATTTCTCTTCTTCCTTCAAATCAAAAACTCCGGATCTCTCAGTTTCGCATCTTATTACGGAATATAGATAGAGTATTATCATACGTATATACGACAGAGTATGCGGAGCGAGAAAGAATATCAGGTATTGCCATCTGGGTTGAATCATTTCTTTTTAGATTCCGCAAATTTTTCAAACCCGCGTCTCTCGGTACACCGAGACCTCTTTATTTTTATTCCCGTTTCATTTTACGAGGCGTCAAAGTTTTATTACACTTTATATTATTCTGGTTACCGAGGCGCGGTTCGCGAGAGCTTAGAATAGTCTAACCGGCATAAAGTCAAGTCTATACCTAGTTACCCGAGTATCCAGGATTCTCACCAAATATCGAACGTCCCGCATGATATCTCTGCGGGAAAATCAGCGAAGCTTATCCCAGTCCGTTTCTTAGATTTCAATTATTATACTTTCTATCGGATATATGATGATACTAAAATTGACACCGAGGCGAAGAACGTCACAGAAATCGTTTGATATCCACTCTCATCTATATCGGAGGTTGAATCAAAGCATAAAACGAGACCGTGATTATCCGATACCATTTCCGCCCTGCCAATCTGTGCAAAGTTTATTGCGGTTTGGTTAACAGCAGGAGAAATAGTTTTGGCTAGCCGTACGTAACCGGCAAATTGAGAACAGCTGTAATTTCGAATTAATTCGCTAGATTCATGTTCTTCGAAGCTCGTATGTATTCTGTACACGCAGAATTTAGAATATACCTTTATTTTCCTTCTCTTTATTCTATTTTTTTTTTTATGGTGGTATGAAATTTGCCAATTAATAATGAACAAGATCGCGAGGGTTTACAGCGGGGTTAGACACGTGGTGAATTTTCATTTTTTCATTTTATTCTTTTTTTATTTTCATGTTTCAATAATTCAATGAAGTTTGTTGAAGAAAAAAAATGGAAGAACGTACGTACGTGTTTAAAATTTTGATACAGGTCATTTTCCTAAGGCGGTGATAATATGAGGAAAAATAAGAAATCAATACCGAGTCAAGTTCTAACGTATTCATAACCTCCCCGCTTATTTTCTGTCGATTCATTTCTTCGCTGGAATACCGGAAACGTTTTGCGATTTTGATCCTATATTGAAAAATCCCTCGTAAAGATTATCCGAATTTTGTATAGGCGTATGAAACTCACCCAAAACACTTCCGATGTATGCTCTGTTCGTATCGAAGTTTATCAGTCCCTTAGAGTTCTCGAAGATCGCATCGTCCGCGAATAAACCCCCGTCTCGAACCAGCTTGATCGTCCACATCCTGGAATGAGGAAAAATAGAATATCATATAGATAAGAATATGCATATGCGAATTGAGAAGAGGCTAAAATTGCCATTGCTAATAAAATGAAAGGGGATAAAAGGGAGAAAATTATTTCCCATTATCTATCACCTAGATTGAAACAATTCGAGGCACATACAATTCACCGCTTAATTACACAACTCCGTTTACGTAAGGTCTGACCATATACTTTAATTTATCTTGAAATTTTTATCTTTCACCCTGCAGAAGGGAAGGGTCACGTCCCTAATGATAGATCGCTTCGCTGGACAGTGAGTGCCTTACAATATCGGCTAGCCCTCTCACACGCGAGCTAACAGAGCGGAAGTTACCGCCCCATTTTTACATTGATCAAATCTTCACGAAGGTTTTGAATACACGATGTATGTATGCGCGCGTATATACCTTTACCCATGCATACATTCACCCTCGGGCTTATTCCTTCCGTAAAAAATTTCTCGACGAATAAAAAGCTTCGTGCGGTATAAGAAGGAGAAGAAAAAAAATGTATGTGTGGGTTAAAAATGGCGAGATATCGTAGAAAGAAGAACGTTTTGCGATGCACCACTTAAGGGTGGTGTACAGGTGTCATTTACATCACGTGTGTGGATTATTAAGCTATAGTATGAAGAGGGGGGAGAAGCCTTAGCTGCTGATGCTAGTCAGGAGAAATGAAAATGGCTTCTCGAGTTGGGCACGTGCCGGATTTTCTTGCGCGCGTAAGCTCAAAGCTTATGTAAAGCCCCAAGTTCCAAAGCCCCCACCTTCAAGTTCACCTCAAACACCAACCTGGAACTTACCCATTCACCAACGATCATGCGAGCTTCGAGTGTGTCGCGACGTAACATACGTCTTCATATCTTTCCACCTCGTCGTATATGCCGCAAGTTTAAGTTCACGGTCATGAGCTTATTTAATGCAACTCGACTTATTCCTTCCGCATATGTAATAGCAATGCCGCGTATTTAAGTAGAAAAAGAAATAAGAAGGAAGAAGAAAAAAAGGGGTTTTCACGTAATCCAATTTCCATATACCAGCTGCGGGTAGTTTTTTTTTTTTTTCGGATAAATCTAACCGTTTTTTTAACCCATTGTCAATCCCGCGAATTGGGAAACGCAACTCGGCACCGTGTCGTTTAGAAAGTGTTGAATTGTCAGAAGTCGGGATTCCTGCTGATCCAGCGTTTGGTCAGCAGCTAGTTTAACGGTAGCTGGTGCTAATGAGCGCCGAGGAGACCCAGAGCTGATCTCCTCACTTCCGGTTCTCGCCATGGTTCGCCTAGTACCAAAGTTGGAAGGGTGGGTTAGCCAGGGTTATAGTATAGTTCCGACCACGCAGCTGGTCCGGATCTTTGCAAGGCCATTTCTCTCTCTACATCTTATTTTTTGACTTCTTCTTATTCCTGGCTCTTTTTTTTCTTCTTTTTTTTTTGTTGCCTTTTTCTCTCCACTAACGAGAGATGAGTCCACGCCCACGGACTCTCTAGACCAGGTTTATCTCACTCCCCGGGATAAGAGTTTTGAGTTTAGCCGAGTTACACCTCGATCTCTAAGTTTTGAACAGCGCAACTTCTTCAACGACTTATAAACAGAGACTTGAAATTTCTACGTTCTCTTATTATATCGCGGTTTTACAAGCCGTACTAATTACTGCTGAATAAACAAACATGGTATAATTAAAATCGGGATCAAATATTCTGAAAGGAATATCGCAGTCTGCTGCCTTCATATTTTCAATATCATATCACGTATTCACGTGAGACATCTTGCAGAATTTTCATTCGTTAATAATTCCGTAACTAGATTAAATTTTAATCATACCAGGGATATTTGTCGAGCTCGTTTTTTTTTTTCTTTTTAAATTATTTTTATTAGTTTTATTTCATCGATGTACGGTTTGATCATTGTACGGGAATTCCAGCTTGAGGCTATATACTTTGTTTTGTCTCGTTATTGTGGAAATAAAAAAATAATCGAGAATATGTTCACAGCCCCATAAATTGGAGAGATTAAAAAAATGTACACGTATTTAATTAAGGAGAGAATGAGAAAGGAAAGAAAGTAATTTTCTTTGTCCTAAAGTTTGTACTTGCATAAGTTAATACCTAGTCATATTTTGGCGCGACTCGAGTCGCGAATACCGGCTCGTTCAAGTCGAAGGAAAATCTGCGGGAGGAGTTTTCACTCTAGGCGAAAGGGTTGGCGAGGAAAGATAAAGGAGAAAGGAGACCGGAGTTAAGTGGGATTACCGTTTAACATCAAATTTTCGGTTCGCAAAACACTAGCACCCCGGGGTAATCTTAAGCAGGTAATTATAATGGCTCGTGGTGAAGCCGGATTACACAAATCCTCACCGTTACGTTTACTAATGTTTAAGGATTAAACATACGCGTGAAAACAGCTGCTGTAAGAAAAAAGAAAGCAATTCATCCCGCAATCTTAATACCAGATGTACGTGTGATGAAAAATTTCATTAATTTATCAAACGAATGCGGATAGCCGGCCTTCAGCCTCTGTTCTTGAATGCTTTTCGAAAATTACCTCATACCCGTATAGAATTACTCGTGTGATACGATTCCGGCTTCGAATGTAAAAGAGAGGTTTCTTTGGCGACCGTGAACTAGCTTATTGTCCTCAATCCTATCAACGAGGTAAAGTACAGCGTTACCACTCGCTGCTGTAAACTCCTTGCTAATCCCTGTGTATAGATTACCCGGAAACTTGAATAAATTCGCGTCTATCTTCGTGCTATACGTAAAGATATCGCGAGGGACAGAAGTGCAGCATAAGTGACCTTTTATTTTATCACAAACTTGATGAAATTCGGAAAGCTTAAATCTGCTAATCTACCCTCAGACCAATGATACGTAGAGGGCTGAAAAGGGCGGGTAGAATGTCGGGATGAAAATACAAGGAATTCACCGTGTGCAGACAGGATTTAACGAGAGGAATCCGCGAGTAAAACAATTATGTACTTATGCTAAGTAAACTTGGGCTCGTGAACCACCCCGAGGATGAAGTAGCACTTTGGTTACCAGGCCGGGCGATGAACGTCGAGAGGTATACGTTGTTCGGCTCGATTCGAGGGTGGTTTGAAATTAAGATGGCGAAATTTTTCCAAAGTCCAAAGCAGCTTATCGGTAATAATTAGGTCACGAAAGTGCAGGGGCGAGAAGGATTTTTCTGCGGGTTTTTGCGGTTGAATAAAATACGCGGCAGGAATCGTTCGGGCATTCGGAATATTGGGGAAATCGAATATGGCTACTTTTGCGAATTAGCATGAGGCTCGATTTCGAGCCACAGACTCCACGGGGAGAGACGATCGCTGAGAAATAACGAGGCGATGAAAAGAGGTCGAATATTCAATTAATTAAGACCCTAAGTAAATTCCCGATTTTCCACACCGTCCTCTGCAATCAGTCTTTCATCCATGGATGTTTCTCCGACGAATTTTCTCCCTTATTTCATCGCTCAACCCCATTCGTCAAACTTCGTATATCTGTACGTAGAATTTTTCCTGCATCTTAATTCAGGATCTTCATGGAAGAGATTACTTATTATCTCACAAATACCTGTCGAGTTTTGTATTGAAAATTTGAATTCAAACCTCCAAGGATTCACCTCGTACCTTAGTCATACTTTAATCAATTCCTGATCTAGACGAGGTAGACATCATCGAGTCTATTGCGCAACTGGTGTTCTCCTTGCCCCGGGGGATACGGAATAGAACTATAGAACGAGCCGGCATAGCGCACCTTAAATAATTGAACAACTTGTTGAAAAGTTACATTGTTTGATACATTATAGCGATCTATTCTATCCTGTATCGAACTGGGCCAAGGAGGATGTGTATTTCTGAGGTTGAATGTTCATTTTTTTAAGGGAACTAACGACGCCGAATCGTTTTCTGATTCGATGTCTTTCTTCCTTCCCTGTCTTACTGGCGAAAAATATTATCGGAAATAACGAGCTCGAATTGTTGAAACGAGTAGTCGAAGGAGTATAAAGTTGACAATAAAAGTTTACGACAATTCAGGATGCTGGGCTGAGGGAGGAGACGAGAAACACCAGGTATGGTGAAGTGGAAACAGGGTATGAGGTTTTCGGATCGCTAATGCCGGGCGTAATTAGCAAGCTTTCGCGTTTGTTCGCTTGCCATTTAATTCACATCTCGTATTGTAAAAATTCAAAACAAAATTACAACTTTATTCTCTTTTGAAGAGAAGAGAAAAGTAATGAAAATGAGAATGAAAACAAATAACGATCAAACGTACAAAAAGAAAAATTAGAGACAAGTATTCTTTTCCAGTAACGATACGAAGATGAGGGGGAAAAAAGTTTCTTTTTCTTTTCTCTTAATATAAAACTGTAAGGTACATTATTCCTAATGCCGAATAACGATCAGTGATCAATCATGCCCAAGGCTGAACGGCCCTGACCCTTTGATAAGTATCGAGGCAAAGCCTCTTCCAAAAGGGCTTCGCGATGCACGATTGCTAATCACCACTAGCCCTGGCCGTTACAGAGCTGGTAGGGGATAGGGATACTTGGACCGTACCAGGTCTACACCTCCGCCTATACCTAGTCGAAGTAGTTTTAGTTAGGTCAGGGTGGGATGGGATAGTTTAAACCAGGTACAGGGTATACTATCTACCTAGTGTGGTATAGGTATATAGTAAGTAACGAGACAGGAATCGCCGCAATTCCAGTGCCCGGAAAATCAGGCACGTACGTCGGTTCACACGAACGAACCAGAACTCGTAGCATCTGGTGGAATCTAAACACTTTACCGGCATCCTGCAGACCAGTCGATTTCGGTTTCTAAACTTTGCCCTAAGTGGGTCTAACATGGGGCAAGGAAAAATAGGAATTGGAATTATGTATCTGAATGATGTCATTTCCGTTGAGGAAGAGGAAGTCGTGTCATTCTTTTTTTCTTTTTTTTCCTCTTGTAAGTAAATTCCGCAGAATCATTCGAGTCAGTTTCTTAGATCGCGATTATTCTTGTATGCCAGTGGCCGTGACTCATCCCGGAGATCGTACTGGCAATGAGCGAAGGTCGTCAGCACCGTGTCGGCGCGAAGGACATAGATGTAACTATAGGCACACGGTAATCAAATATTCGTACGAAGCTAGAGAAATGAAAGAAGAGGGGAAATAAAAGTTGCAAATAAATGTGGAAATAAAATATAGGGGAGGATACACAGCTTGAGGGAAAAGACTGACGCGAAAGAATGGGATAAAAGAAATGAAATGAAATGAAGGAATAAAAAATGTAGAGGAAATTTTTCGTTGGACTCCATTATTCGTCGTCGTTGTAGTCGTAGTCGTCGTCGGTTGGTCAGAGGTGAATACTGCAACAAAAGGGCAGACTGTCTGGATGGGGTGTATATATAAGGGTTCTGCTTTACATTTTATTGCTTGTCTTGGATTCGCTTGATTTACATAAAGAGACGTACGACGACGTCGAGGAGAGTCGAGTCGATTCGAGTCGAGTCGCGACGCTACGCGTTGTGAACGAGAAATTCTATACCGTCGAGGAAAAGGAAGGGAAGGGACCCCCAATGGAAGAGAATTTTCTATTCCAACGCCAACCTTCGCGAGTACTATTTGTCGCGTTACGTGCAACCCAGCAATGAATTTGCCCTCTAGGGGGGCCAAATAAAGTGGAATCTACATTTTACTGTCCAAACGCTTTTCCGAGCTCTCCACACTACCCCCCCCCTCCCACCCAACGAAAAGAAAGGGGATTTAATTCCCTGTTTCGTCTTATTATCTTCACTCAACCCTGGTATAACCTCCTTCGTGGGATTCTGATTTTATTTCTTTCGGCTTTGTAGGGAAATCTGGCCTGCATTTTAATCGACGTTATTCATTAATTAATTCCGTTGAAACTACACCTAAGTATTACTTCGCGAAAGAAATTGGAGCAGAAAGTTTGTCACATTTTTTGTCGCGATGGGGAAAGAACGGCAGCTGACACTGGAGAGATGGATCTTGGCAAATCTTGCCATTTGTTATTCGCTCTTGTCCTGAGCTAACGACCTTTTCATTTCGCCTCGAAAGAGAACCTCATGATATTTGAGTTGGAATAAGTTACAAGCCGTGAGTTAGCCGCGGGGAAACGGATGCGGGAAACTTGTACAGCGAGAAATGTGCCACCTGGTTTTATCCCCCGTGCCAAAGTCCGAGCTGGTTTCTAAGTTCGCCGAATCGTTGGTCCAGAGTTAGGCGAAAGGCAACCACAATCCGGTACACACATACCTACTTGGCCAAATGGTCAGTTAAGAAGTTATCACCGGCTAGTTAGAGGGAGTAAACTGACTTTGCTATATAAATGTCGCCCCAATTACTTATGAGGGGTTCAGAAAAGAGGGTGAAAAAAATTTGCGGGAATATTTTCCGATCTCAAGTATATGGATTCCCATTCAGTGTTCAGAGAGAGGAAAAAAAAAAAAATCTGTATATAAACGACTCTGTGTATCACAGGTACGTGAGGTTTTTATTTGAGACGTGACGTTGCGGAGGCGCACGCGATGATTTGTACTTTATGTACTTATTTTCGTTATTTTATTTTTATTTTTTTTCTTCTTTTTTTGTACTTCGTTACCTTCTTCATTCTTCTTCGAATCGACCTTGGATCGCGAAAGTTGATCGGTGATCGGGCACCGTAAGGAAACCTGTTCCTTGGCCAAGTGACGCAGAGAGGTCGTTTGTATGTATATACATATGTATTCGCGAATAATTCCGGCGTATATACGTATCCAGATACCTGTGATATTATTATCGTGAGAACAAAAGTCCCGAATATCCATTACTCATCAGTTATACTTATACCGGTAACTTGAAATAATAGCGCCGATCCATATCCAAGGTTTATTCCATCATTTAGGGGGACAGAGATAACCGAATTCTTCAAACTCCCAGAGGGCATCAACGACATAATTCAATATCTTCGAATCTACGGGACTCATACGTGATATATATATATATTTGATTTTATAAAGATTCTGGAAAATATAGGTGAAAAGTGAACAAATACCGTGTCTTAGTTATACTTCCAATCGAAAAGATACGTATTAAAATTGACTTTACAATAAATGAGCGAGAAAAGAAGCACGCTTCGAATAATCTCCGTGTGACTAACTCCTTTGCTATTCAAACACATTACTGTTAAATTGAAATAACGGAAACTTGAATAGCTCGCGTAGATCATAGACGAAAATAGCAAGAAACCTAATCTAGGAAATCGAATCTTGTCTTTGATTGATTCCAGGTGAAATTATGAATCAGCTTTACCTAGATATACCGGTATTCGAATGTTGGTGAAACTTTGAAAAATTTCTTAACGTCTATTCTCTACGTCAGAGTCGCGAATCCCTCGCGGTTCTCGTATTTCATGCACATCGTCTACTTCCGCGATAGATTATTAGCATATATTAACGAGATGGGTATAACTGTACAAGTATAATAATCTTCGAGTGACTCTTGGTCTTGATGTTAGATACGTACTCATATATATATGTATACCATAAGTGGTAGTAGTTTTCCATGATAAACGGTTATTCGTCGACCCTCGTCATCGAGGGGGTTTCCCGCCGCGGTTTCTGCTAGCTTTACAGATTCCCATATTAATTAATCCAACGATCCCCCGCAACTGTTGGAAAGGGAATGAGGATGGGGATGGCTACTTATCTGCTCTAAGGTATAAGGGGCACGGGAACAACGATAAGGAAGGATATTGCCTCCGTCCGGAAATCCTTACAGCAAATCGAGTTACGTTATGGGGTTAGGGCTTTGTGGTCGTTACCTAAAGGGATTCATGTATTGTTTGCCCGTTATACAACGCGGGAGATAATTTCAAACGTATATAACCTACCTATAATCACGGTATATAACTTGTATCAAACGTAGAAAATTTTGCACAAAATACGAGTCGAATAAACGATATAATCAAGTAACTGCGGACGAACAGACGCGTCATCATTCCGTGTAAATATGTTGCTTAAACCAGTGGAAAGTCCCACGCGAAAATCCCACGTTATATGCATGCATGTACACACATTATCGAATCACAAAGAAGACACCCGCATGATCGCGAAATTCACAGTTAGAGCAAGAGAGAAATATAGAAAGGTAGAAAGATAGAAGGATTGAGTAGGCAGACGGTATAAAGTCCACGTAACGTAATGAGCGAAAGTTTACGGTTACAGATGTAGCGTGACCCGTTGCCATTGTCTCCACTCCTCCGCGGTCTTTATTGGGGTTCCTAATTTATAATCGTCGAAGAAACTCAGCCCCATGCTCTAATTATTCTTGATAATGGTTACGGAATCTTTGTTTGAATAGAAACTGGATAAACCTAGCCATGAAGCGAGTTTAGGGGTTGACAAAAAGGTATGAATAAAAAGGAAAGAAAATAAAAAGAAAAGTATAACAAACAAACGAAGAAACAAAGCCTGAGAATTTATTTCTCAGAGACACGAGGAAGAAAATATGGTTGAGGAGGAAAAGGTCGCGTGTGAAACACCCGGACGGCGACGAATCCTTTGGCAAAGGTTAAGCACGATTTGCGATCCTCGCCTGGACATATAATATCAGGAAAGTTTGTAGGTGGACCGCCTCCAGCTTCAGCTTCAGCTTCAGCTTTAGCTCCGGGTCGAATTCGGACGGTTCTCCGGGTACGGGGTGTGCCCGATCGACCCCAGGAGGCGAAGGACGTAAATTAGAAGTTTATTTGTCTCGGGGGAGTCGGGCGACAGGCTGATGCCTCAGGGGTTTACTGTTTCAACGTTCAAATTCATGACTCTTTAAAAAAAAAAAAGAAAAACGGGCTTTACATTTCTGACACTCTACTTGAAAGATTGAAAAAGATTCTCAAGGATTTCTTATCCTCTATAAATACAGCAGACTTTCCATATACAAGTATACACCCCGCAAATGTTAAGTTTAATAAATTCTCACTTGTCCAAAGCGTTCAGTCGCAGGGTAAGCGGTTGGTCCTTTACACCATCTCCGTAAGCTTCTCGACGTACGCGATCACGATGCTCGCGAAGTGCTCCAACGTCGTACCAAGCAGCTCCATAATGACGAATGTAAGACCCTTTCGATATGCCTGCGAAAAAAAGGAAAGCCAATGTCAGTCATCGTAGATATTTCCGTTCAAACTCTCGTACAATGAATACTCCGAGTGTGACAAACAGTGCGATATGCGATTATAGAACAATGTCGATAATTTCGTCAAAATACCAAGCGAACGTCGATCGACTTTCATAATTTCGCTGATAATGGATCAACTGTAATTACACCTTTGATACGTATCTATATTATATGGTATATGACAACGTACTGAGCTCGGGGATATATCACAATCGGAAAATGACCCGTGCATGCGGTATACCTATATCGTATATGTCCATATAGTTCGTGACATGGACCATATCGAGTATAACACAGTGATGTCGTCCTGAATTTCCCGACCATCCTAACGCCAGGCCGGGATAATCCGTGCGTCAAATACGTCAATCGAGGATCTAGCGTGTATCGGTAGCCGGAAGTGACATGTGCACGTACCAAGTTTTCGGTTTGGCTGTAGGCAGAGCCAGAGGTGTCAGCTGTATCAGCGACATGTTCGTTTGACGAGAAAATGAACGAGGTTTTGAAAAATTGATCAAACCGTTATTATTTTTTATTTCTTTGGATTTTCTTCGGTTCTTTTTTTTTTCTTTTTTTGGTGGCGGAAATTGGACGGATCCTATATATATGTATATACGCACAGTAGACGTCATCTGCAGATCTATAACCCGTACGGTAATTAGTTCGCTGATTCCAGTCCGTTACTCTTTAATGTGGCAAACGCGGCAACCCCCGTGCATAAATCCGTAGTCGGGTGATTTGTTTCATTTTAGTAGACATGCTTGGTAATTATCCAAAGCTTCGCGGCTTACGGACGGTGTTTGATGGTCAATTGTGTATACGGTTATACCATGCCGGGGTCAATACGGCGTTCGTTGGTCATTTATTACTCTCTGTGTTTCAAGCGATATGAATTTTCATTGCATATATAACTCCCACTACGTTATATCGCCGGATATAACGTGACGAGGCGTTGTAAAAGGGAGATTTGCTACAAGGATCCATACACGTATATACGCCACACAGAAACGGCATTGTGGGATGAAAGTTTTAGTTGATTTTTCACATACACGTATGTATATAAATACATATGTATAAATACGTGAGATGTGAAATGTGGATGTGGATCTGCTTACGTGGAGATCAGTATAGATGCAGAAATAAAGTTTGAACGGGTTCTTCTGTACCGGGAAATGTATGTAGTATATGTATGCTTCGGGGTACAACTTTTCCACTTAGAGTCCGCCATGCTTTTCATGAATAGATTATATTTTCTTCCCATCCGCGTATTCTACGGCAGAGGGTGCTGCTTGCTACTTGCATTTGCATACGTTATCGTGAATAAATTCGAACAACGCGCCTTTTTACCTCCCAGATCTTTATATATATATATGTATATTCCCCCGCGACCTCCTTTCAACGAAATTCATCAATTTTTCATTAATAATTGGAAAGAGACACGGTATATAGCTATAGATGTGGTGAACAATTATATTGGGTGGATCGTTGAATTTTTCTTCTCTCGTTGGAATATTTTCTCATATTTCGTCCGTATGTACCTATATTCTTGGAATATTTGGGGAAAAATTATTCAACTCCTGCAGCTTTTGAAATGGAACGAAGAAAATATAAGAGATAAAGGGAGATAGAAGAGAGTGAGTCAGAGGAACGAGAGGAGAAACGGAAAGAACTGAATAATAAGGAAGTAAAACGACTGTCAGGAATTTCCTGCGAAGCAAAGCGATTGTTTTGGCAATCTCGTGGCCCGCGTCAAATTCCACCTTATCCCCTGCTCGATCTGACAAGGGATTCTTAGCCGACACTAAAAGAGATGTGCGTATCTTTGTGATTCTTGAAGTAAAAAAAAATAACAAGAATAGGAGAAAAGGAGAAATAGAGAGAGAGAAGAAAAACAAAAAGAAGATCTCTCTGATGAAAGAAAGAACAAAATTTTTAACTTGCTTCGGTCAAATTTATCCTACGCTTTGAGTTGGATCCTAATTATCCTTTTTTTCTTTTCTTTTTTTGGTTCACTGTTCGAATCGTTAAAAAATGAAAAAAAAAAAAAAAAAAGATAGTCGGAAAAATTGACTAAGAGTTCGAGAGTAAATCGATCCGCGGTATAGGGCTGCTCAAGAACTTGAGGGAAACGATTTTGAGCCGGTCCACAAACCGCAAGCCATTTATTGAAGCTCTTCGTTCGCTCGAACAACTTTGGCGATAAGATTCTTCCGCGGATGGGACCTACGGTCGTCGTGTGTACCTATCCTACCTCGCGAATTTTCTTACTTCACTGTTCAAAGTTTCGTTCGGCATTGCAGGCAGCGTGGTTTGATTCGAATTTAGGAAGGATTTAGAATCTGGCAGAAGATCCGCAGAGCGTTGATTCGAACTCGGAAATCCATACGGGTATACATAGTAGCCGCGTTCCGAGTAAGCTTCAGATCCTTCAGATATTTTCCCACAATTCTCTGAGGTCTATAGATCAGTTATTCTAATAACGTCAGCATGAAATTTCCTCGTATGTATACGAAATTGATAAGAAAAAAAAACAGAGAATAGGAGTGAGTCCGGTTTCATTTCCAATTTTTTTTTCCTTTTTTTTGGCAATTTTTTGTATATTATATATCTACTTGTATATGTTCGACGTTGAACGAGACTTTTTTTTAGATACGTTTTCACGTTTTCCGCGCAGGCAATCGAACTCGGAAAGTCGGGGGTGAACCAGTCATCCAAACTGAGACAGCCTCGAAGCCGAAACTTCTTTGTGCAAGTTCGGTGCTACATCCCCAGTTTCCCCACACACCTAAAAATCCTGCTCTCGCCGTTTCTCGTCTCGTCTCGTCTGGTCTCCATCCTCATTCCACTCCTCTGTTCTCAATCTTGCGGAATTCTTCGGTAGATAGAACTTTGAGGAGTCACATGACCGCGTCAAAGTTTAGACGAACAAAGACCGGCGTAAAGGCAAAAAGACGGCTAACTGTAAACCTAGCGGATGATCGGCCTCGATTCGGTGTATTTTGACTCGCCCAATCGAATGAACACAAGAAAAATCTAAGGTTATTGGAACCGGGAAAACTAATGGACGCATTTCTCGCGAATGATAAAGAATATTTTTTTTTTCATCATCGAATGCCGAGATTCTTGTGAAAAAAAAAAAAAAAACAGTTTCTGGGTTATTCTGTTTTTTTTTTTTTTTTTTTCCACGCTTGGTGTTTGGGGTTTCAATTTTCCAACCATCTTCACCCATTCTATCATCAGGTACTATTATTATTACCCAACTTCAATATTTTCTATACATTCCCCTTTCGCAGCGGTGAAAGTAATGGCAAAAGGTATTCCGCCCCCGTCTAGTTTAGCTACAGGTCACGTAGTTTCTTGGTTTAATTAAGCCCGTATAGAGAAGAAGACTGCAGCACATTCACGTCTGTGCCGAATTCTAACCCGAAACGTGCCCTTCGCTGTGCACATTGTACACGTACATATTATACCTATATCCCTGCAGAGAAAGTGCAATCTCCCGCATATACATGCATATAGACGGAATTAGAAGCACGTTCGCATTTGCCGTGGATAAAACTTTGATTGTTCGGATTTTAGTAAGAGACTATATATAGGTATACTTGTTTCTTTTAAATTTCATTCAATTTTTTGTACCAACTTTTCTTTCTCTCGCTTTGAGTGGGTATAACGTTCTAAATGAAATGGGCGATAAAATTAGTAAGTCTTGAGCGGGAATCCTTTTCCCCGATCTTTCATCGTTTAATTAAAAAAAGAAAAAAAAAAAAAACAATTAGTAGCTGCTGATTCACGAAATTAAATTATATCTTCGCGGTATTCGACGAGGAGTCTTAAGACCTAAGGTCTTGAGAAATTTTCTTTTCTTCGCTTAATATGCAGCGTGATATTTTTTTTCTATCGATCGGAGAAATTTTGCGGTGATGCTCATTACATTTGTATGAATGAAAGAAAAAAGAAAGAAGAAAAAAAGACTAGTGAAGGCAAAATTCTACATCGGATTTCATACAATATTATACAGAGATGATCTGTGGAAAGTTATAAGCCGTGTGGGTATGCAACCGGTGTTTCACTACGAAATGGCAACGTAGTCGATGCGAGAGTCGAATAAGTCGAATGAGTCGAATGACCGTATCTACAGACGACGTAACGGCAGCTGTCATTCTGCGGGGTTATAACCTAATAATGTTAGGTTATAACGTAATAATGTTCGAAATAAACCGATATTGACATCCGCAATTACCTGAATAACCCATTACACTTTCTTAAGAAAGAATATTTACCGTTGTATTAAGGAACTGTGATTACAAAATCTAAATCTGACAATTATTTATAACTCTCATTCTAACCTAACAACATGAGAGCCGCAGAATGACAGCTGCCGTTACGTCGTCTGTAGATACGGTCATTCGACTTATTCGACTCTCGCATCGACAGCGTTGCCATTTCGTAGTGTATCACCGGTTGCCTACCCACACGGCTTATAACTTTCCACAGATCATCTCTGTATATGTATATTAAGAACGCGGAGAGCAGAGCTTTCTGCAAATTGCAGTACAATACGACGTCATTAACGGGGACTGGTAAGGGATAAAGAATTGCGCGAACGAGTGCTGTTGCTGCTGGTATTTCCAAGATATATATATATAGGTATAGCAATCAAAATTCTTTTGCTTTTTTTATGCAATCTTATACCCTTAGCTCTTCTCACTGCTATGCAATTCTACTGATTCAGTTTATATTTTGACTCTCGCCAAGTTTTTACATCTTACCAAATAGCCAACCAATTAGAGAACTGAATCACGGTACCATTCAAGCTTTTTATTACACGTCCGTCTACGTCCATCAGGATTTCAGGACTAATTGGGGAACGTTTCGTACCGCTGTGCCACTGCAAGTGCAATTCTATTGCGTCGTGTTGAATTTTAGTTTTCTGTATACATATGTATAGTGGTTGCGAAAAATGTTTGTTTGTAAAAATGAAAATAACCCACGGAAACAATATTTTACTGTGGAATATATGTGTGTACGTATTTTATATATATACGTATGTATACACGCGTAGAGATGGTGAAACAGCAGCGAGATGTAATAAACGTATGTTGCGACCGGGGCAGGGTATTTTACGATTCGAAACAGAGACCAAAGCTGTGTAGTATATGTAGTTAGGTAGAGGAATCTGGTACCTACCTGGGAGAGAAAAATTATTACCAAAACGACGGTGGAAAAACATGACCGTTTATAATTCTACCGTGGAATTTAATAAAATAGTTCGTTCTCCTGTCTCTGCGCACAGCATACCAAATGAAACTAGCGATAAACGTGTCTCTATCCTTTAGAGTCTAGGCAACGTTACAGTATAAGTACTGCCATAGGTATTTCAGTGAATTTACCTATACGTACGACAGCCAACTTTCAATCCACGAATTCACGTCGGTTTTGAGAAATTTTTTATAACATCAATCCAATTTTTTTATTTATTTTTTTTTATCGTTTTTTCTCTTTGCTAAATTTTCATGACTCCCGTTTCCCGGATGTCAGGACGACTGCTGGGCTGGCGCACGCTATGAGAACGGAAATACATTTTAATTAAAAAACTACGTGACTCGGAAGGAAACCGAGTTTCTGCTTCAGCTGCAAGATTTTCAAGCAACTCTCCTCCTCTTATTCTCCTCCTTCTTCGCGATCCGCGAACTACCCTTTCTCTCTCTCTCAATTCTCTCTTTTTATCTATTCGTTCAGCATCCCCATCTGCAGGGTATTATCTGAAAATCAGATAACGAATCTTGTCGCCAGTGGAAAATGATCTTGGACATTTGTCTTTGGGGGAAAAAGTGGAAAGCGAAGAAAAAAAACGAAGCAATAATCAAGTAAGAAAGAGATTTTTCTACCACATGAGGTGGAAACTGTACATCGATTCTATTTGCGGCGTCGTTCATCTATGCCTTTAGACTTTTACGGCACAATCGAAAACCGCTATCTCTTATACTCGAAGGATCCAACGAACGGTGAGAAAGGGGGGATATTTTTGCATCACCCTCTTTCACACGTGACTACAGAGCGCCGCGACGCTCCTTCGAACCCCTGTATCTCTATCTTGCTTTATTTCCATCCCCATTCTTGCGCTTTCTATTCGTTGTTCTTTCCCATTTTTTGTTTTTTTATTGGCTTCTTTTCTTAACTCAGATTCGCTTGAATACAAAAGCAACGTATAGATCTGTGGAGAAACTTCCATCAAAGATTAAAATTCTTCGGAAGGTTTTTTGGGAAGAGAATATTTGCGGGATAAAATTGCAATTCATGGTCAAGGGACACGGAGGGTATCCGATAGTTCGATAAATCTCGGATGTACCAGCTCGTGATCTGAATCTGACGATGAGATTCGTCATCTCCTGGGGGTATATGAAATATTAAATACCATTTTTCTTTTTTGACCAAATAGCTACGTACGAAGATTCCGAATCAGGGTAGGCAAACGAAAACCTAAAAAAACAGGCCAACGGCGACCCTAACGAGGCGTGTTATTACATCGTCGAGATTCGGGCTTCGCGAGCGTCGTCCTTACTACAAACGGGAAATTTCATCCCTTGAAAAGAAAGGAAGAAAACGAAAAGAGAGAAAAAGAAGAGAAAGAGAGAGAGAAAAAAAGAACCGCGCATTGCGGCTGTACGATGAAAATCCTTTCACACAGCTACGTCCCTCGTACATAGTGGCAGTACATAGGTGTACACTGTACACGTATTATGTGATCGTAAAATGACGTGCAAGAATCATCCAGGCTTTTGTTACTTTTCTCGCGATTTCTTCCCAATTTTCTTTTTTTATTTCTCACGGAATCGAAAAGTTCCCCAAAAACACTCGACTCTGACTGACTTTTCGCTCTTCGTCGTCAAGCTTGAACGACGATGCGATCGCTTCGTATATATACACATATGTAGGTACCTACGGCTTTATATCGGAGTGCACTCACCTCTGTGCGGCGGTAGCGGGTGTAGAGGTGAAGCAACGACTAGAAGAGCCATGCACGAGACTCCTAGCAGAACGACGACCTGAATCAGGTGCATCAACCGTCCCCTACATATCCCTGGCCGCGTCTCCCTGATGGACATCCTCTTCCCAGGCCAGGAACAGACAGCCAGGTGCGTAGCAACCGCTTGCACACGCACCACAGACGCTATCTGATGATGGGACGCTCCTTCTTTATCGAGACAACGAGCCGATGATTTACAAATAGCATAACTGACGCACCTTCAGTCAGCGATTACTTTCACTTCATTTATTTAATTAGATATTATATTGAACCCGGTGATTATTGGTGGCTTCTCGTGTTATATTGGACGGTCACTGAACAAACGCGTCTACGATGTATTATTGTTCAACTTTGGATGATTATCGGATGATAGAACGCACGTGCTCGTTAACAGAGTTCTTTGTTCATCGTTTCAGACTTTAAGGCGTTTCCAAATTTTTTGGAATAATTCTATCTCGGATGACTCGTTTCCACCTCCTCATCCTCTTCTTCTTATAGACGTTCGACTTTTATCCTATCGTTGGAGATTTGAACACTGTCACGATTTCGAATTTCAACATAATACCGTCACAACTATAAGATGTGGATAATTTTATCGAAACATGACGAAACTGCATTGCATGCAGGTCGACGATTAATTTTTTACGGACAAAAGAGGGGAAAAGAATAACTCACTCCGTACACGTTTTATTGGAAGACGATGGTAGCACGGTATATTGAAGAACGAGTATCTTAGCAGTCCGTGACGATTGCGTGATGAAGTAAAGTAGTAGTCGTAGCCAGCGGATGCAGTTTAAACCTCGCGAATCGTACCTCACGCACTGTTGGCGATTATTATGTTATATTACAGGAAGAAATTTGATAATACAGTACGTATTATAACACAGTGAGATGTGAGGGGAAAATTTCTCGTCGGAAAAATCGAGTGGGAGAAACGAAATCTGTATCGGAGTAAAATTACGCAATTATTCTGTTTTTCACTCTCGCATTTATCCGGATGATATTTCGACACCTTTGTCTTAACCAATCTTCGAAAAATCCTTCAAAACGTTTCCAGGCTAGATGATTCACTCTTTATTATATCGACTTAGATCTGGCACCGCTGTCAGCTAACTTACATTCACCTTCTCCGACTGTACGTGTAGTTCCCCAGGTGTATACCAATACGTGTGTATTATACCCGTGCCTACACACGACTCGCTTCTATCCCATCAACCGCGCGCGTACTCGTATAACAGTCTCTGGCCGAATGGTATGCTGTTCTTTTTCGCGTTTTTGTCGCTCCGAATATTCGTTCGGAACTCCGTTCGGCGGGGATGGGGATGGGTTTTCCCGCTTTTGAAAAGCGGACGGTTTATATCACAGAAACTAGTCTATACCGAAGGTTAATTTTCCCGGAACGTCACGTGGCTCGCACATCGCGAAACTACTCGAAAACGAAGGCCTAAAGCCTCCACTCTCACCTGGACGTGCGAGGATCGCGTTCCGCGGCAGACTGAAAGGCCGTTTCCCTGCGACTCCCCTCCATGAATTCTCATTCCCTTCTATCTCTCTCGCTTTATATACTCTATTTCTCTCTCCTCTTTGCGCCGGTACCTATACTACGACGCCCCCGCGCTAGTACGACGCCGACGTTGCGACGCCCCCGACTCTATGTATTCGCTGCACCCCATGACAACGCATCAGTCGCGAACACGCGACGCGGGGTTACGCGCCTCTAACATAAGCATATACGCACGACTCCGTAATCCATATACGTGCGTGAGTATCATTTATTAAGAACACTCAAATTCAGGTGTCTTCTCGCGTGGAACAGAATTGCGAGGAGTTCCTTTTTTTCTCGCAATTTTTTCCAGAAAAAAATTCATTCCACTCAATTCAGGGAATCTTCACGTCTTCGGGTACTCTGGGCCTCCGTGAATGAGAACTTTACGCGACTTTGCATTCGGATGATGAGCATGAGAAATTGGCATGTCGCTATCAGCTTGAGCTTTTCATTCCATGAGGAGAAAATTGGGCCTTTAACTCCTCATTATTTCCGGTTATTAAATGGGTTTTTAGGACGATCAAAAGCTCTGTCTCGTTATATTGAATTTTCGATCTTTTTTTTCGGCTCTCTGCATTATATTCTGTAGTCATAAAGCTTTGATCTTTGTACACGCCCGCGTACTCGGTATGCATATGCATGTGTGTATGTGTAAGTACGTATGTACACCGAGGGGCTCTACGGAACTCTGAGAATCAGCGGTAATCTTGTATTCATGAGAGACGAGGCCCTAAGCTGAGTTAGACAGCAATGAATGAAATCCCATGTGGTTCCTTGTTGCTCGTCATCCAGCATACGTCGGTGTATGTATTCAAGATTAACGCGGGTATACAGTGACGGTTATAAGCTTAAAATTAACGAAAATTTCATACGAGAAGTATGTAGGCAGAGGTAGTGCACATAATATATTCAAATCTTGCGAAAATCAGAAAATTTCTTTATTCCAAGTACTTAGAGGGAATACAGGTGGAGGAAATTGTGTCATGTTTGAAGATGAACAATTATTCGCGGACGAAGATTCACTTAGAGTTGTTTAGCGATAGAAAATAATTCTCCCCGCTATTATTCTCCGATTCTGCGAACCAACAATTTTCCAGATATCATGGTATTCGCCCTATCGCATACAGCTTCACCAGACTTTCCCATCCAATTTCACCCCCGGACCAATTCGACGGTCTTTTCTTAGTCTGACGTTTTTCACCCCCTTTCATCTGCCGAAGCTATGTATGTATGGGCACGGATGTGTGAGTTGGAATACGTCAAATCGAAATATTATTCCAAAGCAAATATCGGATGTGGCCCGCGCTTACAAGAAAACCCATCCTTTTACCTCGCGCTGATCCATTCTCGACAAGTTATCTACAATTTATTGAGATAAGTTGAAGTTGTGCTTTTCGTTCATTTTTATTTTTTATTTCTTATTTTCTTTCCAACTCCTTCAAAAATTTCTTCGTAAAATGGTGTTTTATTCATATTTTTGAATTGATCTTCGAATCTGTTGTCTGGCAGGGTGCAGTTTGTAACAAATTTAAATATGGATAGTATACTCTTTATCGTTGAGCTTTTTGCGCTCTCCTTTCTTCCATTTCTTTCTTATAGCTACAAAGTCGAGAAATATTTGGCAAAGTATTAGTGAAGCTGAGTGTACACGTATACGAATATATAAGTACACATCTATGAGAGAAATGAATATTCAAGCTTTTAGAGGAATATGAACGCCGGTATTTAGCCTAATTGCATTCACAATGGCGCTATTTCGCAACATAGAATTACTTCAAGTTTAATGTGCAACGTTCCGCACGCCCTGCTTCACGGAGCTTTTACAACAATGCCTAGCAGTTTACGGTTGCCGTCTTGACTTATAATCATTCTCCGCAGCTCATCCGCCCACCGTCATCCCCCGTAATGCCACAATATAATCTCTGACAAGACTTACTCTGATTATCTACCTCAATTATTTCAGCTCATCCCTTATACTCGAGGTATAAGCCACCGAAAGGATGGACCTCGAATTTAGCCCCTATTTCTTTGCCAATAAATTCACAGGATTATTTGTTTCATTCGAGAAGGAGAAGAAAATTGATTAGACCGATGATCAAAAATCTCATTGATCATCTTCTACATTATTTTCTTATTTTCTTTCTCTTCCTTATTTTCCTTGTGGGGTGTAGTGCTAATAATATACTGAATATCTATCGACTCGACAATTTTCAGCGATAAAAGTATCGTTCAAATTCTTATTACCCACTTTACTACTGAACTGTGTATTCTTTTCGAAAGTCGGACGATATAAGCTACTGCACTCGCGTACGTGCAGACGTAGGTATGTAATATAAATTTATTACGTGACATACAGCGCGGTACATACTTCTCATATCTTTGAAAAATATAACGAAACCTTTCCCTGAATCGATCAGTCAACCCCGGTCAAATAATATTCCAACTTATAAGGAATCAGAATTTTTTGGGTCTCGTATTTTCGGATTCAAAGCTATCGACGCCTGCTGTTATACTACGCGCACGCTGTTCCGTGAGGCGGGTAAACTCCCGCCAGGCGTTCTTCTGTCGTTAATCAGAATAAAGAATTGTTAAGAACTAATGAGACTGGGATAGGATTTTTATCTTTATAATATAAAAATTGATAGAAATATTTCTCACAGATTTTATAAACAGATTTTTTATTTCTCTCTAAATCGCTCGTGATATGATATCAGAAATTAGAAAATATGATCATTACATTATTCGTGGAATTGTCATATTTAGAAAATATTGTCTCGGCTTGAAGATATTTTATCAAAAATTTGACGACGGGTGTATTTGTCGATCGATCGAATCAATAATCCGCAGCATTGCTGGCCAGATAATCACGCCGTCCAATATTTGACGCCTGTTTATTCTGTATGGCTTCTAGCTTCGGACATTCTGTAATTCTGTGACCTAATCCACCGCAGTAACTGCACCCACGTTCATCTGAGGAAAGGAAAAATAATCGATACATATATAGAAGCCCTCGAGTATATAGTTTTAAAACTTCTAAATGGTGTAAAACTTCTAAATTTACCTCCGAGTTCCAAGTATTTCTCATTTTCAGAGCAAAGTTCGAGCAAGAACGGTGGCACTTTCTGTTTAGCTTCCATAAGCAGATGTTTCAGATCCAGTAGCACAGATTCGTCGTTTGCCTTGTTTATAAACGTCGTAGCTATTCCGGTGCGTCCAGATCTACCCGTTCTTCCGATACGATGAACTGAACAACGGAGAGAAAAATTTCTTCAATTTACATCGAATCTAATAGAATATAACTTCAATCGATCAGAGATTGAATATTAACCATAATTTTCCACGTCGTCAGGCATATCGTAATTAATAACGTGTTGTACTTCGGCGAAATCGAGACCCTTAGACGCCACGTCGGTGGCGACTAGAACGTCCTTCTGACCAGCTCTGAAAGCTTCCACGGAACGAGATCTCTCCTCTTGGTCTGTGAAAAAGTAAAATCATTCGCTTGAATTTGTCCTTCAATGATAATTTAATCGCGATTTAGGGTCTTCACCTTTTCCGCCGTGAATAGCTACAGCCTCGACTCCCTTTAGCAGCAGATATTCGTGTATAGCATCAACGTCTTGTTTCTTTTCCGCGAATATCAATACCGGAGGTGTCGTCTTCTGCAGGCATTCGAGTAGGTAGACTATCTTCGCCTCCTGCTTGACGTACTCCACTTCTTGGATCACGTTCATCGAGGCTGCTCCGGCTCGTCCCACGTTTATCGTCACGGGTTTGACCAGCGCCGATCTAGCAAAGTTCTGAATCTTCTTGGGCATTGTTGCAGAGAATAATAACGTCTGTCTCTGACCCTGGGGCAGGAATAAAATACTTTTACAACAACTCCGAACCCGCGGGAATACGTTCTCGACTAGGTATGCTCCTCTCGTATTTATATACCCTGAAAAAGGAGAATATCGTTCTGACGTCCTCCTCAAAGCCCATGTCTATCATACGGTCAGCTTCGTCCATGCAAAGGTATCTGCAGACGCTGAGTTTGACCATTTTTTTGTCCAGCATATCCATAAGTCTTCCTGGTGTTGCGACCATGATATGAACGCCCCTGGACAGAAATAAACGGCGAGTTTTAGTCTGTTGTACAGAATTCTTTGATCTTCTTTTCATCGAAATTCTACCTGTTTATTACTTCCAGCGATTCGGATACCGGGACTCCGCCTATGGCCAGACAACTCCGTATCTCGGGGCAATTAGCTTGCCGCAAAGTGCTCGTGTAGTGTTGAATAATGTCGTATGTTTGCTTGGCCAATTCTCTCGACGGACAGATAATCAATCCTGAAATAAACGGAGGGGCAATATTATCGAAAACGTTTCAGAAAGTTTATCTTCTCATAGTTTTCTTCTACAATTTACCGTAGGGACCTTCATTCCGCATGAAAGGCATAGCTGTCTCTTGCTCGAGGCAGAACATAATCAAAGGCAGTACAAACACGAGGGTTTTACCGCTACCGGTGAATGCTATTCCGATCATATCCCGACCAGACAATCTATGACAAAAAAATTAGCGCAGATTTATTTCCTTGGTTCTTCTTCCGATTGAAGTTGGATAATCAATTGCTACTAACACCGTAGGTATTCCTTGGACCTGAATCGGCGTCGGTTTACTGATGCCCTTTGATTCAAGACCGTTGAGAATTCCCCTGTGGAATTTCATCTCCTTGAATGTCTTGAGAGGAGGTGGAACGTCTTCCCCTTCGACAAGGATCCTAAGTTTTCTTCTAACTCTCTCATGGCGCGCTTCGTCATACGTTAGTACTGTCCTGGGCAATTTCCAGCTAGTCTTTATCGGATCGTCGTATTGAATTCCCTTCGCCAATTCAGCTACACCCATCAAAGCCTTATTCTCCGCTACACTTTCCAGGATCTTTTCCTCCTCTTTAAGCTGCCTTTCCATTGCGCTTTCCTTTTTGGCTGAAATTCAAATCATATATGTTTCAAAATTTAATCAATCTTTTATTTAGTTCCTTAATTATTCAACTTTGTTCTATCTATCATCAGGGATTATTACCCTCAGCCAATTTCTTGAGCTCCGTATGCTGATCGAGCAAAGATATGTTGAACTTTCTGCCCCAAACTTGTCCATCGTCATCCTCCCCGTCGTCCTTTTCATTCTCGCTGCTACTTTTACCGCCAAATGCATTAGAGCCTTCTTCTTTGAGCTGACCGAGTCTGCCGAGTTTCATGAGCTGCTGCTTCTTGCGTTCTTTGACCGGTACATAGGGAACGTATTCATCTTCTGTATCAGAATCGCTGTGTCTTCTATGATGTCTCTTGGATCTCTGTTTTAGAAAGGATGCAATGAAACTTGACTTAACTTCGGATAAAAGCTTAGGTTTTTAATGCCTCTAAAAGATCGCGTGAAAAGAAAGTAAATATACAATAATCATTCTAAACAGTGTTTAACAGACAATTAAATCACCTTCGGAGGTGTATTTCCATCGTCTTTATTAGCCATCGTATTGTATAACCTCTAAACACAGAACTAAAATGTAACAATCACAAGCTAATTCCTTTGTACAGATATTCAATCGGATTTAATTATCCTGAAAAATAAACCGATGTATTCACAACTTGTCGACGTATAGAAACAAGAATCTACTATACAATTATCTTTTATATCCCTTTGATCAAGCAACGTTTGACATCTGCTTAACAGGTTATGTTATGTTAGGTTACAGTCGTTTGACAGCAACGTCGATAAGGTACAAAAAATATCCGCCGTATGGTGCTGTCGGCGCTTTTCCAGTCTTCGATAATCGCATCGTTCACGCCGCACAGACCATCAGCTGTCAGCCGGCTGTTGCTGACAGGGAGATTTTTTAACGCTTTGTTTTTTACTTATTATTTGTGAAACGAAATTCGATAGTGGTAGAAACAGCTTAGTAATTAATACAATAGTGTTCGTTGTGTACTGTGATCTGCGGCGTAGTTTTCTTTCGACGGTAGAGAAAATGGTGTTTAGAATAGAAACGGCAGAATGCAGTTATCCGAACGAAGTTTTCGCGTAGTGTGAAATTTTCGACGTTTGAAAAAAAGTCGTCCGTAAAACCGTTCGTTTACAACATAATAGACAGAGCTACGATGTGAGGTGATAAACGGATAACCGCGTATGCGTATATGTTTTTATTTCTCTTTTTCTTTTCATTAATGTATACACCTGTATATTATCTATCTGTCTTCGGTAGTACGCGATTTTGGTTTTAAACCCTGGCTCCATCTGTCGTTCGGTATGATATAGTTTTGAAAAAGAAAATTTTGTCGCCCATCGGGACATGAAATAAGCGTGTTTTGTAACCTCGAAGAATCTGGAACTGTTTGTGTACATAAAATTAAAACCGACCTTTTCGCCGCCGTAGTATTAATGAAATTAATAATTGTGAAACAAATTCACGAAGGCCATGCGAAGTATCGCCCCGAGCAGAAGAAAGCGTTCGAACCGATTCACCCGTCAATCCCGTGTTAAATATCGAGTAGAAAAACCCTCGTCATCCATACTTTGAAGAAAAAAATCGTCTATCATACATACGGGGCAGAGAAAGACACAGAGAAAATAAAGAACGTAACAAAAACAATAGTCCTAATATATTTCGCGATTATTTTTATTAACCCGATAAATATTTTCACCTCGTTGAACGAAACATTTGTAAGAAATAAAATCAAATTATGTTGACCACAATAAGAACCAAGGCTCTAAATTTCGCCGATGTTGTTATGCGAGTACCGCCACTATTTATTATCGACGAACTCTTGAGGGTCGGTCTTGGATTGCCCGGTGAAAATCTCCTGCTAAACGACACAGAAAATGAATTCAAAGTCGTCAGTGTACCGGACTCAATCGTTGGATCTATCGTCGGAGTTACACAGGATAATAATTTGCTTCGTCAATTAGACCTTAGCCAACATTTCTACCAATCGTACTTAATGACTGCTATCAAATTCGTCCTGTGCTGCTTGGGTAAGATTGAAGATTAAAAAGTTGATCTATTTTATCATTTCTTTCAAATAAATTCCGCATTTATTTCACCGAGACAAAATAGAAAAGGGAAAAGATCATTTTAAACCAATTCTAAATGACAGTCATTAAAATAAGGTCACTGAATCAATTATACGGATCACGCTGGCAATTATGCAAGTCATCAGTGCTCTGATTGCTTAGGAAAAAAATATGGAGACATTAATAAGCGGAATATTTTGTCGAATCTAGACATTGAAGATATTAGTTTTATCTGATCGGAGAAAACCGGTTTAAAATCAGACTTCTATCGCTTAAAACGATCGTTTTCTAGTCCGATTCTCCTTCACCCATGAAAATGTTGAATTTCAGGATGTGCGGCAGCGCTCTGTGCCTTCATGCTCCGGACAAAACATCTCGTCGTTGTTTACATGTACCTGATATCAGTCGGGGTGATATTTATCTCTTACTGGTCAAACGTCGGGACAATGAGGGCGATTATATCCTACGCCAGTGCTAACGGAACAACTACAAGCATTCTAGACGATGTCCTGTGTCTAGATTTACCAAAAGTACTGGACTCCGAAGGCCCGGGGTTCTTAGTCATCCAGAACTACATGCTGCAGTGTACTTTGGCTCTGATCTTTTGCTACGTTCATCTAGCCCCGAGGTTTTCGTTAGTTCAAAAGTCTCTCGTCTTCAGTCTCATGGCTCCTTCCATACTCGCCGTTCTTCCATTGCCAGTAAGTCAGAACTTATAAACGACAGGAATTATTCATTAAATCGATACATGTAACTTGATAAGTTTGTCTCCTCAACAGGCGATATGTTATTCCTAAAAATAACTTGAAATCTTTACAAAGCGAGAAGTAATCTTGAGAAAGATTTCAAGCATAATGTAGAAAAATCGTTTCACAGATTCCGATCCTCTACCACGCGCCCGTCTTTGCTGCGCTGCTTCCACTGGCCGTCTCCAAATTCGTGCTTTGGTACAACGCAATCACGATGGGTCGCACAGTTTATTCCGGTTATCAGCACGCCAGAACGTTCATCAGCAGTTACGGATTGTCAGCTCTCGTCGAGGCCGAATGGAGCCGATTAAACGTCCCGTGTGTATTGAGGATGTTTTGGACGCTGAGAGTAGGCGAACAAGTCATTCAAATACTGGGAAATCATTACGGCGAGGAAAACTTCACCTACTACATAATGATAAGAACTCTGTTGATTAACGGCTGCGAAACGCTCACCGCTGTCCTGGGAATGACGAGCATTATATCCTTCATTTGCCACTACATCGGGTGCTTCTTCCAGTGGATTTTACTCACCGAAGACGAGGAGGACAGCAAAAGCATCGGGACTGTTTCGGCGATTTTATTCTACATTTTGGCACTCCAGACCGGTCTGACTAGCTTGGATAGAGAAATGCGGCTGATAAGACTCTGCAGGAACTTTTGCCTCCTGTTCACAGCGCTGCTACACTTTGTCCACAACATTGTTAACCCTTTGCTAATGTCGCTTAGCGCCTCGCACAATCCCGCGCTTCACAGACACTTCAGGGCTCTCTTAGTATGCGCTTTTTTGATAATGTTTCCCCTTTATCTCCTGATATTTTTGTGGTCCCAGTACTCGGTCAGTACTTGGCTACTTGCTGTCTCGGCTTTCAGCATCGAAGTGATAGTCAAAGTACTGGTTTCCCTCGCGATATATTCCTTGTTCCTTTACGACGCTTGTAGAGATTCTTTTTGGGAGCCGTTAGACGACTATGTCTACTACATAAGGGCCTTTGGCAATACGGTGGAATTCGCTTTCGGAATATTCCTTTTTTTCAACGGCTTTTGGATCCTCGTTTTCGAGTCTGGCGGCGCGATAAGAGCAGTTATGATGTGTATACATGCTTATTTCAATATATGGTGCGAAGCTAAGGCCGGCTGGAGCGTCTTTATGAAACGAAGGACTGCCGTTAACAAAATAAACTCACTGCCAGAGGCGGAAATTGAACAGCTCACTCTTCTTGACGACGTATGCGCTATTTGCTACCAAGATATGCACAGCGCCAAGATTACTAGATGCAATCATTACTTCCACGGCGTTTGTCTTAGGAAATGGTTGTACGTTCAAGATCGTTGTCCCCTTTGCCATGACATATTGTACAAAGTTGAAAGTCCTCACGAGAGCAGGGACAATATATCGGCGATAACTGAACAGGATAGGAGAAACGAGGAGAATTTATTTATCGCGCCTGAGGTAGATGAGATTTATCAAAATCAAGAACATTTAGATGAACAAAATATAGACGATAATCCAAACTACAGACAATGGGTAGAACAGCTTAACGAAGACAGGTGAAGATAGCAGAGCTATTAATATTGTGATATATATATATATATATAATTATAAAGATAAATTATATTGTTAATTCATAATGAAGTTTAATATTATTCAGGTATTAATTCGAGTCCGAGTGATGTTATTTTCATTTTCATTTTCTTTTTTTTTTTTTACCTTTTTAGTTCCCTTTTTCAACCAAGTCTTTTACTTCTTGGTAATAATAATAATAATAATAATAATAGTAATATTAATAATTCATAATAATAGTTTATTACTCATATTATATCTATGTATAATTAAACTTCCGAATGTAGGAAAATTCGCCACATCCACATTCTAAACTCTAGCAAAAATAATGTATACAATTATTATACGCTCATATTTATTTATTTATATATATATAAATATATAAATATATATATAATATATATATAAATATATATATAAATAATGAGTGGTTAATTACACAGATAGATAGTACAGTATAGAGTATATGAAAGAATTCAACTTGAATAACGTAACTTCCAAAATTTTCCATCGCATAGATAAACTTTTTATTTATTCTAAGGGCTTATTCTACTCGCACAGATAGAATAATCATATTTCTCTCTTTTCTTCAAATAGTATGCAATTTATTTTTTTTCGTTTTGTCATTTGTTTAAGAATTATCGGTATAGCTTGTTTCATCTAACGCTACTTAGTTTTTTTTTTTCTCTTCTAGTAAATTAATAACCTGCACCGTACCGTATAATATGACATAGAATTCGGGCGTGATATCCGATTAATAAGAGAACACCTCGCTATTTTATTGACCAATTTTTGTTCTCTCTTTATTGAATTGTCTGCATTCAATTATGCACACGTATAATTATGTATAGTCGAGACCTTTGGGAATGAACCTGACGGATATTCTCGATGAGACTAATTTTTTTTTTTTTTTTTTATATGATAAAATAATTAATTGGTGAATGTGTTAATAGAACGGAGAAAGAAAAGTCGTATAATATATACTATAATATGAAATCGAAAAAGTAAAGAAAAACAAAAAAAAATTGACGAATCTTTTTCTTGATCTTTGTTATACCGGGTAAATAATAACTGAAGAAGTATTTTGAAGTAAATTAAATTAATACCTATAGCAACTGAAAAATGTTTGAACAAATTTCAGTATAATGACAAGGGTTTGAATAATTCAGGCATATAATAATTATCAATGAGAAAGTAATATTTTGCCTCTGCATAAATATGTGTATATCAAGTGCCCTGATTGGCTAGGACATACGTATTTTTTTGTATTTTTTATTCTTTATTTTTTTATTATATTTAATTAATAATACGTTCCTCTTCCTGTTCTTCAACGAGTGTATAATATTCATATACACATACATACATAGGTACATATATAATAATTATAGCGAATTTCTGACATTATTTTGGACGTATAAATGTGTAGATAGACATATATATTTTATTGATTTTTCTCTACGATAGAAAAAAAAAAAAAAAAATCAATATTTAATTATTCCCTATAGTGTGTGTGATACAGGTAATTACTACGTACTATGCTATAAGTGTATAAATATGCGGTACGAATTTTGCACAAATATATATATATTTATATATATATTATATATCCCGCAGTGTACTAGAACGAATTCAAGACGTTTTCTAGATCAAAGTGAATCAGATAGTAATAAATTCATTCGACGAAATTATCGGTAATTTTCGATTTATTATGTATGAAAAATTTTTTGAAAATCTCAATCGAATTATAATTCTTTTTTTTTTAATTTTTTTATTTCGCTCAGTTTATTGGGGATTACACTTACAGCTATTGATCGTTTTCCAGATTATACACGGCGAGTTACGAGGTCTTGATTCGTTATAAAATAAATTTACTTTGATATTAAATATTAATAAATAACGTGTCGTGGTCTGAATCCGACCTATGGTTAATATACATATATACATCTCGTAAAGTGTATATTGAATATTCCCTAACGTATTGTCATCTTTTAACGATAATATCCAATATTTTGATAGTAGTAATACGAACAAATATCTAATAAACACTATATTTTATAAATCTTCCTTATACACATTTCTACATCCATCTATTGTAAAATAATATACCGTTCTATATACATATTCATCATTTTATGTATATATATATAATTTAAATTCATCGTCGTTCATCGATGTGCGAAAAAGAAAAAAAAAAAGTCAACATAATTAATTCATCGAGTCAATTCATTTCCAACAATAATTGTCCAATATAATATTGTCTGTGTATAAAATGAAAAAAAAAAAATTTGCTACAACGCTACTTCCGTATATGACGCAGTAAAATTTTAATTGAATGATCACGCGGACACGAATTGCAATTTCCATGCAATTCGCATGAATTCGACGATAAGTAGGATGTGATGTAATCGCCCATATTAACGCGAGATAGTATACTTTTCAAATACCGTATAATAATGAAAAATCGTGACAAACAGAATATGAATTTGCAAAAAAAAAAAGCAAAAATTTCTCAGGTTCGAATACTTTGGTGAATTATTTCGCGGTTTTGCATAGATCTGCGAAAATCTAAATATGATAAGAGAACGATATTTGAAAAAAACCTTGGAAGTGATAGGGAGGCTGTTTGCTACTTTGTTACTTTGAACTCTAATAATATTCGTAAGATAAACGGGAGAAGAACGTTGATCAGTACTCGTTATTTCATTAATCGAGTTTATCCACGCTAGTTATAAACTGCGCGTCAATAATCGCCGCGCTTTTGCTCGTGCCTATGCCTATGCCCTTCAACGCGAACGCGACTATAGTCGCGCGGTAAAGTCGAATCAGTTCAGTCTGGCGCGCGCCTCCGTCGAGTGTTGTTCTACGTACGGCGTAATCAGTTTCCCAGTGTTGTTAAATAGAAAATCTTCTATACCTGTGCTTCGTTTACGTATATATATAAATACCAGGGTCTCGATCTCACCATCTACCTACAACTGTACCGATATCTGTCCTCTACTGCTACCTAATTATCGCCGAAATCTCCAACTACGCAGATTAATAGTCAAAGAGAAGGAACACCCGAGCTTCGCAACTATCGGTGAGTCCCATTACCTTACAGATTCTTAATCTATCTACGTATCTACATATTACACGTCGAGGTTGACATTTGAATCGCCTTTTTATTTACCCATCTATATTATTCGGATAGGCAAACAGTCCTATCTACGTCGTAGATTCTTTTTTTTCCCACCTTTATACCCATGTTTAAGCGAATAACAAAAAACCGTATCTTTCGCGATAAATGTGCGATTAGAACTTTGATACTGTTCTCTTCGATTGCGGGTACTCGGTGTACAGACATTTTTTTATACGGTGAATATAATTCATTGTTTCGGAAAGTACAGACATGGATTTTCGTTTCATTTTATTGTCATTTCGTCGAAATAAGACGATGTTATAGATACATACGTATGTTGCAGCTAGTCTGCAGGCTCATAATACATACTCTAGGAGTCTCTGGTATAGCTATTAGGTATTATTAAAATGAATGTTGCACCAGGGAAGTAAATCTGGTTTACTAGTCTCTAGTAAAAACTTGCGCAAGCGATATATACATATATACGTAACTGGTATAATAGGTCCGTGATATTAACACGTGACGAAAATATTTCCCGCGTATTATGCGCGACCCACTGCGACTCGGACCTTGTATTATAATTGAATATCTTATTCAAGTTCGCGGGATGAATAATTCGATTATAAATAATCAAATTTAATCCACCTTCAGTATCGTCAAGGATTTCAAAGTGGTTTTTACTCGTTTGAACAAAAAAAAAAACAAACAAAAAAAAATTGTCCAAACAATTATATAAAATATATTTCTTATAATTTTATCTCAATTTATTTCTAATTGAATTTTTTTCCTTTTTTTTTTTTTGAACTTGGAATCTTCTTATACGTACTATAAAATAGATCGTGTTATCTATATGCCCCAAAATTTTCTATATACTCATACAATACCTCGCTATATAGGTAATATTTTTAGTCAGTTGGATTTTTTTTTTCAGTGGGCGATAATCTCGCTCTGGCTTAGATTCTTTTTTCTTTTTTTTTCTCTTTCACTTTCTAACATACGACGACAACGACGAGTTCTCCTCATTTACTTTCGGAGCGAGTTTCTCACGCAGCTGACAAAACACTGTCTCTCACTAGGGCTAATTATAAAGATTAAAGAATAGGTAACGAACTAAAACTCTGATTTATTAACACACAAATCTCACACACTCTCTCTCTCTCTCTCTCTTTCTTTCGCTCAATTCTTCTACGCTGCTGCAGTATTTACTCAGCTAATAGTAAGTACTTCTCATTATAGAAAAAGTCATAAAATTTCATGTACATAGTTTTTACCAAAATCGTTTTATCGTCTTATCTTATTGTCAAAATTCATGCGATTTTGGTATTTTTCAATATCGTATCGATTATTCCACAAAACCGAGCGACTAGACTAATGTTCTAAAATCGAAAGGGTAGGTAGGATAGACTTGAGTTAATGGTGAGTTACGAGGCGCTAACAACTCGCTGCTTAACTGACCGTCTAAATGTAACCAGAGACTTTGAAATCCGTTGAGAAATGTATCTCCTCCGCTTACGGAGTTTATTGCCAGAGTTTCTTGTCGCAGTTTTTTCTTTTTTTTTTTTTTTTTGTAGTTTTATTTTTGTCTATCGATTTTCAAATCGTTGTTCATTGAATCAAGCCAATTTTATAGCACGAAATACTTTATTGCACTTGAAGCTTGTAACTATAATAGTTAAAGTATTGATATATATGTCTAAAACGCCACCCCGTGTCCGTATATAGAGTTTGTTGACGTAAATCGGTTAATTCAATAAACCAACGGCTCATTGTGCGAGCTCTACAAAAGTACATAATTTAATTGTCGATACAATTAAGGCTGCATACCAACGCCAATTCAAGTAATAACACATCCCGGCTATAAGCTAACTCGACCGATATATAAGTAGAAAAACTGCGTTCTATTGGATCATCGTATTAAAAATCAAACCCTATCTTTTTTACTTCCATATAAAAATCGGGTTTCTTGATCTTGACGATTTTTTCCCATTTTTTTTTTTTTTTTTTTTCTTTCACTCTTACTAAAATTGAGAGAAAATATAGTTCTAACTTTAACAGATATTTCTATGTGTAGTACCGTGTAGTACGTAACTTCACATATCGTCAGTAATATGCGCTTCTTTAGTTCGAAGCAAAGCAAACTGGACGCGGTCTGGACGACGTCTGCAACGGACCGCTTCGGGCTGTTCCCACAAAGTTCACCGCCTCCACTCACCGCTATGTGTATATAGGCACATACATGAATACGTATATATACAATCTATGGATGTATGTATGTATGTATATATGTACTTACATACTGCATAATATACTCGGCAACGTTGCACTGTAGTTACCTGGATGACGGTTGCAGTAGCGTAGCCAAGAATTTCTCATTTTTTTTATATTTTTTTTTATCAAAATATGGTATAAAGTACGTAGTATGCATTTTTTATCCTATCTCATTTCGTTTTCTCTTTTTTGAGGTGATTAAAAAAAAATTCTCTTTCCGGATCTGGTATTTTTTTTTTGTTTTTTGTTTTTTTCTTCATTTTTTTTCATTGCCTTCAAAGTTTGAGGAAGCAGGAAACGGACTTGGAATAGAAACGCGTAACTTTATACCTAAACTTATTCCACATCCTAGTTCTCTTTGCGGCTGATAGCGCTTATGCACGAGCTAGGTATAGTCTATATACGAGAAACCGTAGATATTAACGAGACAGAGTGACGGATTGACGAGCAGCTTCTTACTACAGCGTAATGTAAAAATTGTTCCGGTAATTTTATTCTCTCACATCTCTCGTTTATATGTACATAATTATATATACTTGATAATTGACAGTTTATATAGTAGAACGCGTGTGGTAATTATGTAACTTCTACATATCGATGGTTTACTAACGCAACCACGTATCTCAAAAATGACAACTTTTTAGAAGACGTAGAAAACGGCATATTAAAAATTAATGGTTGTTCAAAAGCAATATTTATTAATTGTATTTTGTTAGGGAACTATTGTACTAATTATTATTGTATTTTATCATTTTTTTCTATTACGCATTGATCTTAAATTATCATTTTTTCAGGTGAAACTTTTAACCTTCAAAAATCGCGATACGTGGTTGCGTTAGTAAACCATCGATATATGTACGTGAAAATCTGGAGCTTGTACAGAAGCATACAGTCAAAGTCGAGAATCTTGGTTCTTGGGTCTTGGATCTTGAATTTCAGTTATTGGTTCCTGAACGTTATAATATGAACATAAAAATAATTTATCACTATAGTGGGCGCGTATAAGCGCCAGGTCCTTTTTCGTAAAAAGAAACATTAACTAACAACGACAAGATCTCTTCTTCTTCTTTTTCTTTTTACGTAAGATTCAATTATTATAAACTCAACCGCGTACCCAATATAATTGTCAAATATACGTCAAACAATATTTCCACCGCGTTTAATCACACCCCGCTCTTTAGTACTGACCTATCCATCTTTAGGCAGACCTGAAATTCTATAGCCAGTCCCTAGGCCTACACATTTCGTTTTTTTTTTTCTTTTTATTTCGCTTTTACAGATATATAGAAATACCCACACACGGACGCCTTACGTGTGCGTAACCTTAAATGGATCATGGGTAGATTTACGAAATCCACACACGAAGTGTCTGTTGCCCAATCTAATCCTAAGATCTAAAGAACAGCTGACCAATCTTTATTATCTTCTTGTTTTGCGTTGGCGTTCGCGTTGACGTACATATCAAAGTAGTATGTGTACCAAAAAAATCAATCTTGATGAAGAGGAAAAGTATTAATTAAACGGGAAAGAAAAAAAATTCTCTGTATATTATACTCATTATAATATCTACAGATAATGAATTTTTACGGTACGCAATACGCGCTTTTGTTCTTGCTAATATGGCCAGGTATAACGTCGCGCTATACTGCTACCTGCGGCCTATGGTCCCTACTCCATCTTAAGATCCGAGTCAATTCCATCTAAGGAGATTTATGCCCGTGCGATGGGCCTGTTAGTCTCCCTTTCGTTATTTTCTTTCCCTGTTTCGGCATACCTAAACCGCGCTCACCTTAATTAGCCTCGATTTTCTGATCAACCGCGTATAGAATACATCGGAGCTTCGAAGATATCGGATTGTGGATTTTGAAACTCTTTGTCTTTTTTTCCTTTTTTTTTTTTGAAAGGAATCGAATAACATGCTACTATATTCATACAGGATTTTCTACCGAATTCACTTGTTCGTGAAAGAATTATTTGTCGTTAGCCTCGCGATATCGTTGGGAGATTTTTACGACGTGATTTCTCAACCGGTGTCTAGACTTTCTAGATTCGGAGTGTTTATCCATTGATACTTATATACAGGTTTATATCAGAGTATAGAAATATGAATACTATGTGGCTGGACGAACCACCGATGTACGGATTTAAATACGATCTAAATCACAGCCAAGAATCAATTCCGGTTATTAAAAACTGGCGGAGAACCGAATTCGCCGATTTTCAAAGACTCGATGGACTAACGAAGATGAAAACCTACGATATTTTTGGAGACGTAGATCCGGCCCGTATATCGTGAGATAAATAAACCCCATAAATTCCCGTCGAAGAACTTACATTAATTAATTAATTAAACAGCCAAAATTCCTGTCTATCCCTGGTCCAGATCAACGCGATAAACGAAGTAGTGTCAAACATATCGTTGTGCAATTATCCAAATATTCCATCAGTGCCGATCGACGGTTGGCTCGAATGGATATCGAGTCATTACGGGTAGTTATCAGATTAAGGAAAATAATCTAACCATTTGCAGAATATTTTTCTCGTCTTTATATGATTCCCGAATTCGATAGAATCCAAGGTATAACGGAATGGAATACGTTGTTCGTTCATATGCTGATATGGGACACTCGGTACAACGATATTTTCTACAAACGTATCATCGACGCGGTTTTTCTATCCAGTATTCACACGACGAATGTGATTCTCGTTATGCCGCCGTGGGTGACGCCAGGTAGTCGATAAGAATTTTACTCCATTTTCTGAATTAGACATACGGTTTAAAAAGAAAATAGAAAAAAACAATCCAAAATGTTATTCACAGTCGGATTCTTCGAAGAATATATGACGCGGATTGTTCCGAATGGACAAACCGATAGTTACAGGGTACAGGCGCTTTACATCAGTCTTCGTCACATGCATTGTCCAAGACTTAGAATACGTCGCGTAGTGTGAGTTCAATAATTCGTGGATATTGAAAAATAAAACGGGGTTTTATATCCTACTTGTTTGATTTTTTTCTTTCCCCGTTATTATGTACAGCGAGGAAGACAACGACGATATTATTCCAATTCTTGACCGAGAGTCGGATAGGTTCAAGGAACTTTACGGTGAGTTTTATATCAGTGAGATGATGCGATATCCAGACGGTATTCGTCAGATGGTAGTTGCCGAAGCAGACGGTCTTGCCACTGGGGTTTTGTGCCTTAATAAAATAGTCGACGTACAGTCTTTGGATCAACACTTTGAACTCGGCCCTTATCACGGACTTAGAAAACCTCATCTCGAAGACGAGATTCCTAGCCAGAAAGACCCACGATTTACTAGCCTCATTCTATTCCCGGCTAACGAAATCGAGCATAAAGATCACTTGTTAGTTTCTTCGTGTTATATATATTTAATTATTATACACCCACGTCGTGACTTTCATCAGCAGACCTCGATTCATATCTTTATATAGACGACGCTTATTCTCTCCGATTTCAGACTTCATGAAAATTCGTTCAAATCGGTTATCCATTACTCTCTCTCTGACACTGCAGAGAACGAAGTTATCTTCTTCTTCTTCTTTCTCTTCGCCGAGAGACTATTTACCGATTTTCAATACCAGTAAAACTTTCTCTTTCAGCAAGGTCAAACCGGAGTATAAAACCTCCGCATTTAGATTCGAGGAAGACATCGATGGAGATTATTTGTCCGATACTAGAGGTTGGTTCAATTTTCGATAAATGTTCCTCAGTTCAAATATATAGACTCGATTTTATTCTTGAAAAAGAGAGAACTGCAGACTATGAGCCCGAATGCTCTTGCTCTGACGATGGGGATACTTGCAGTAAAGCATATTCAAACGCGCCTTGTCCCTCGTGCAAAGGAACTTGGAAAAATCCTACGATCAGGATTTCTACGGACGTTGGTGTAGAGGCTCGTATATTTAAAGGGAGCAAATCGAGCCTCTCATCCGTCGAGAAAACGGTTAAAAATTCACCGGAAATTTCCGATCTTTATTCAATGATTTCGATTTTGAAATTCATATTTTATTGACAGAAGAAAAAGTCCAAGATAGAAGTTGATGATTATCACGGAATGAATAGCTCAGTGAAGACTGAAACAGACGTTACGGATACGTCACGGATTAGCAGTGATCGAATACCAGATAATATGAACTTTAGCGGAAAAACCGCAGCGTTAATTCCGAGCGAGATTAACCTGGGCGATTTGAGGGAGTCGTTTTTGGGTAAATCGATCCAGTAAATAGATTTCGTATAAGGTCTAGTAAATCGTGTTGTATGACTCTAAAGCGAAGGAAGAAGAATCCAGATCGACAGACAACTCTGCGGAAAACAATCCACAGAATTTTATTCACAAGGATATCAACCTGCCTATATATCGCGGAGAGATAAACGCCTTCACTCTCGAATTGTTCAGCATGAGGGAAGACGTGGACGAAAGACTCTCCCACGATTACTTGGAAGCAGTATTTGAATGCTTTCCCGACGAAGATTACTGCGTCTTTCTAATACCACCTTGTTTTCCCACTTTTCCGCTGCTACAAAGTTTCGTGGTTTGTTACTTATCAAGCCATTTTTATTTTCTCTCAGGCATTTCTTTCTTCATTCTTTTATCACGTACAGCGGGTTCCTTTGCGATTCAATAAGGACTATCCTTTGGTTATGTACTTGGCTCATCGAGCCTCAGTTGTTGGCGAATTAAAAACCAGAGAAGCTAATTTGCGGGATATGATAGCGGCCGAAGAACTTCTCGCCGATCTACCCGAGCGAAGTCGGGTTTTGAAAGACTTTGAATTTTCATTCGATATCGGATCGCCATACAATGCTTATGTCTTCTCGTGCGAAGGAACGATCATTGGATTCGCAATATTATGGTATTCTATGATTTATAATTGTACACGCGATTTAGCTACTTCCTTTTTCGGCCAGGTGTGTTATCTCGTTCAGATTTTACAGCGCGGAAAGAGAGATCGAATCCATACGCAGTCATTATCGAATCGATGACTTTATCGCATTCGATCGAAACCCGTCGGACTCACACGCCCGAATAATTTACCTTACGATAATGCCGATCTTCGCAAGTCTTCATCGTTATTTTTTACGAGAATTGATGCACCTCAGCGACAAACACGCGCTTTATTATCGCTTGTATCATAACGACGCCAGCGCGATGGTGAGATAGTTGTAAAATTGAACAATAACGAACATCCATTAAAAATTTTCCAATTTTCTCAAATTCAGACTCGCGCAGAACCGCTTGTCACATTTCTCGGAGAAATGATCCCGGTGCTTCCCAGAAGGAAGTTCAATTACTATTTCAACAATCATGTCGAAAATATTCAAACAGCGAATCTCACACTCCGGGATATTGCGAGGAATAATTTCGCCCTTTACATGATCGTACCACGAGTTGCCAGTACTCCGAAAATTGACGTTAATGTCAGAGTTGTGGTCATCGGTGCATCGGACTGCGGTTTATCCGTGCTCGAGACTCTCGTCTTTGGGTATATAATTCATAGTTTCGATTTTTCATCGCGAATAAATTGTAGAGAATAATGGAGTACATCGGGCTAATTAATCCCCGAACATAGACCAAACGCTACTTCGATCAGCCTGACGAATATTACTCTCATATCACCCAATGGTATTCCGTTTGAAAATCTACCCGACGATGTGGAAAAGGACGAACTTCCTTATGGTGGTCGTTATTCGCGGGATTATAGACATCTCGTTGGCACTAGAGCCTGGATCAATGTCGTCCATGGGACAGTGACTGCGATTCATAGGTATTTCGGATTTTTATTCTAGCCATTTTACGCAGTTCGATCAAAAATCGTGTTTTTTTATCTACAGGAAGGATAAATTCGTGACAATTTCAAACATGGGATCTCTCTCCTACGATTATTTGATACTTACATGCGGTTTGCAATATCAACGGCCAAAGTTTTTCGAAGAATTAAAAGCAGAGAAAAAAGGGTATTTGAAAATGATTAGATGAATCCTGTATTATGTATCCTTATTTGACTGTTATAATTTGGTTGAAAAATTGAAAGGGATCTTCGCGATTATCCAAATCCGAAAAATTGCTTGACAATAAACACCGAAAGAGATGCAGCCGATTGTTTGAACTACTGTCTACGTTTATTCGCCGAAATTTCGTCCTGTAAGTCGAACCTCATAGACTTCAGAGTCATTCATTATTTAACCGTGTCAAAATTAACGAAGGCGAACATAACTCTCTGTGTCCAGGCTCAATCATTTTTTACGGACAAAATATCGACTCCTATTCGGCACTGGCAATGCTTGTTAACGCTGGTATACCAGCAAGAAATATCACGTTGTTAGAACCCGGATTAAAAATGTGCGAAGATCAGAATACAACCTTTCTTGGCAACGATGAGGTAGATATTTTATCACACGTTGATCGGAATCGAGGATTCAGGGAAATGTTTATAACAGGTAGAAGAAGCTGTACTAAAAGCCGGTCAAGAATCTGGTCTCAATTTTATATCGGGATGGGATTTGGTTGACTGGATTCTCGAGGAGGATGACAAGGACTTCTTTATTGGATCTCTGATACTAGAGCAGAAAGGAGAGCGCAGGGAATTGGCTTGTGACGTTTTAGTCAATTTTAGAGAAAAGACAATAAACATGGACACGTTTCTTGGTATATAAACTAGCTCTTTGATTTCACGAGGTTCATTATCTTTTTTTGTTATCTCTTATTTTTTATTCATATTTTTTCAAATCTAGCAATCTGCAAATCCGGTTTAGTTTTCGATGGCTCCCTCGTAATAGATCCGGAATTTCAAACCAATGATCCTTGCATTTTTGCTGCTGGTACAGTCACCAAGTATTCAAGAAGGTTTTACGCCAACGACTCTTCTCACAAATATTACAACCCCTTAGAAGTTGGGGAAAGGGTTAGATTTCTGTTTAGATTTATTCATTTATAATCGCTTCATTATCTGTAATAAATCTTGCTTCAACTCGGCGATTTTTTTCCCCCTTGACTCAAAGCTTGGTCAGAAACTGAGAACTATCATAGATCCAAAAAACGCTGAAGATGATAGTATCTCGCCACCCGAAATATCTAGGCTCGACATGATCTTGCCAGTATTTAAAAAGCCGATAATAGCATCGTGCAGACTTCCGGGGGGATACTATTACCTAAATGTCAGAAAACCTGGAAAATTTATTACCGACGACACCAATGTACGTTGCAGTAAATTCTAATATTCAGTAAAAGAAAAAGTTACTTTATTAGACTTGCCATTTTTTTCTTGCTAATAATCGATCATCCGTAGGATGTCGTTTTAATAACTGGATATCCCGCATCCAATATCGGATATTTTCGACTCCATCTTAACCAGTTTGACACAGTTGAAACGATAACTTGTCTCAGCCAAAAGGTACGAACTATTTGATTTACCATTTTCTCCACCAAATTCATGATGACGTTTCCCCCATCTGATAGGATTTCGAGATTGAAAATTACGTCAATTTGTACGGCAAACATCAAACGCTGTTGAACGATCTCAAGATCCGGTTTCAAGTACGTTGAATCCTCTTATTTCGATCCTCAATCGATAAAATCATCATTTTTCGATTCGTCATTGACAGAAGTCGATGGTTCCGGATTTATACGCGTACTTTCGCGAGCCATGGGCAGCCGCTATATTTCTGGACAGGTTCGATTGTCTTCGTGTTGAAAATCGAGCCACTCTCCTCTCTTCTACGGTTAGAAAAAAATACTTATCCCAAAGTTTTCGAGTCATGAATATTCTGAGATTGTCCAAACTCTTTATACCCACAATCAATATTCCTGATTTCGTTCACTAGGTGGTTTGCGGTGATTCGCTGATACACGACTGTACTAAGGCCTTAATTAAATCAAAATGGGAAGCGGTAAGCTGATGGAAAATACACGCGATAATAGGTTTTAGATAAATTCTTCAAAGCTCTGGTAATTTGGTCATTTATGCTAATCCCTGGTGCAGATGAAGCCGGAAGATCGCGAGCTCATCGAGACTCGTTACGCCGGTTCGGTTTATCAGGAAGAACTGGAAAACTCTCTCGTCGATTTCCTGCAATATTTCGAAAACGAACTTCCCATGTACTGCAATCCCCGTTTTATAAGACGGTTTCTACACGATGTAGAAATTATTCAAGATGACCCATTGTTACCCAAGACAAGCTCTTATTAGTTAAGTCCATTGCCTTGATTTCGCGGTAATAAATTACGTCAAAATTCTGATGTCAATTTCGTTGGTAACTAATTCGCAAACGCTCTTATATGTTTTATAATGAATTCTATGTATACCAAGGATACGAACTGCGATAATAATGAACGAAAGAAAAAGAAAAATACTTATAATCGTGTTGCATTAAGAATTCATCTGACTAGACGATATGATCTCATTATTAAGATCGTGTATGCGAAATAGATACGATATTATAATTGAATAATAAGAGCTTTGGAAAAATGATAATGAACAACGCGTTCGACACCCACGTGCCCTCTTCATTCTAGTATAACGTTTCCTTAATTAGTTACGAAGAGATATGTTAATTACACACTACGCGATACATACCTATAATATATAATACGTCACGGTATAAATCCCAGTGTAGAAATCGGTTTGTCATAACTCGCTGGTATTTTTACCTCATACACATTCCTCGTATTATGTTAATACGTATGAGGGTTCTGTCGTATTATACTCTACTGAGACAAGTCCTTCTTTGCCTAGCTTCTTATACTCAAGAATTTTTTTATTCTATTTTTTTCTCTCCTAATTAATTACTCAACTCAATGTCTGGCATTTATTCGCGCCACGATTCGACCTGGTCATCTGCATGGCTCATCATCAGAATTACCGCAAAGACAGACGCATGCAGGTCAATGTCGAAGTAAAAAACCACTGCGAATTGTAATAGCGAAAAAATGTTTACTATATCAAAGATATAATTGGTGAGTCTTGATAATGAATTTACAATTATTATAACCCTTGGTAAAGACTTATACTGTATTTAAGAATCCTCTCTTCCGTTTCTTATTTCACGCGAATTTTGCGAGTATGTAACGCGTCTTAGTCATCGCAGCTTTGTTATTCGCTTCGGTATTATTAACGGTAATTGTAGCTGTTTTCTCGCGAGTTACGTCAATTTCAAAACCTGTGTGTAGGCGAAGGGTAAAATTTTGGACGACGGCCAGATATACAGCTGTTTCATCATCACGCTACGGTCAATGTCGAATTAAATTTGTAACGCCATTATATCGAGCTATATTATTCCCGCACCTACGATCTTGCGGTCGTTTCAGATACTCATCGTCACCTGCTAGGAACTTTGAAGGTCGTTAGAATTTGCACACCGGAAACTAGGGGAATTTTCCCGTGTTATACACTACGTTGATTATAATCAATTAATTAATCTACACTCAAAGTAATGAGAAATTATAACAACGGGTTCGCGAAGTATTATTAAACTGGTAAATAGATCCATTTTGCATCGATCGATACAATCTTAATTATAATATAAACGTGGGTTCGGCTCATTGTCGGGGCTAGTTCAATTTGCATACGCGATAAATGATACCTATACAGGTATTCGAATATCTGTTATTCAAATTCCAAGAGAGCGAATTGAAACAACATCTGTTCTCGCTTCTGTCCAAATCGCCGGATAGAGACAAATTCTTTTTATAGAAAATGACGAAAAATACATGTTTTTATTTAAAGTTTACACATACGTCCGTCCGAACTGTGTTTCGTCACTATTCGCGTTATTTTCATACCTAGCCTAAGAAATCCGTCCTGCGATTCTTTGACTCTGCTAAAGTTCTCATTTTCTTACTTAAAAATCCCAGAATGAAACTGAGACTCTTATTACTTTTATTCCTGTTTCAGAAAATGCTTAAATCCGTATCACCCAGGCTATCTTCTCGAGGCAACGAGCCAAGGATTATTCGTTTGACTACGGATCAGGAAGCAGTTCTTCAGGAACAATTCAACAGGTGTCCCAGGGCGCCACACACAGCTGACATTGTCCTCTTAGCCGCAGAGACAGGCCTTTCCGAAGCGGATGTACAGGTGAGTAATCACCGGGATTCAAACACCGGTTTATCTTGTTTAAGTTTTCTCATTTACAGCCAGTACCTGTTGTTGCAGAGAATTTTGATATTCGACAGTGAATTATTACATTCTTCGTTCTCATTCGCTTTCGCGATAATAATATTAATATATCAATGATCATTAGTTTTGTCATTCGTAGAGAATATTAAAAAATTTTTCACTTCAAATATCTCGGGATAAGAATTTTTTCGACAAGTAAAAAAAAAATAAAAAAAAAATAATAATAATAATTAATTAAATAATCAATTAATTAATATTCGAAGATATTTTTATGTCTATGAATTTATGGTCATCTATCCCACAATTTAGGGATGGTACGCGATAAGGCTGGCTCAATGGAGGAAGGAGCAAGGACTCGGTGGAAATTTACATTTCAGCAACTGATATCTTTTTCTTATTTTTTCATAGAATTTATATAATATTATACGTTTGTAGAAATAGGAAAGAAAAAGAGAAAAAAAAACGTTTTTCCGTCTGAATGCGTATCATAATTATTGTATGCATAATGAAGAAATCAATATTTCGCAAGATTTATGACAAGAGCGTGGATTTCATTAAAAAACAAAATATATATATATATTTATTGTTGCTGTATTGTATAGGCTTAGACCGGGCTATTTATTTATAACGTTCTAATTTTTCTGACATAATATTGAAATTATCGAGATTCCCAATAATAATTAGCTATACATATCGATTTTTTCTTTCTTCTTCATGTGTAGTTAACGTAAAACTGTCGTTTATTTTCTGAAAAGAATTTATTATTATTTATACAGTAGACCAACGTCAATTTCTATCTGAAAGTTTAACAATATACATCGTAAATGAACATTCTCGTAATTGAACAAATTTGTAGTTTAATATGTACTTCTTTTTCTGTTAGTTTTGTTTTAATTATTGAAAGAACAACGAGATTTGTATACTTAAGGTATACACAGACAAATATTATATATTGTTGATAAAAATCGTATACGAAAATATGTAAAACAATAAAAATAAAAAAACTCTACGAAATAAAATTTAGTTAATTCGCGTAGCTGACTAATTGTCGTTCAGGAGTAGACGCGGGAAACAGTTACCGTCCAAATTATTCATTTATAAAGATGATCCGCTAAATTATATATCTTTTACAAAATTCTTATTAATCAGAGTACAAGAAAAAAGCCATAGATATTGCATATTATCGTAGGTGTGCTCAAAATACCTTTACATGTACCTTGATCTTATTTCTAATCTGATATTTTTGAACTTGATTCGATTTACAATAAATATACAAATATATGACTTTAATTTTTAGTGGAAACAATTATGCAGCTGCTCGTCGAAGTTTTACCACTTATACTTTTACTTGTCATTATTATTATTATTATTATTGTTATATAATAAATAAATAATAAAAAAAAATGGTAAATAATTATGTCTCCCTCAAATTGACGTTGTTCTACTTATTGTATTTTAGTAAGGTGTATAAACTATGAAAGGTGAGTATTTATAAGGTGTCTAAAGCTAATTCAGACATAGTTATAGAATAATTAGTACATTCAAACCTCATTTTTATTATTCTTTGACTTCTACATTGAAATAACAATTTAGACAGTTATAATTAAGAATTACAAAAAGATATAATGTACACTAACAAATAGTGTATATTATCAAGGAAATTCCGAACCATCCTCTTGACTTTTTTATTATTCAACAATGAAATAATGGTAACTCAAATCCTCTTTATTATGTCTGAACTAAGGTCTGCATTTTTGTTTAACATCTGTTGTGACAATTGTTAAATCTTACTTCTTTTATTATTCAAAATTTGAAGCGTTTATTTCAATAAGTGTCTGGATCTCATTTACATTTATTAGTATGTCTAATATGTATTGGACCGCCATGAAGTTATTCTGAGTTACTTTTATCGTTGACTGTAACAGAATAAAATAATGGAGATATTGTAGGACGAGAGAAGTATGTATTACATACGGAATGAACTCATCATTAATCAGGTAAGAGTTTGTATTACGAGTTTAATTGAATAATAGCAGACTCGTAAAAAAAATTCGTGATTGTATTCTTTCGGCGAAGAATATTCGCAACATTATCTGTTTCTAGTTTTATCAATCGCTGTTACCTAGATTTACATCTTTTGTGAAGATTGATCCAGAAATATGAAGCAAAAATAGATTCTCGCATAATTTTTTCAACTCTTAAATTTCCCGGATGATCAGATTTGCTATTTACTTTATTGCAGAATATTGATTGCTAAGAATACAAGTTCTCAGAACAATACCACGGAATTAAATTGAATTTATGTATTCTGATCTCTACAACTAAATTATAATCAAATTATAAGTAATGGTAAGAGCCGTATTGTATGCAACCAGCAGAGCAATTGGCGCTCTTTATAGTTGGGCAGTTTCGTACCCGATTGCGCTACCAGCGTAAACTGACCTACGACAACTGCGTCCCTCGCACCGCTTGACTATAACACGAACAGCTGATGTGCCGAGGTTCAGTGACCTTCGCGGTGTCAACGAGTTAAAACGTGCGAGGTGTGGAAACAGGCTACGGCGACAGGCGAGAGTTTGCTGGGCAAATTATTCAGCGTGCTCCTTGACAAGAAAAAGATTGTTCTGAACCAGTGATTCCGGTGAATTGTCGCAGGGTATATATTTCCATAACCCTCCGTTTTCCCTGTAACTGGCTTGAGCCGCTGCGGAAGAAGACTCGGGAAAATGATTGAAAATTGTTACTACCCCACGTCGTTCAGCGTTCGAGGAGACACAACACTTCGAAGAGGCTGGCATAAACGAGAGCAACTTGGAATTGGGTAAGTTTCAATTATTCCAATCACCCGTTTATCATAACGATGAATAATTGAGAATCCTTAAATCCTCAATCCTTGTTTGTACGGAGAAAAGTGTTGATCATTCGTCGCATACTGAAAATAGCGATCGACAGATTCTGCATGTATTTTATGTTTTCCGTATTTCCTTTAACAAAGTAAGCAACAATAGGATAGCTACGAGCAGACTTCTCTTACGATTAGAGGAATTGTTCGCTCTCACGTCTATTTTATTCGTACCCGCGAATTAATCTCTGAACATCTAAATTTCTTCCGAACATAACCTCTCAGACCTGTTTCAAACAGAAATAGAATGGGCGAGGGAGTTTCCTCAGATAAACTGGCAATACTCATCATCCCATCATGTTAACAATCGTGTTATTCCCAGTTCCTCGTACTCCAGTATCGTTTACCTTACGAGCATATTCTAAGTTTGAAACTGTTCTCAGGGAATACTTTAGAATACTTTTTCCCCGATTTAATCTTTTATATGATTTTTTGACAGCATTTTCCATTGACGGACAGTCGAATGGGGTTAGCGGAGGCTCGAGATGCATAGATCTCGAGTGCCAGTTGGCTGGAGTTATAGGACAACCAATACTACCCAGCTGGTCCCAAATTAACGTTGGATACCAACAAAATAGTAAGATTCATATCATATTAGCCAGAGACCCAATGCAGACATAATTATGTATATCCACAACACAATCATTGCATCGAATTCTTTCTTTTTGATGACAAACTTGAATCTTTCTTCTGTATTGAGAACAGATAGATCTCAAGAAGAGACTTACCTCGCCATAGAGGAATATTTGAATAACTGAGACTGAAGTTTAAAGCTTTGGAAATAAATACAAGTGTAGATTACTGTAGAATCGATTAAGCATTACATTTATTTTTCAAACGTCGTACATATTTTGATATTAGTGACAAATTACTTGCAAGTCTCATGTTCCGTTCATAACAATTAGAAGATTGAACAATCTATTCATGCATGCACTTTTGCTACTAGCTCATTGACTTTCTTGATTCTGTCGAAAACAACTCACAGCTTATATCACATTTGAACATGGTTCAGGGAGGTTCATAAAATGAATCATAAGAGATATATTATAATAAATTTTGTTAGATTAGCAACAATATTACAGACGATGAGTCAAATATACAGTCAAAGTTGAAAATACTTCGGCTCTCTGTCGAGAATATTTGCTCGAACACATTTAGTTGATTTATCCGATTTACCGTATGTTAATCTCGTTTTTATCTCCACAGGTGTTGTTCATCGAGGGAAACAAGCTCCTGCCCATCCTCAACAAAACCTCTTCAAAACCTCTTCGAAATTCTTCAGAACAACGACTCACACCAGCCAGCGGAGCCGTCCAAGCACTGAGGGAATAACTACTGGACAACTCTGCGGAGTAATAATAGGGAAGCATAAGCATCAAGCTAGAGACAGATCTACGACAGTTCCGTCTAGCTTACAGTTTTAGGTAGTGTAGTATCAAGTTCTTAATTATAGATCCTTTGGAACGGACTCTGTTTTCTATTCGTAAATACATATAAACAGCTCGCTGTTCCTTAGCAAGACCAATATAAAAATTATACGCTAGAAGAACTGTACTTGTCATTCTGTAAGACTTACTTTCGAACCACCAATCTTCGAACTTGTAAAATACCAAATATGTAGTATTCAGTGATATAAGTAATACGTAATGTACTATACGTATTATGATCGCATCTACAATTGTTCGAATGAAAAATCATGTATACAAATTATTTATACGAATAAAATGTATTATTATGTTGAAACAGCGCATTTTTCAATAAACATCCCTTGAAATCGTGAATAATCAATTGTTGAATTATTTTCCCCTGTCCTTTACTTGCCTATAAGTATAAAATCTTGAAAAACGCATTATTTTATAAGTTAGAATTTAAAAAGTTGGCGCACGGGGTGACAAATGCTCTCGCCATCTCGCGGTCAAAGGGACGAACTAGTTTAGCTAGAAAACATAGTGGCGCCTAACCGTATGCAACCCGCATGACACTCGTGTAACCGACTGCCTAAAATTAGGCGTTTCATTTTCCCGCCAAAATCCTTCTAACTCCGAAATATACTGGTATAAAATATACTGTGAGGTTCAGTAGAAACTTGCATATAAGCATGCATACGTGTCTTCATACACGTCTCTATATGTTTAACAATTTATACTAGCGATTTCCGGAGTTAGAAGTATTTTAACTCGCAAAATTTCTGCTCCTGGTATCAGGAGAACATCTGACCCAAGGAGGTGTTTCAAAATAGGCTATGTGTATTGATTCATTCATGCACACCTCTCTCTATACCTCTCTATACCTATCATTCATTAATACTATCGATTTCTGGAGTTAGAAGTATTTTAACTCGCAAAATTTCTGCTCCTGGTATCAGGAGAACATCTGACCCAAGGAGGTGTTTCAAAATAGGCTATGTGTATTGATTCATTCATGCACACCTCTCTCTATATCTCTCTATACCTATCATTCATTAATACTATCGATTTCTGGAGTTAGAAGTATTTTAACTCGCAAAATTTCTGCTCCTGGTATCAGGAGAACATCTGACCCAAGGAGGTGTTTCAAAATAGGCTATGTGTATTGATTCATTCATGCACACCTCTCTCTATATCTCTCTATACCTATCATTCATTAATACTATCGATTTCTGGAGTTAGAAGTATTTTAACTCGCAAAATTTCTGCTCCTGGTATCAGGAGAACATCTGACCCAAGGAGGTGTTTCAAAATAGGCTATGTGTATTGATTCATTCATGCACACCTCTCTCTATACCTCTCTATACCTATCATTCATTAATACTATCGATTTCTGGAGTTAGAAGTATTTTAACTCGCAAAATTTCTGCTCCTGGTATCAGGAGAACATCTGACCCAAGGAGGTGTTTCAAAATAGGCTATGTGTATTGATTCATTCATGCACACCTCTCTCTATATCTCTCTATACCTATCATTCATTAATACTATCGTTTTCTGGAGTTAGAAGTATTTTAACTCGCAAAATTTCTGCTCCTGGTATCAGGAGAACATCTGACCCAAGGAGGTGTTTCAAAATAGGCTATGTGTATTGATTCATTCATGCATACCTCTCTCTATACCTCTCCATACCTATAATTAACTTATACCAGCATTTGACGGAGTCACAAGGATTTTGGCGGGAAAATGAAACGCCTGATATTAGGCAATTGGTTACACGACCGGCATGCGGGTTGCATATGGTTAGGCGCAACCCTGTTTTTTTTAGCAAAATTAGTTCGTCCCTTTGACCGCGAGATGGCGAGAGCATTTGTCACCCCGTGCGCCAACTTTTTAAATTCAAACTTATAAAATAATGCGTTTTTCAAGATTTTCAACTTATAGGCAAGTAAAGGACAGGGGAAAATAATTCAACAATTGATCATTCACGATTTCAAGGGATGTTTATTGAAAAATGCGCCAGTTCATCATAATAATACATGTTTTTCGTATAAATAATTTGTATACATGATTATTTTATTCGAACAATTGTAGATGCGATCGTGATACGTATAATACATTACTTATATTACTGAATACTACATATTTGGTATTTCACAAGTTCGAAGATTGGCTAGATATCTAATTGGGCTACACTTAAACTATTATTCTACTTAAAATTAATCTTTGCGGCGACAATACATAGGTATACATACGAAAGTATGTGTTACAGAATGACAAGTACAGTTCTTCTAGCGTATAATTTTTATATTGGTCTTGATAAGGAACAGCGATCTGTTTATTTCCATTTCTCAGACCGCAATACGAATAGAGAGCAGAATCTTCATTTTTTTTCTGGTTTTCGTTCACAATAATAGTTCAAGAACGTCATTTTTTGTGCGAACAATGGAATGATTCGTCACTCTACTCATACTTCTTGTTAAAAGATACTCATGACTCTCTCCAATTCATGGATCTCCGAATTATCTAGTCTCTACTTATTGCGGACGATTTTACAAAGGAATAAAGTATACTTCACGAATATTCAATCTCTAACTACTCTTCTTTTCTAAATACAACTAGTCTAATAGATGATGAAAAATTATTCTTCGAGATAGTCAGAAGCATTGAGACCTTTAGGTCATTACTTAGTGGCAGGATACAATATAATATATGGATAAGAACATGTCGTTAATAATATATCGCCACGACTTCTCATCTACTCTGTAATATCACAAGTCTTTTCTTCGTACGATTATAATATTGCCGTATGAATTATTCAGGTATAACTTGCTGTACAGTAAAAAGTTCATCCATTACTACTTATGGCTTCTACAAATCATTTGCAATAATCATTCATTGTGTCATAGTACTTAGTTTTTCAATTTGTCGAAAAAGCTATTGAAACGTGAGAAAGGTATCGCTTGGCTAATTATATTCAGTCTATCTGAAGCAAACGTTACTATGTTGGAAAACCAACAGCACGTGTTTGTGTCTCTTCAACTGAACAGCAATCTCTCACAATTATGCGAACGCCTGTTTCAAAGCTACTGTTACGAATTGAAATTATTATCCGCTATGTTTCGAATGGAATGCTGCAAGGATAATAATTCCAGTTCAATGTAAAACTAGGAAACTTATAAGTAGGCTATATTAAACCTATGATTAAATTAAACTAATCCTTGGCGCCATAATACATACAAATACCAGGAGCTGCTCATTATGTTTTTCCCTTTGCGATATGAGTATAGATTACAATTATTATTTTCATCGTGGATTCCCTCTGACAGTAATAGTTGAACCGCATGAACAGCGGTCAAATAATTCCTTCATCTTACACATACTTGTTGTTAAAGGACATCGAGGATATGCTCTCTGATTCATGAATCTCTAAGTTATCTACACTCTAGTCATTGCGGACAATGTCAAAGAAAGAGCGAATAGAACAGCAGGTATGTCCCGAAGTCCGGACAACAGATAAACGCATTTTTCGCTAACGGGAAAGAATATTTTTGATCCACAGCAATGATTTCTGGTGTGTTTCAACCCGCCCGATTGAATGAGCGCAAGAGAATCAAAAGAGTAAAATATTATTTCACGTATCTATATCGTATTTGTATGTGTTATGGGCTTGTTTATCCTATAAGATTGATAATCTTTCAATTCCCTGCATGATTCTGATAACACCGATTGAACTGGTCGAGTATAGGCTGCTGTATAATAACGGGTTGATAAATCATCGCTTACTGCTTCAACAAATGAATGGGAATATTCTGAACAGCGATTTGTGAAATGATTTTCAAATCATTGTTGAAGATTGAAATTATTATTTGATATTTCTCGAGTGGGTCTTATGATAAAAAGGCTTGTGGTTGCCAGTAATGGTAGAGAATAGTAAAATTAGGTTTCCTTATTTATCACACATAGACTGTGTTACAAAGTCTGCTGACTGAAAATTATTGGCAACCAGCTCAGCTTGTTTTCCGTACAATGTTTCAACCGGAATCAATAATCAGATGAGATGCGAGATTTTACGAAACTGACTCCAAAGCAACTCTAATTACAAACTCGATACCACACTGCCTCAAACTGTATGTTAGACGGAACTCTCTTAGATCTCTCTCTAAAACTTAATGCTTATGCTACTTTATTATTACTCCGCAGGGTTGTTCAGTAGTTATTCCCTCGATGCTTGGACTGCTCCGCTGGCTGGTGTGAGTCGTTCTTCTGAAAAATTTTGAAGAGGTTTTGAAGAGGTTTTGTTGAGGATGGGCAGGAGCTTGTTTTCCTCGATGAACAACACCTGTGAAGATAAAAACGAGATAAACATACGGTAAATCGGATAAATTAACAAAAATTTATTCAAGTAATCATTCTCGACTGAGAACCAAAGAATTTTCAACCGTGACTGTACATCTGACTCATCGTCTGTAATATTATTGCTAATCTTCACGAAATCGATTATAATACATTTTTTATGATAAATTTCGTAAGCCTGTACAAACCATTGTTGAATGTAATATCAACTTTACACTGGTTTCTAAGGAATTAATAATGTCAACGAGCTAGTATCGATAGTGCAAGCATGAATAGATTTTTCTCAGATTGAAAAATAAATGGGATGCCTAATTGATTCCACAGTAATTTCCACTGGTATTTATTTCCAACCCTCTAAACTTTGATCCTCGTGACTCAAATATCTCTCTACTATGAGGTAAGTCTACTATTTTAAAACAAGCTAAACATGTTTTCTCGAGACCTACCAATATTTCCCTACTATTTCTAATACAACAGAAATATGCCAGTTTGTAGTTAAAAAGAAAAAAGCTATCATTGTTTCAAGGAAATATCTTCTAATTGTGAAACATGAAAATATAATTACGATTAGAACAAACATCGTCGCATCTAGAGATAGATACTATCCGAGTAACGCTAGATAAATGCATTTCAGCACTCGTGGTTGTGTCGATATACATTTTTAGTTGCCCAGGATCTTTGGGTAATAAAATATGAAGCTTACCATTTTTTTGCTTGGCTATTGAACCGTGATTGGCTGAATAGTGTTGGTGGGTGTGCATCTCCAACCTAGCGGCACGCAGGATCTACGCATCTCACACGTCTGCTAAGCTCATTCAACTTTTCGTCGACCAAAAATGCTGCCAAAAAGACAATCGGATAAAAAGATAAATCGGGAAACAAGTATTCTCCAGAAAAACAGTTCTGTACTCAAAATAACACGAATTGGTTTCCCCTCAGAGTCACAAAATACTCTTGTGAAGCAAACGATCCTCAAGTTCAAGAAAGTTGAAATGATATGATTGCTAATATAATGTGATGATAATTAACGCGAGGTTATCAAACGAAACTCCCTCGCCTACTATATTTCTGTTCCAAACCGGTCCGAGAGGTTATGTTCGTAAGAAATTCAGATCTTCTCAATTATCTATTGTTATGATAAAACGGTGATTGGGATAATTTAAACTCACCCGTGTCCCACGTACTCTCATCTGTGGCAGCCTTTTCGAAGTGTTGCGTCTCCTCGAACGCGGATGGACGTGGCGCACCAATTTCCAATCATTTCCCGAGTCTTCTTTTGCAGCCGTACAAATCACCAGTTACAGAGAAGACGGAAGATTATGAAAACAATGACTGGTCGAGAACAATCTCACTTTGGCGAGGAGCACGCTGGCTGATTTGCTATAAGAAAGTTCTTGCCTGTCGCAGAAGATATCATACATCTCTACTCGTCTCCGTCAAGAAGGTCACTGAACCTCAACGCATCAGCTGTCGAATGTCGAGCAGCGTGGAGGACGCCGTTGTCGTAGGTCAGTTTACACTGCCGTCGCCATCGGATGGGCAACTGCAAAACTATAAGTGCACAAATGATTGGCGGGTTGTGTATAATAAGGCGTATAAATTATGAAATTATCCCGCATCTTAATTATTTTTTCCAACGCATTTACTAAGATTATTATTCTTTTCCTCTCCTATTAATTATCCTACTTTTTTTAATTATCGCTCCAATTTACTTTCTTAGAAAGATAAAACAATTAAAATAGGAATTTTCCATGTTAGTATTGTAGCCCCAACTTTAGCTCTGCGATCTTCGTCCTAATTTCGGATTTTATCTAACACATTATCAGAGTGAAAAATTCGTCTTGGTATTTCTTTAGGGCAAATGGTAACTCTTTTAATCCTCAAAGTACAGCAGAGATCAGATTCGATGAGGTTTTCGAAAGAATCGGCATCGGTATTAGATTTTGGACCAGACAGAATTTGAATATCAAGACTATGTCCTGGGAGAGCTGAGAACATTGCGTAACTAGTTATTTGCCATGAGAAAATTGGAGTCTGCCATTTTAGCGACCTACAGAATTTTTCACCTACAGACTACCTACAAGGATCAAACCTTTCTCTTGTGGAATATTTTCCGAGGCTTTCCAAGGTGAAACCAACGCCGTTGTTTTCGATTTGAAACAATTAAATTCAAGAACCGTGAAGGCAATGTTTGATTTTTCTAGCTTCAAATTTTTTGCAAACTTGCAATTTTCCAGTCAGCAAACGTCTCATCAATTTTTGAAAGTATTCCTCTTTTCGGTACTCTGTTTGATTTCCACTCGTATGGAGGAAGTATCACCTAGGATGGTAGATTTCGTGAAAATGTTACCCAGCTTTTGAAATACCAATGAAGCCAGTCGAAGATTATTCGAAATTCATGTGTTGGAAAGTTGCCACGAGGGCAGAATTTCGGTGAGATATCGTCCCTACGTGTTCAAGGCATCATAAGTCTGGCTTTTCGTCCACTCGATCTCACTTAGCGCCAATTATGTTCGTCACGTAAAATATTGCCAGAGATTGCATAACGTGTTTTAATCGATATGACGTACCTTTCAGTTTACAGTAATAATTAAAGAGAAATGAAAGCAGCATGAATGAACTGTATTATATTTTTCAAAAGAATAAAAATCCCACGATATTCAAAGAACGGTTATAATAATACGGAGTTAGTGAGAAGAGGCACGAACGTTCAGGGGAAATACATATTGGCAAATGACGCTGACTCCGAGGCCTAAAATTAAACTGCTCCCACTTCTTCTCCGAACTTTCTGGTTGACAAATATTTTTTTTCTATATTTTATTTGTCGAAAAAGAGAAGTCGGGCTCTAAAAATGAGTCAGCTTCACAGAATCATCGACTGCAGGCTCTCAAGCTATACGTATCCAATACGCACCCACACTTTCTTAATTTATATATAATATACATTTATATATCCCCCTAAAAAAAATTTCCCGAATCTATTTCCCCAGTACCGAAGTCTTTTTATAATCGTGGTTTATTTCTTCGTGTATATAATCATATAATCTGTTTACATTTAGAATTTAAAAAAAAAATCAAATCCATTGAGAAGAGAAGAGAAAGAGAAAAAAAAAATGAAGAACAACCCTGAAACTGCAGTCAATTAACTGCTGCGTTTAAATCATAAGCGAAATCCAGAGGTACACGTGGTTCTTGACCCACCTAGACAAACAAACTCTAACGCCTCGTGGCCGTTTCTTGGTTACTCAGTTACTTATATACTGATTCAGGTACAGATTTAGCCCTGGTTCTCCGGCTTTTAGCTACTGCTTAAGCCACTGACCTCCGTAGACTGCTCTTAGTTTTTGCGATACGTTTTGTGACAGAGTTAATTAGTCTGGTTTATTATACAGCAGAATGTACGACAAAGGATTGACCACGCGATAGAATAATTTATCTTGTTTAGAAAAGAATCGAAGAAAAATTCATAAAGTAAAATGATAGGTATATTAAGGCTGCCTTCAAGATTCTTACACTCATGTATATTTCAATAATGAGAGCAGAGAAATCGTTAGGGAATCGCTTGAGGCAGAAGATTGAGTTTGTTATGCGAGTAAAATGATGTAAAATTTTAAAGAAATTCAATGAATACGAGGCTGCGGGTTACTTTAAGAGAAGCGAATATATATATATACGTATGGAAACCCGACCGTAGCAAATAACTTGGGGGTAATTGTAAATTTTTTTTTTTGCTCTCGTCTAAGGATCACGTAAAGCTTTATTATATCCATACATAAAATTTATAAAATAAACAACGTTATTTTTTTTTATTTTATCACCGACGTGGGCTGTCCTCGTTATATCGTCCATAGGAGAACGTTTAACGACAAGCAAACCAGAAGTAGAATTTTTTATTTCGTTTATTGAGTTTTATTTTTTTAGACTCTAATTACGCGATTTATCCATACGACGTAGTTATGAGAGAAGTGATGACGTAAAAGAATTTCCTATTATTACTTGGCCTGTTGCCTGTCTCGCCTTGAAGACCCATAGTTTGAACACTATATAGTGGAAATAACTGAACGCTTCAATTTCCGCTAACATAAGTTGGAACGAAATAAAATAAAATAACCTCAACATATTATTGCGATGAAAAATTGTTGAAAAAATATTTACCCATACGTAGTAACAGTTCTGATATTTCTTCGAACGTTTTATCGTCGGTAGTGAATTTCTTCTAGAAAAAGTAAAACCACAATTCTTCCTCAAATCATCCGGAAGAAATGTGAGACGAGCTACAGCGTATGGTCTATCGATTTGTGGGAGCTTGTGCATGTACAGAAACGTACATATGTATATACATTAGACGTAGATACACATGAACGAGGAGTTGAGTGCTTTTTTTAGCCATCCTTGCTCCGAAAAATTTCGAATTTCTCATTGATATTAAATTTCTCGCAATTAAACGACTGCAGGATGAGAATTTGATACATTTTCTCCTCCCCCTCGCGAAACTTGACGAAAATCTAAGTGCGTCATTATATTCCAAGTATTTATTGCAATATGCGTGAAGTGGTTGAATTTCTGGAAACTTACCAAAAATATATACATATGTACACGATGAGAAGAAAAAGAAATTGGATAAAAATTGTCAAATAAAAATATCCATTTATAGATATACGCAGACGGGAATAGTTCGTGCAGAGGACTCCCGCGATTTATTATACCTAACGTCAACGATGACTTTCATTCCAGAAAGTCTCGCGCTCATCGCTGTAAAGCTCCGATATCTTCACGGCTTTGAAAAATGTCACTTACATATATATAAAGCACAATATTAGTCAGAGCTTTCTCCGCAACTGAATTACGTCAACTCAGCTGTTCGATAAAATTAAAAAATTATTTCTGGCCACGTGAAATGATGAGAATAAAGTTAATCGGTTTTTTCCCCCCCGTTTGGTTACATATATGCTGATCTGTATTTCTTCGTGATAAAATTAAACCGAGAAATTAATTATTATTTTTCATTTCAACAGTTTATTTTCAATGCCGAAGTATACGTCTACAGATATACATCGCGGCCCCATAAACTTCCGGGAAATTATTCTCATTCTCGCAGATCTCGACGTGGTATTTTAGTCATTCAATAAAGTAAACTATATACGAGAAAGAATGATCTTGATCTATTTATAATTTATATCATGCAACTAATTGCTATCATTTATATACCCATTCATCTATCAGTCCGATAAACACTCTTGAATATATATAAATTGTTGAACAAAAATGATGTAAGATCTTATAAAATAAATTGACTTTCCACTTTATTCAACAGTTGCGAATCTCCTCCATACCTACCCCATTATATTTTCAACGCTAAATCGATAGCGTTTCAATCCGGCTAGCGAACTGTAAGACTTCTTATTTCACTTCATACACAGCAGTTCGTTTTTTATCTTATCGTCGCGTTTGCAGCAGTCATATCACGTCAAGCACGAGAAAAGTTCGACCTTTGCACACATCTGGGTGACCCAATTTCATCGATCCACCGAGCATTAAATAGTGAAGACGTTAGAAAGCGATTTTAATTTTTTGAGGAACGTTTTCGATTCGTTTTCTATAGAAATATCGGGACTTTATTAACCCGGAGATCTACAGCTGCTGGGGGATGAAGGTAGGGCATGGATCCATTCCTACGAGGATAACAGGAAATGGCAGGATAATGATTTGTGAGAATTTGCCGAGCTAGGAGTTGATTAATGAAGATGAATTAAAAATGTTTTTTAATCGTAGCAAGAAATCCGGGTGATTATAGTAGCTGATGATCGGGAGATGATAAGTCGATCATCCCATTGCGTAAGTTCCGTATTACTACGCTCTCGCAGGATCAATATATGTGAGGAGGTTTTAACTCCTGTGCATTTAAATATTCTGTATCCCGATGGGGTGAGAAAAGAAATAATTCATTAAAGAAATCAAATTTTCTCTAATTCTCGCCGAAGATAATTATCCGAATCTGTTCATCTTTTTCACAATATTTTAGTGGCATATAATATACTCTCGCCATTCAAAGGATGCCGAGAAACCCGGCGCCCGGACGCCAGTTGACGCCGCGACGCTGCCGCGACAAGCTCGCGAATACGTACGGATGAGTTGACCGTGTGAAGTGGATTTGAAATCGTTTATTTTGGTGTTTAAAAATTAATTTTGATAATTGGGAAATTCGAATTTTCATTTCTCACCAAAAAAACAACAAAAAAAAAAAAAACAAACAATAGATAAATAATTTCTAAGATACTTAGATCAAAATATAGAATAGAATTAAGTTATCTTATCGGATAAATGTAAAACGTTTTTATATTTTCTTCGTTTTTTAGTTATTCCAATAAACTGAATTGTAGAGAAATTAATTAAATATGAAAAAACTGGGTGATAATTAAAAGGCAAGTTATCTATTAGCCATGTTAAAAAAGAACTCGTATGATATGTAGACGCGTAAACGTGTTCGATTTCTGTAATTTTAAATAATTTCTAAATTCCCTGATTATTTCAAGTGTTTACTATTGTTTTCAATCGTTTGATGTTTGACTGGGCTGTTACAGACAGAGGAGTATATACTCTCAACTCAATCGTAATATCGTGTGATTCAAAGTGGTGGACTAAAGTGAGAGAGGGAAGTGAGAAGAAGAAAAAGAAAAATCGAAGAATTTTGCCGAAATATTAAACATAAACATTCAAAGCTCAAAGTAAACTAATTATAAGTGAATTGTTAGTAAACCGTGTGTGTTTCAGGGACTTGGAAGTCTAAGTGTGTATATAGATATTACCGCGTGCTGTGAAAGCTCAAAATTGAATGAAATAAAACAGAAATAAAATATAAACCCGGAGTATGATATAAGCGCAAAAATTTTAAAAACTATACGGAATATTTTCAAAAGCCTGTGTTCAAAAGAAGAAAGAAAAAAAAAATAGATTTCACTAATCAAGAAATAACTTCGTTGATCCAATGATAGTAATAATAATAGAAATATCCGACAGCTTCTCATAGAAAATTAAAAATAATTAAATATATTTTTGAACTAGTCCAAGCGTCTAATTGATCTAGATTCTACCCGCCCTGTGAAATATGGTCCAATGATAAACTAATGACGAAATAATAAAACGCGACACTGATTTTACCGCAATAAGTTACACTAGGTCCGGGATCGTACCACGCGGTACAGATCAGCACTGTCCGATTGTGAGAAACTCGTAGGAGCGGGTCTAATTGAATTTTGGCAGTCGTTTCGAATCGGAATGTAATTCCGTAATTGATTTAAAGTACAAAGCTTGTAGTCTGAGAAGAAAGTGAAAAATAAATGAACAAAGATTTGTTAAAGAGAAAAGAATAAAATAAACAAATTAACCCGACAGTAAAAAGTAGCTTAATTAATTCTTGTTAATCGGTAAGGATAAATCGAGTGGATTAAATATGTCGAATTCACCACGTGTGAGGCAGCTGCCTCCGAGGCCAAAGATCACGCTTCCAGTACCCGGACAGTACATGGGCTACCCCCAAACTCCTCTGGCATACGTGGGCACCCCTTTTGGTCAAACCCCAATACCCATGACGCCGATCGGTGGTCCAGGGCAAGTAATGTATGCGAACAAAGCCAGCGCATTTATGTTCACCCAATTCAGGGGGATAAAGGATTGGACAAAATCTGGTCTTAGTGTTGGAGAAAAGAGTGCTCTCTGGCTTTACGCTAAGGTATGCAATAATTGATACAGCCATATATGCTACAGTGTGAATTATTATAACACCCGATATTTATCCGACAATTAATTATTTCCAGGTCAGTTCATGGAGCAAGAGATGGTTCACCCACATTTTCCTATTCCTCGTGGTTTTCGTATACAGCGTTGTAGGCGCGATGATATTCATCACGGTTGAAGGATCTCACGAAAATCAGCAGCGAAAAGACATGGAGAAAGATAGGTGGGTTTGATAATGATTACCCCCCGAGGGAAATACCCCCTTGTGATTACACTTCTGTGAAATGATATTACCAAAGTTTATTAAAAAAAAAAACAAAAAAAAGAGAGAGAGAGAGAGAGAAAAAAAAAAGTGGTAAAACGGTGAGTATAAACTGCGGCTATGTTATTTTACAAGTTAGTAGTAACACACGAGGCATGACCTCGATCCTGCTCCTCGATCAATAACAATTTATTGTTTAAAGTATATAGGATTGTGGTAAAATATATGAAGCCAGGGTTTAAGTTTCCAAGCCCAACGCGAATAGCTCCCTGGGGTTACTTATCCGGCATTAATATATTGTCACTGATACAAAATTCGACTAATCACCCGAACCTCGCTATAGTTAATGATCTGCGATAAATGAGAGAGTAAAAAAAAAAGCAATGTATACACCTAAATCAAAATAGTGCAAATATGACAATTCAGTAGATTATATCGGCTGTGCAATCGCGTTTTACGTCGAACGAGAACACTTCGTCTGAGCGTGGGCGTAGGGTTTGAGTATGCGTATGCTGAATGGTAAAATATACATAGGTGCTTGCGTATACTGCGATTTCACTGAAGTGAAAACCGTCGGTTTGCCTCGTTTCCACGATTTTCGAAAAAGTTCAGAGAAGCAAGTAGATACGTAATTCCGAAAACATTTTTAACTCTTAATTGGATTCGCGATTTGAGAAGGTAATATTTTCAACGTAATATTACGAATTCATTTATTGTTAGTCCCAATCTCTTCGGAGTAATTAGAATCCTTTGAATAATAGTTACGATAATTGATGCAATATAATGAAAGCTGGGAAATAAGGAGCCTAATTGTTATTGCCCAGTATGCAATTACATACTAGCTATGCTCCGAGGAGTAACTAACGAGCCTCGAAAGTCATGGTGTCTTTTTGCAGAAGGTCGGAATAGAATCTTGTCCTTTCTTCTCTCTCTCTCTCTCTCTTTCGCTTTCGTTTTTTGTTTCACTTTAGATAAGGTAATAGGAGCGGCAATTAGGAACGGAAGAATTGTTATCCAAGGTACGAAATTATCCTCGTGTACGTATATCGTATAAAGCCCGTGTGTAAAAGATAACTAGTATTGTCTATCAAACAGTGAGTTTAAATTAATGACCGTATCACACGCAACCTAATGAACTAAAAATATTCAACTACAAAACGCACGCAGCTGGTATTATAAATATAGGTATATGAGCGGTCATTTAGCCCCATCGATTCATTGGTCAAAAAACGGAGAAAAATTATCCGAAAAACTATATTATGGGGGCGCGAATATCACGTGTTTCGAATTCCAACGGGGTCAAGACCAAGGCCAAGTTAAATCCCGACATTCCGGATCGATTCAGGATATTATCTTTACGCTCTCGCAGTTTCACGAGCTTATCTACCCTACGGTAGGGTGAAGAATTTTGAATAAAAGTCTCTCCGGCCTCGCTGGTTGATTGAAAATTACATTCGGTAGGTAGAGAATAATTTTAGAGGTAAAAGGGTTTGAAAATCTGAACGAAAAATAACCACATCACGTTATGGATCAATGCGTTGAACCTTGAATTATTTAGGTCGGTTATAGAGCTGCGGTATAGAGCGCGGTATTTTTTATCCAGCATCCAAAACCTCGTTTTCTCATTTCTCTTGTTTAACAAAAAAAAAAAAAAATTCCATTCCATTTCCATTTAAACCGTGCAAAAATTTAAACCACCGTACCGTTTCTTATCCACAATTAAATTCCGCAGTCACGTGGTTTACGAACAGTAAACTTATCGTGTCCCGCGAAATCGATATTGCACACAGTACTGCATGCAAGTGTGCAATTTCATCCAAGAACACACGAAGCCAGAAAATTCATAGATATTATAGTTCGTTCGCGTCCCATAAGCTTCGCTTTGAAGAAAAATACAAAATTATTTCCACCGTTCAATTAGCCTCGACGTGATTAGATCTCTGATTAAATTTTCTAGGGTCAATATCGCTATTTCCTCGAATAATCAATTGATATCCTAATTGAATGCTGTGTAGGTATTATTGGTGATCGTTGACGAGTCTTTGTTATCTGATAATTAAATTACTGCACTGCAGAAACGAGACCCTGGCAATAATGAGCAAGCTGAGGGACGACGACGACGTGGTAAACGAGCCAGAGCTTTGGGCAGGCAGGGCTGCTAACCAACTGAGGAAGTACGAGTTACAACTTTTCGAGGCTTTCAAAGACGGGAGTTTCGAGAGCGTTGACGGAAGTAAAGAACCAGTATGGACATTTTGGAACGCCGTATTCTACTGCGGTACTATATACACCACGATTGGTAAGGCCCTAGTTCCTCTGTACTCAATGATTACTGAATTATCTCAAAAATTACCATTGTCAAGAAAAACAAACAGAAAAGAAGAAAAAAAATTCCACAAATTAGACACTGAATAATGTTCTTCTAGATTAGATCCACAAGATCATTCATCGTTGGTTAATTGGCTAAAGAAACAAGCACGAAAATGTTGAAAAATATTTTCGCGCAATGCTGGAGTAGGAGATATATATTTTTAGCGAATACTCCTTTATTTTGTTCATAATGACATTTTACGAACCGCGATTGGATTTCGTCGAGTTGAATATCGTTTCAATGAAAACCCGCGTTGTAAAAATAATTTTACTAAGGCATTGACACAGTTGGCAGAACCCAACGCATTCGATTGCGATATTTTGTCAAGTGTTTAGACCCGTCATTAGTTCGATGTGCAAAGATTGCAGATCGGAGATACAGAGGGGCTGATTGACACGCGCCCTTAATATCGGGTATTTTTTTTTTCTCTGGCCTAAAAACGGGGATGAATCCGGAATTACTTGTGCACATGATACACCATCCGTTGATCATTAACGAAGAAGACAACAGCTCGATGCCAAAAATTCCTCATTCATCGTTAACATGCAGTAATCATTATTAGGGAAGAACATATCATAGAAAGACTTACTTTCATTGTGATATCGCTGAATGACTTTCCTGAATAAAACCATTCATCAATCTCAAGTCTCGGAATTATTCTATACCGAAAGGCATTGTATATTTTGACTATGGGTCGCATAAACAGATTCGAAGAAAAGAGTTTTGGCAGATTGTTAACCGGGGTGGATAGAGCGATTCTCGAATCTCATTATATTTTCTTTCTCGTAATGAATATGGTGGATTTTGTATATCCCGTTTTTCTGGATTACATATCCGATAATTTTCTTCAATTTAAACAAAAAACATGTGAGTTCAATATTTATCCCGTAAACACGTGAAAAACGTCGTTAAATTTTTCATCGAACGGTTAAAACTTATCGAAAACATGAATTTATCATTTGTCTATTTCACCGTAGCTTAGGTCAGGAGGCAAGTGCCAATCATACGTGATATGAAACAGTACCGAAATTTATTTCTAGCTCAAACTATTCCGTCTAAACGAATCTCCCCCCTCGTTACAGGTTTAAGTACCGAATAAACCATCTATCCATTTATCTATTTATCTATTATATCTATCTATCCTTGCGTAAGAGTTGAACTGAAAATAGTCGACGTGGGAGGATCACTTGGCATCGTATCGTATAGACCGGCAAGAGTTTATCAGAGTTTCAGCGAATTCCTGAACGTTTATAGAACGAGAAGTAGCCTAACGGAAAAAGAAGAAGCCCAAAAACAAAAAAAAAAAAATTAAAATTTCCAATTAATTTTTTCTAATCTATTTCGAGTAGCTAAGAAATCATGAATTTTTTACTTTTCCTTCTTTTCCCTAATTTCATGGGAATTTCCTTTTCTTTTGATCATATACATAAGAACCTATATATTATACTGTACCAAAAATACATCGCGCCAAGCATTGCCTATGTATAGAACAAAGCGCAGTAGACAGACTTAGCCGGGTTGTTTAATTTTAAAACAGGGCCAACCAACGCGGTGTCATACAAATCTCTAAAATTCTGTCAAATCGTTATCAAACGCGTATATAAAATCGCCCGTTTTTACATTCTCGATAAATTTATCCCTCGCGATTTAACGCGAAAGGATACTTTTTTTTTTACGATGTTGAATACCCGCAGGATAAAAGGATCAATTTTTTTATCCTATTTTCATCTTTTCCGCATAAGATAAAATCGACGCAAAATTTTTAAACGCGTTAAATCCGAAGATATAAGGATTTGTTAATAATTATTCAAACGACGAATTCTATCAGCTTATATTTTTTAAACCATTCGTAGCAGAAAAAAAATTCAAGGTATAAAATTGCGCGCAATTTTTTTATTTTTTAGAAAACGTATGTGTGTATTCCGTACGAACACGAATCGCGGTATATATCTCGGGTCCAAGTTTCGTTCGATATCTTGACGCTGCGGCAAAGCCAGGCGGCCAGGCGCTTGTCGCGTTGTGTGGTGGTGGGAGCTGGCGTAGTTTTATTTCTGTCTAGAGTTTGTCGGTGAAAGAGGTTGTGTATTAGAGGAATCGTTTATATTCCCTCATCCGTAATGGAGGATAGTTACACGGTGCATCGACGCCGCAAAGCGGCGGCTAGAAAACGTGAAAAAACTCCCGATCCCCCGCGTCGTGGGGACGAGGAATCCGGCGAAGATGATACCCTGGCTCGGTCAAAGATGGAAAGAATGGTCGAGGACACAGAAAACATGGCTAATGTCCACGGTATTGTTAACCAGGGTGAAAATACGCCGCGAAAAATCACCGCCGATAAAAATCCCCCGTTTAAATCTGCGGCGAGCGAAGGTAAGGAATTGACGGTAAAAGACGCGGCTGGTATCACCGAAGAGAACCAGATCAAACCGGCTGTCGAAGACGAAGTGAAAACAGTGAAAATTAAATCCCCGAAAAACGAGGAGGCCGATAAATATAAACCAGTCGAAGAGAGCGTCGCGGTTATAGACGTCAAGCCACGTGATTCTGACGTACCGGAGTCGAAGGGTTATACCGCAGGGAATGCCGAAGACGAAAAGAATTCCGGGGTAAAAGCTGCCGAGAGTTTACCGAAGGAGACGATTTCGGCCAAGAAATATGACGAGGCTGGTTGCGCAGGGTCGGAAACAATTTTGAAGAAAAATGGCGAGTCTTTACGCCCGAAGAAGCGGACTAAGGATAAATTATCGACTGATAGAAAGACGGGATACGCGACTGACTCGAGCGATGGAAATGAAAAGGTCCCGGTGGCTGTTAGGAGGAAAAAATCGCCGGAAGTACCGAGGCCGAAAATTAGCGGGGTTAAATCACAGACGCGTACGCGAACCGCGCCCAACGACACAGACGAGGATAGAAACACGTCGAATAACGAGTCGAGGGCTAAGCCGACGCGCGAAAAACGGCACGTTAGCAAACACAGATATTCCACGGGCACCGAGGACGAGGGGCCGGTGAAAATCGATCCGAAAATCGGGGATAAACAAGGAGAAACATCGACGGATTTAGAGCAGAGGGTTAAACTGAGAGAAAAACGCTCCGTGAGCAGACATCGATACCCGAGTGACACCGACGAGGAGTATTGTGGAATGATGAAAAAGAGCGATACGTTCCCCCAGAAATCGTCAGATAAACATATAATAAGGAGATCCGCATCGGAGATTAAGAAGCAAATAATTCCACTGAACGACGACAGTTTGATAGAGGATTTCGCCAAGGCGCAGGAAGACTACCTGCGAAGAGAGCGTGGAATAATGGCCCCTGATTTTATCGACGATAATTATCCTGGGAAAATGTCGGATTCGAAGATTTTAAGAAAGCGGAAATTAGCCGTGCTGCATTCCGACCCCGATGAAATCGCCAAGAACAGAGAAATAGAGGCTGTCAAATTACCGGGTGAAAAGAGGTCCTGGTTTTCGTGGTTGAAATTATCCAGGAAGAAGGAGAAGACCGACGATCCATCGCCCGATAAACGCGGCGTGGTTATTCCTAATGAGAAAGTATCGTTTATGGAATTTCTCCGAGCCCTGCAAGAGATTGTATCCGAATTCAAGGCATACGTGGATCAGAATCCAAAGGAAACGGCAGCTCTGAAGAGAATGCGAAACTGCTGTATCGGCGAGCTTATTCTCGTGATAATATACTGCGGCCTGGGAGCTTTCGTCTTCAGATTCACCGAGGGAGCGTTCGAGACGTTTTATAAATGCGGTGTGAAACGAGTCAAAAGAGACTTCCTCGACAATCTGTGGAACTATAGCCACAACATGAGAGAAGAGGACTGGAAGAGCATGGCTCGCAGAAAACTCATGGAGTTCGAAGAGCAATTGCACAACGCCCATGAAGCCGGGGTCCACTCTTACAGCGGGCAGAAAAGCTGGACCTTCTTAAACGCCGTGTCGTATTGTATCACCGTGATAACAACTATCGGTGAGAAAAAATTGGGGAAAGGAATCTCGCTCCGCGCCCTTTTTGCATAGATAGTAGTCGCCGGCCTGTGTTTCCTCCTATCTCCGAATTACCTAGCTTTAAGAAATCCGACTTGCAAATATATCCGAAGGAAAAACTCTGCGACAAGTAAACTCGCAACGGTTATTAACATTTTATGTAAATATATATCAGACGATTCTATTCCCTCCGAACTTTTTCTGTTCACCAGGTTACGGTCATATATCACCAAAGACGCTGGCTGGCAGAGCGATAACGATAGTCTACGCGATATTTGGTATTCCAATATTTTTAATAATACTCGCCGATTTCGGCAAGCTTTTTACACGAGGTATAAAATTCCTCTGGGCTTTCGTGCGGAGGCTTTACTATACCGGAAGTTGCAGAAAAGTTAGAAGAACGGGACCGGTTCAAGTGAGCAATCCTCTAAACTTAGAAAATATCCTCATTTTTTGATAAAATACAGAATTTCTTTAATAATTTTTTCCCAGGAGGTAATGAAAGGCGTTCAATTGGTCTACGACTTCGCTACCTTCAGGAGACCTTCCCAGTTCAATCAGGAAGAAGTCGAGGAAATGCAGAGGCAGCAAATACACGCTGAAACGGTATTAAACTTGGACGGAAATGCACCCGTACCCGAAACACCGGGTACACCAGCAATGTCGAACTTCGCGATCGACGACGAATTCAACCTCCCAATTTCCGTCGCTATATCGATATTACTTGGCTACATATTCATCGGTGCTACCGCATACCACATGTTCGAGGAGGATTGGGATTTCTTTGAAAGTTTCTACTTCGTATTTATATCCATGAGTACAATAGGATTCGGGGACTTCGTGCCTGAGGTAAAAATGATATCATCATACGCGGTTGATAGATGAATATGATTTATAGATTAGAATTTCATTTGCTGTGTTAGAAATACTTAAAATTAGCAATTGGTACGTTGATCAGTAAATTCATAAGCGTCAGATAATACATCAGACTTTTTTCCCCCTTTATTTGATGATTAGTTTATTAATTTTATTCTGCTTCATTTTTTCACGGTGGAGTTCAGCAGGTAAGCTCAAAATGAAAGATCAAAGAATTACACGTATATACGCCCACAATTTCTTCAAAGCCAAGCTGGGAAAAGCTCAAAGAATTTATCACACCGATAATTATACCGTATATTGTATGAAGAGTATAGAAAATAATTAGCGATAACTGCTCGGCTCAATTAACTCGCGATAAAAATGATTAAAGAGAATCGTTCTTTCCCATATTATAGAATCCCTTTTTCATGATGTTCTCGATCGTCTATCTGGTATTCGGTCTCGCGCTAACGTCTATGTGCATTAACGTCGTGCAGGTGAGTTCGAAAGATGTGAGAATTCGGATAAACTAAGAAGAAAATATAATTTCCTTACATTCTTGTATGATTATTTGACAGACGGTGCTTTCCGACTCTTTCAAGCAAGCTAGTCAGAAAATTAGTGCAACCATCGGGTTCGAGGTACCGCCTGAAGAAGGGGAAGAAGGTTTTCAAGCAGAGGGTGGAGTGGAAGAGGTTGAAGCGGCTACAGCCGACGTCCAGATTACAGTTAAGGAGGAAGAAGCCCGGGAAGAAATAGCCCCGAAGGCTAAGCAGGAAGACGTCGATGTTTAGATGAAATGTGAGTCGAAACAAAAGCGAAAGAAAAAAGAAAGAGGAAGAAAATCAATCGAGGGGGAAAAAAGATAATATAATTATAATATTACACGGAATATATTCACAGTCTGATTCGCAAATAAACGATACACACATTTTGGCTGCTTTGAGGTAAAAATTAAACCTTGTCACGTAACGCGTATATATGCATATTCAAAGATTTTATTATTATTGCTATAAAGATATACACGTAAGTATACGTTTGATGTCGGTCTAAGTTTTTGTGAAAAAAAAAGGAAGCTGTTTCTTCTATCTTCGCGTAACAAGATTAAGAATTTGGCAAAGTTTTACGCTATGGAATAACGAAGATAATGGATTAATTATCTTTCAAGATTTTTCGAATATATCAATACACATATTTTGTCGCAGATTATTGATTAGATGAAGCAAAAACGAAACGATAATTATACTGCTCGATCTATACAGCCGTTAATCGCGTATACCTATTATAAGCTAAATGCGTGAATGCTATTAAACTTAAACGTTAAAAACGGGGTTAAAAGAGAACGTCGACGTTTTAATCACAACTTCGCCATATATGCTATATCTGCCAAATAAAGGAAAAAAAACTTTTTTAAGAATTATTTATTTTTTTATAGATTAGGTAGCGTTTATTATCGACAATAAGCGATTACCGCTATATAATACGCCTTTTTATTATACGAGAATATGATATTTTTACATTTTTCTTTCGTTCTTTAATTCATTCTTTCTAACTATATCGTATATATATTTGTATTATATATTAATTATTATCCTGTAAGCTCACACCGATGTAAATTTACAGCTTCGATTATATGAAAATCCGAATTTTTAACGAACGTAATTATTATTATTATTATGATTATATTATAATAATATATATTGTAATAATTTGTAGTGAAATTTTATTCATAATTTATAATTAAGCTGTATAATTATTTTGGTGTGGCTGCAGTATAGTTTATTCGTTTTCATTTTATTTTTTTTATTTATTTGTCTTTTTTTCGAATTAAACAATCGAGTGCTAATAGGATAAATTAAACTAATTTTTAAGTGAGGATATTAATTGCCATATATCTGCCCTAATTATGAAATGTAGTGCTGCAAAACGCACCGAAATCTTGTGCCTTTTAAGAAGAGAAATATGTTCTTATTAATATTTATCTAGTCTTTATTGCAAATACTATGCATGTGATACATTTATTGAATAATATTACTGAAGTAACTTTTTTTGTTTTTTGTTTTTTTTTTTCTGTTTCTTCTTCCTCTTTTTCTTCTTTCTCTAATATTATATAGTATATAATATCGTATAAGATATAATTAATACCATTATTATAATACTATATATACTCTTGCCGTGCAATGCATTAAATACGTACATTGAGGTAAAATCTCGACGTAAGATAATATGTTATATTATGAATATATATTATATATTATACAAGCAACTTTTACGAATTATTCAAATTTCGTCATTGTTTGAAAATTATTTATGGATAAATAATAAATATTCAAATAAATGCAAGCTTTAATTCGTAATTCCACCCATTCCCCTATTTATGTAAGTACGATATAATTGTGATCTAAATTTGCGGTAGAAAAGGGGCTTCTACTATAAGCCAAATACCTTTATCGAGAAGAACGAGTTTCAGAGACTAGCGAAGAAAGAAATAAAGAAAGAAACATTTCGATTGAAGATAATTTTATTCCATACGACTATAGATTTTTTTTCAATAATATAAATTTCTTTATCACGAAGAAGAATCTAGAGATATCATATTATTTTTATGTTAAAAAATCTGAAAAATATCAGTTTTCCTCTATGAGTTAATTACTCCTCTGCATAGTCTTTGCAGAATTCTTTTTACCTATTTAATCAAATTTCAATATTTTTTTCTTCTTTTTTTTTTTACCATATTTTATGAATTTTATTAACATCGTATCCCAAACTTATCAATAACTGCGATGCCGGTCGGAAAATTCGACGGTTTAATTTTTCCTGCGAAGCAATTTAAACTCGACTGCCAGTATAGGCGATATCATCGTCAGTAGAAAAGAAATTCCTAACAGTCGGTATAATATCTCTTGCGAAGAATTTATCTACAATAGTATAACGCGTATCATTCGAAGCTATATACGTTTAAGCGCGTGTAAAATGCGGAAAAGGAAATAAAAGAGATAAGAAGAAGAAAAGGAAGAACAAAAATCGCATACCAATTGCGAATACGAGCTTTTGCATCGATCGGGGGATAGGTACCTACCGGCAGCAGTCTAGTTTCATATTTGAAAATAACAGGGGCGCCGTATACGCTTGGTCAAAGGGATTTTCTATAAACTCGTGAAAAACTCAAGTTGCAATTTATAAACAGTTCATATTTGCGTTATAATGTATATGATATATTTTTTTCGCATGTTCGAAAGAGTAAAATAAAACACTAAGGGATTAGATGAGATGAGATAACTAGGTGTATGCATAGATGGAAGGCGATTCCTACTTAATTATTAAAAAACAAAAAAGGACCGAAAATCAACGGCAAAAATTATCAAAAATGTGTGATAAAGAACTTTTTTGATTCTCATCTTAAGATTAAAAAAAATAAAAAAAATTCCTTACCTAATCCCGCATCAAGTTCAAGGACAGAGTAGGTACATATCCTACGCTAGAACTGTCGCATGTTAGGTATCGATTCCTACGACCTTCTATTACCATATATCTAGCCGTGAACACATTCTGAATGACGAAGGCAATTGGCACCTTCCTTGGATATCTATCCGAAATTACTGGCTCCATGCCTCGCGGGTGTTTATCGAAGTCGGATAATTTGACGCAACACTTCTCGTTCATTTTTATTTTTCGCAATTTTTTTATCGCAATTTTTTTATTTTTTGCAATTTTCATTGTAGGCAGATGGATAGGTAGACGAGTATCCGATTTTCATTCTTTGTTGAAAATTTCATCGTGCAATAGCTATACGGTTATAGATATAATGCGGAATGATGCGGAAAAGAGGAATTGCATTGTTCGAGACTTTATGGCTATTTGAAATTGGCGTTCTGTATCCTTTGACGTGTTTCGTGTATCAATGATAGGTATAATATCGGAGCCGGACCTTTGAAACTGTTTTCTGAATCAGCCCAGTCCTTCCGAGTTCAGAAAAATCCGATATTATAGAGATATATATTCGTATATGTTATACGGGATATTCCGCAAGGGATTTATTTCGCTAAAACGTTTTCTTTCATGTATTATATATATCTAGGTATATATAGGTGACGGGGGAAGAATAACCGCAATCCTTAAATGGTTAAACGAAAAGACAAGATATTGCTACTCTTTCGATGCAGTAAACCGCATTCCCCTAATCCAGTCAATAAAATGATAGACAAAAAAATGAGTTAAAAACTAGATTCGATCGATTATTTCATCGCCGATCATATATTTCATCAAAATTCACAACGTCGAGCTGCGATTCAAAGTTTCAATAAAAAAAGGGGTAGATCAAAGCCTGTGTTAACTCTCTCGCCATATAATCGTTGGCGAAAAATCGCGATTTTATAAATTTGCGTGTAAAATTCCAAGTTTTACGAATTTTCTGTCATACGAGTAAAACTGAATTCTCCGATATACAAAGAATCTATGTTCCCGAATACAAGATGTTAACAAGAAATTGGCGATTATTTTATTTTCTGAAAATTTCATCGATGCCGAAAAACGCGATTTTGTTTCTTTTCCTCTCATTTTTTTCCGCTTATCTTCTCGTTTTCTTCAACCATTATATGGAGATATTTGTTATACACTAGGTATAAAAATATAACTAAGGAATTATTCTTCGTGTCGGAGAACGAGAACCTGAGTGAGACTTACCTACCGTTGCGCGGACCCGGCGCTGTTAGAGGGTAGTTTTCTGTTGGCAGGCGCAGGCACCCACCAGGAGGCCGCATCAACCCCGAAGACTGAGCGAGACGACAGTGTGCCCCGATCCGCCGCAGTCGTAGTAATCGTGAGCACGGTTTTTTCTTTTTTCTTCTTTCTTCCGAGGAAAAAAAAAAAAAAAAAAAACGACAAAACAAAATTAACCAAAGATAATAAATAATAAATAATAAATAAAATTGAAATCAAAAAAAAATATATATATAAATAATTCATATTTTAATGAACTTTATATACTACCGGAAGCTCGCGGTTTCATTTAAATAATTAATACAATAATACGATGCGCTCAATAAACTATTATGAATGAAATAGTGGAGGTGCAGGATATAATCGCTATTATTCGGACTGCAGCTACGCGAATTCAAGCTCAAATTTCTTGCAATCATGTACGAAAGTACACCAATGCAGTGGCAAAGAGTTGGCTCCAACTCAACCCGGAGATTTCAGATTCAAAAATTACTTAGGCACTCGGTGCAAGGGGTGAAAAAATTCTAAAACGTATAAATACGGATATATATCAATGAATATTTGTCGACAAAAAATATAAGGAATTCAATTTCACCGATACAAATATAATAAGACGTGAATCAGGTAAAACAGTTCTACCGACTCCGGGGTAGTTATTTCGCAAGATATTATCAAAATCTTGACATTTTTATTTCAACTTGTTTTCCTATTTTTTTATTAGATAATTCTCGATTTTTCTTACGCCACGAAATTTGGGTCGTACCTTTTCGGTCGGTTTTTTTCACTGGAGAATTATTTCACCGCGTTCTTTCTTCACCCCCAATTTTTTATTTCATTTTATCGATAAATCGAAGAACGGTGTGTTTCGAAAAGTTTGATTTAAAAAAAAAGAAATATCGAATATATATATGCCTACGTATATGTATTATTCTTATTTTAGAATGCCGCAAGTTAAGCGTCAATGCGGAACAATAAACGCGCTCAAGAGTATTTCTATATAGACGCGATTGTATGGAAGCTTGCGTACCTATAACCAAGACACAAATCTATATTCATACGCAGGTAGAATATGTGTCTATAAGGTATAAGAGAAACTGGATCGTTGGATTCCGTCAGTTTAATTAGAAAATCAGATCTTATATACGATTCGCGGTTGAACTTTGGCCGTTTCGAATATCGCGTTACGTCATTACGGGGCATAATATTGTATTACATAATTAACAGTATATAGCGATTAGATTCATCCACATACATAAAACATACGTACATACGTACAAAGACGAAGTAGATATCTGGATATAAAACAGTTCCGAGATAAATAAGATACACTTGCTTCCATATTAGCTTCAATATTAAATAATTACAACGTCAATTAACAAACCGCACTGCGATTCACCCAGTCACTCATTTTATCATTGAAGTTTATTCTAAGATTTCCACGAAGCCCGGTAAAAGCTGAGGCCACGGACAGACCGTGTCGAGATATTTAGTTCTTCCTCATTTTCTATTCACATCTAGAAGAAGTACGTGAAGATTTTTTTTATAAACGTGTCAAAATCTTGCGAAAAATTGGTCCATATTCGAGAAAACTTTTTTTTTTTTTTTTTTTTTTTAATACCATTCTTAAGAATATAGGTGTTACTTCATTATGGGAACTACGAATTAATTCGAAATTTTATCCTCGAAATTGTTACACCAAAGTTAACGCATCGAATTTTTCGTAGAGAAAAATTCAGTCTTAGATTACCATAGGAAATCAATCGATGAACTTTGTTGCGTTGATTCCGAATGAAATATGGTAATAATAATTTAAACATTTCTCGAAAACTGACGAGTCTTGTTACAGCGAATAACAAGTATGATGAAGAGATATTTGATAAACTGAAAGAAGCTGAAATAGAATTTCTCGACAAGCCGCGTATTCTGTTCATTCGTTGGTATGGTTTTACCTCGTACAAGATCGAGTGATGTCTCGACTAAAACCCGACAGATTTATTCCGGGCGAATAGTCGAACGTACAGAAGCGATTTGTGACAAGCAATGATCGAGTAAATTGGCTGATTCAAGACACGCGAGGAGAAACGAAAAGGCCTTCTGATTTATCCTCCGATATAAAAAGTGCGTGCGGTTTGATATAGGAGAAAAGTGGTGAAAAAATATAAAATCGTCAATCTCCACCCTGCAGGGGAAAACGGTAAAAAGTAAAAAGGGGGCGAGAAGTAAAAGAAAACCTTAACTAAACAGGATTGTGCGAATGGATGATAATAAGAAGAAAAAAATGTTAACGATGAAGCGAAACGGGTGAGAAAATCGTCTATATATCATGATAAATGTGATGGCTGCATCGTCAACAACGACTTTACCTAGCAGGGATGAGCCAACTTCAATTCCCGGAAACACATCGAACGTAACTTCCGCCCCCGTTGGTAATCCGACGGTTGAAAATCTCCCCGATAACGTGAACGTATTGGTAGTTGCCCTCAAGGGTATAGTGATGGGGACTATAATAACGACAGCAGTATTGGGAAACGCTCTAGTAATAGCAAGTGTCCGAAGACATCGTAGATTAAGAGTAGTAACGAATTGTTACGTGGTTAGTTTAGCAGCGGCAGATTTACTCGTAGCAATATGCGCAATGACGTTCAACGCCTCCGTAGAACTATCCGGTGGTAGATGGTTGTTCGGTAGGTTTATGTGCGACGTGTGGAGTTCACTCGACGTGTATTTCTCTACCGCTTCGATCCTACATCTCTGCTGCATCAGCGTCGACAGATATTACGCGATCGTTAGTCCGCTGGAATACACTGTTATAATGAGGCAAGGGACTGTTTCCTGCATGCTCGGATCGGCCTGGGTTCTCCCAGCTCTGATAAGCTTCATTCCAATATTTATGGGCTGGTATACGACCGAGGAACACTTGGATTTCATGGCGAAAAATCCAGAGGTAAGAATCAGAACCCTTTTCGAAATTACAATCATACATTTCCAACGAACGCGAAATATTACCGCCAATTTTCAGGTATGCGCTTTCGTCGTGAATCGAGCATACGCGATGATAAGTTCCTGCGTATCGTTTTGGATACCGGGTCTCGTGATGATCGTAATGTACTGCAGAATTTACAAGGAAGCAGTGAGGCAGAGGAAGGCGTTGAGTCGTACCTCGAGCAACATTGTTCTGAACAGTGTACACCAGCACAGATCCTCAACGAGACATCATCATCATCAACAGCTTTTGCTACAAGCTGCAGCCGACACTGGCGAACTGGCTTTGCACACAGCCCAATGCAAAGCACCGACTGAACTAAATGCCATCAATGGTAAGTGATCGAAGAATTTCTTTTCTTTTCTTTTTTTCACGAGCTGGTATTATACCTAAATATGTCTGACCTGATCCTGTCTCTTTCGCATTAGGGTAGATATCGATTGTTGTACAAACGACAGCCAGGTCGGCAGTATTTTAGGGAAAATATTTTTTCCGAGAATCTCTAAGGCAGAAATAAAAATTTAAGGAAATTTTATATATACATAGGGTAAAGTAGTGTGTGCGGAGTCTCGTAGGATCATATGCAAATTTTCTGTGTCGCGGGTGTATGTATATGGGTAGATGTGATCGTTTCATGAATATATATTTCAGTTTTACGAGCAATCACGATCCTAAAGACTCGCAAGCATTTTTCACGTAAGGGTGAAACTGAAGCTGAACCTGATCGAGGTTTACGTTAAAATATGCATCGATTTATAGGAGGGCGAAAATCATCCTGAAGATTTCCATGATTTTTGCATTGTTTGTAACGAAAAATGAATCTTCTTACACTTGTACAAAATGAGGGGAATATTTTTCTGCCCTATCTTGTCGAGCCCTTTTCCAACAATTTTTCCAATTTCAAATTTATTTTCAACAAATACTGTTAAGCGGAAAAACAAGTGTAGGTGGTAGGCGAAGTACATAAATTATCTTTGGATATTTAATCCGAAGAAACGGTTCGTTAATACAAATGCCGTTTCCTGGCCCGGGGTGATTCAATCCCATATAAATCCATACAGGGTATATATAAGGATGAAAATTATTTGCGGAAAATGTATTAAAATACTGCGACTAAGAATGCGGGATGAAGTTAAAAAAGATTGAAATTTTTTAAATTGAAAACCGTTATCGAGGGATTAAATTTAGAGTAAGAAAACGAGCAGCGAGACTAGGTTGTAAATTACTTTATTTTACCTGACAGCTAGCAGCCCCTTAGGCTGGACTCGTATTTTACTTTTATTTGCTTTATTAATTCAGGTTTCGTGCGACACGCGGTTATCTAAATGAGGTTCTTCCACCTTTCGGGAAAATTAACAACCTCAAGGTTCCAGGTTACAGGATGATCGTCCTTCGTCGTAAAAGAAAAAAATAAAGAAAGAAATAAAGAAAACTTTATCGAGTAAAGACTGATGACGAAACGATGAGAATTGATCAGCTGAAAATCAAAAGCTTCGTGATTTATCCCGTAATCGATATTTCCAAAGGTAATGTGTGACGAGATACTAGACTGAACGGATCCTATGTACACATTTCTGATTGCGGTTTACCTACCATTCATCCCTCTTCCCTTTAGCGCTAAATAAGGATTATCAACGTATGACGAAGCGAGGATTCCTGAATCCTTCAGATCTGGAGGCTCATCCCGTCATACATAGATATCTGTACATACGCCGTACATACATACATCAGGCATGTACGTATACCTGAAATATTCAGGACGCGAGAGTAAATGAAAAACCAAATGGGAAAAATCGTTGCTTTAAGAATATTTTGGCTGATTGATTAAACCGGGAAACCTTTGCGAGCCTTTTCTTCTCTGTCTCGTTTATAGCTCACCTACACCTATCTATATACATATACGAGAAGGTAGATTTATTTACCGAACGGTTTTTGGCTAACCCCCGAGATTTTTACAGGTTAAATTTATTCCCGAAATCGTGGAACCTAACCCTCCCTATAAAAGTGGTTCTAAATCAGAAGGGCGGTTTCGCGAAGTTTAACAAAAAGCGAATCTCCAAACTTTATGTACCTAGGCACTCGTCGACTAGAAATAGGTTTCAGCATCTATACCTGAGAGGTATAAATTCGTGACTATGATACACGGGTCTAATAGTAAAAAAAGTGATTATTTTCGTGATCAACGACCATTGAATTCGACTATTTCGAGCACCGCAGTGCGGGGAAGAAGATCAAGCCTCCTGATTTCCAATTCATGATTTAGGGTGTATCCCATGACTTTTGGGGCTGGCAGGTAGCACACATGACTTACTGGCAAACTCCGCGATCTCGCGTAGTCTTTGGTAGACAACGCGTATCCAACTTGGCTTTGAATATCGCGAAAGCTGTCGTCCCAGATGAAAGACGTTACCGCAGGTGGCGCCCGCGGATCCAATCTGCAAATGAGTCGCTTTATAGAGGAAGATAGCGTCAGTTGATTTTTCAAACGGGAAAGAAGACTTCGAGAAGGTGTTAAAATGCTCGAAATCCGTATACGTAGTTGTGTCGTTTTCACTTTACCAGATTTTCACGTTTTTATGTAAAAAAAAAAACAAGAAATTACTGGGAAATGCAGAATTCGAGGTAACTTTGTTTAGCTCTAGCTACTGCCAACACCGCGTTGAATATCGATTCGTTCTATGCATTTTGTACATGAAAATCCTTGAGGATTTAATCATGCACGCTTTTATAGAGACCTGAATAAATCGACTATCGCAAGGACGTTGTGAAAAGTTGTAGAAATCCTCGGGACTTTTGATCAGCGAGCAGACAATAAGTCCTATTCTACTTGGGTATACTCCTTATTCCGATTTCCGTGCCATATATGTATCAAAAGCAAGAGAATCTCTTTATACCCGATTTAACGAACTATTTTTCCTTTCTTATCATTCTCGTCTCGTTTTTTTTTTTTTCTTTTCCGAACCCTTAGAAACAGAAATGAAGCTACAATCGCCGATCCTTACACCCAAAAACTTGTTAAACACAGTTCAAAGTGAATTTCAAACGGTAATTATAAACCCACCGACTTATTCCAAGATACGTATATAATTCCGTAACAAGTTCTGGGAAACTTATCAGCCTGTCTAGAGTTTGCTATACGAATTATGATTTACGTTTAGCTTAAATAATCAACAATCGATCTCATACACCAAGGTTTCTATATACAGCTTATTACCTGAACGCTATAGAAATATTGGACATAATATTGTGAAATAGTTGAATTTTTTTCTTTTTCATTCCTTATTTCAATGTCTTTATAGATTTTCAAATCAAATTTATCCTCTAGTTATAGTTTCATAAATATATGAAATTTTCTATTATACAGCTATATATACGTATATCTACGCAGATGCGTAATTTACTTGTGTAAATAATTCATTTCGATTCGGGGATTTCGATGCAATTGCAATTTTCCAATTCGTATAACTTGAGACCGAGTTAATACTTCATCTATACATTATACCTATATATATAGGTGTCTGTCGATACAATTCCAAACTATTGCATGTTATACAGGTATTGTGTGTATTTACTGCAAGAACGTACGGGTATACCCACGGTTTTAATCAACTTTGCAAAACACTATCTGCATCGGAAAATGGAAATGTTAATAAACTCGCGCGTTTAATCAAACTAACGATGATAACGACGATATAATAATAATCGCATTAACGTGGGGAATTTTTCTTGAAATGGTTTTTTTTTTTATAATTTTTTTTTTTTCACTGTTTAAGAAAATTTGCGAAATTTCGTGTCCGCGATACTTCAGTGCGCATCTTTATTCACGTTAAAACTTTCAGATATAATGTAGATTTATTACCCACCAGGGATTTCCCGGCTTCAGTATAAAAGTAGAACGACCGTTAAAAGTTGAAAACAATGGAAGGGTCATGAGTCAAGACTTGAGTCTTGAACGAAGAGGCTATGTAAAATAACTTTGGCGGTAAGAAGAGAAGAAGAAAAAAAAAAAACAGAAAAAAAAAGGGAAAAGAAGAAGATAGAGAGAGAGAGAGAGAAAGAGAGAGACATAGAAAAAGATTTTTTTGGATATCCTGCAGAAGGATTTCACCATCTTAAATTATAACTTTCATAAGCAATAAATAATTCAGCTCATATATGTATATTTTTTTTTCCAAGAAAACGTTCAATTTCTACAAAAAAAAAATCAATTAAATATAATTTTCTTATAATTTTTTTTTTTTTATTTACGAAATTTTAAGATTGACGAGTTTGATATTCAAATGCGAGAAATAACGTGAAAAGAAACAAAGAAATGAATAATGACTGAAATTTCGTACGTCTTCTTTGTGATATTGAATTATTAATCAATACATAGGTATATATATTATGTATCTGCATTTCTTTTATGTAACTAATTGATGTACCTCCATAAATCTGGTTGTATAACAATTTGTATAATTATTCGGTAGACTGGTTATGGAAGTAGAGGTACTTCGTATAAGGTATAGTAGTATTATTCAGCCTAAATTAGATTTGATTCCCTTCCACTCTTGTCAAAGCCGCTGAGTGGAAGTATGAGGTCAAGTGTTCCACTGGGTTGTGCGTTGGCTAACTAAGATTTGCATAATACAACGTTATCCTTCCTTATACACCGAAAGGGAAGCGAAAAAGTGGAAGCGGTGAAAGAGGGAGATAATACCTCCTCAGAGACTTCTACTCCTCTTTCACCTGAACCTCGATTCCAGCCTTCACATCTCCTTTAATATCAAACCTCCTGTATTATAACAATAGCGCCTATACCTGCACCACCATCAGCAGTATCGTTCATACACAAAGCTTGCTTTTCACCCGATAAATATATATTTTATATTTTATATTTTATATTTTATATCTTATATCTTATATTTCAAACAATACAACGTGAACTGGTCCAATCAGACAGTCCGACGTGAAAAGTAGCGAGAAATTATCACTAATTTATTATCCTTTCTTCCAATTATCATAGAATGTTTAATAACCGAAGAAGCCTCTAATCTTCTTAAATTTATCGATTCTGACTGAAAAATAAGTACCTAGATACAAATAAAAAAAAAAAAGAAAAAATTCCAAGCTACTGCAGTTCCAGACTACTTCTTCTTTATCCGTTTCCATTAATTTGATCCTAGGAGCTTTTGGAAATTTTTATAAATTCAAGGGCAAAGGATTAGATTTTTTTCCAGCCCAAAGTCTATCCTAGCCCTTGCATATACACCTGTTCCAGTAAAGCACTTCAAATAAGCAATGTAAGATTCTACGGAATTATTCAAAAGTCTTTTCGCTCTCCTTTCCCGCTAGTCTTTTTATACAGGGACTAAAGGTATAGCTTCTAATTGCAATTACGGACCCGCATTTTACTCCGGAATAATCAATCGAGGAAGATTCGACAGGTGATAAATATAATTGCGAAAAGAAAAAGAGGTTGAAGAAAATTTCAGAAATTATATCAAGGTATGTGTGTGTGTCTATACGGCGAGAATTTGCACTTGTGTATTAGGGAAGTAAACCGTCGGTGACAAAGTGCGCTCAGCCAAGAGGCAAGTCGGCGGATGGTATATACGTCTTAATTTACAACTAATGAGGTTCATCCTGTGCTGTAATTCTTTAGTAAGAATAAGAATCCCGGACAAGCCGTTTCAATCAGATACCTAAAAGGGGATGTACCGTTCCGAATTTTCAGTGATTTTTACAACTAAGAAGAAATAAAAAGGATAGAAAATGATATGAAAAAAAGGTGAGAATTACATTCAATTTTTATTTGGTGAAAAAATTCAATCGTTTCGTTCATTTCATTTCTTCTATTTTAATCGCAATTTCAAATAACGACACGGTAGTTGCTATCGTATATACCTGTATGTCTATGTATTTGTATAGGTAGGATACGACGATGAGAATCAATTTAACAGATGATTGAATTCCGGGCTTAATAGGGTCGCGATTTTATGGCCACGGTACAATTTCGTGATATAAAAATTCGCAATTTGATGGCAATTAATTCGCTCAAAGAAGGGTGTATTTATTTATAATAAAGCCACGCTCCCTAGGTCACTTGGGATCTTGCAGTAAGTGGTACGTAAAGAAGAACGAGCGAGGCAGGTAGGTAGGTACCTCGAGGTTCTCTCATTACACGAAATTCCGTCTAAAAGATCCGCGATCCTGTATACCTACAGCTAGCTGACGGAGGAATTTGATGAAATAATTTCACTCTACGAATTCGAGGTAAAATTTGTATATTTTAATGCGAAAACCTCGTGAAAAGTAAATCGATCCGTTTTCCACCCTGTACGAGATACAAAAAAGAAAAAAAGAAACGGGACACCCTTTATACCTCATATTTATCTCTCACAAGCCAGCCTCTTTCAAGGCTTGAGGACACCGCGGGATTCGTATATATATAATACGAATTCGCGAAACGCGATTCTCGAGTGGGAATTGCGCCTAGCCTCAATTTAACCAGACTTGCTGGTGTATAATAAGCAGCGAGTTTTCCTCTCTTATTTTTTTTTTTACTTTTTCCTCTTTTTTTTCTTTCTTTCTGTTTCTGTATTTTTTTTTTTTTGCACGCGAAATAAATTTTCAAATCTTTCATCTGACGTGCGGGGAGTTAGGTTTTTGAAAAATTGTCCCAATTATATTGCATATATAGGTCATTGAACGATCAATTGAACGGAAAATATAAAACCAGGTTCTCTATTTTTTATATATTTTTTTTTTTTTTTTGCAAATAAATTTTTTGCTAAACGTTGATAAACCGGCTTCGTTTGTTTGGGGATATCGAATTGAAGGTAAAAATAAAATGGGCAAGAAAAAAAGTAAATTGACTGAGATATAGGTATATAGGTACGTCGTTGAGTCTTTTGAGAATTTTTCCTTTTCTTTTATGTTTTTTTTTTTTTTTTCTTCTCTCTTCTCGCCTGCACGCGGAATCCTTTTGATAGAATCGAATCTCCAGAGGCACTATCGAAGGAGCAATAGAGGGTTGTTTTGAGGCGCTAAGTGGCGCCATTCCTGGTTTATCTGGGATGGGAAGAAGAGCTTTTCCTTGGGGTTTGAAATAGGGATGAAGAGACCGAAGGATACAGAGGGGTGGTTAGACTGGGGCGAGGTCTGGGTCGCGTTCGTTCGTGGCGAGGTTGCCATTACGAGAGACCTTGCGACTACTTTTCCCTCCGTAGATCCCTATCGTATAACGGGCATTTTTACCGTCATGCAATGCTGCAGGTTGCCCTCGAGTGGCTCGGGGTGTATGTATTCGCTAGTGTTTGCGCGCTCGCGCGCTATCGTCATATCACACTTTTCTCTCGACCTCAACATTCTCTACTACCAATTAGACTCTAGGATAAAACCGTAATTACACTCTACCCTATACTACCTTAACGTATACCCCGGAAGTTCCGGTTAGGAAAAGAACTCCAGGATATATACGTATACAGTACTTGACAAAACCTCGACTCGTACGTCAGTTAATTCCGCATATCTGCAGCCCTATAAAAATCGACTCAAATTTTATGTCCCTCTAATTCTACCACATGAAAGAAAGAAAGAAAAAAATAATTAAATTATTATACTATAACTATATATATAAATTATAATATTTCAATGAAAAAATTTTCATTTTTAATTAAGTCCTTCAAATTTTTTTTTTCTTCTTTTTTCTTTTTACACCGATATCGTTCGGTCAGTATTAATTACAGTCATGGATGGGAAGTTGTATAAAAATTATACGCGTAGATATGATAATTTTTCTTCAATATTATCCCACACAGGATTAAAAAATGTAATATATTAGAGAAAAAGGAATGAAAAAAATGACGAATTATTGATCCCGACGCGGTATATATAGATAATATAATATAGAATATATATATATATAAAACCGAGTGAATTATCGACTAATTTTAATTATAAATATGGAGGAGTTAGATATATATAATTTGTCGAAGTGTCTTTTATTCACTTGGGTCAATAATTTTTCACATTTTATTTTCATTCGTACTAAAATCACGATGCGAATTCATATTATACAGTATATATTCTGACCCTTGCAAAGAAAAATATATTTGAACGGGTGGGATATTACATATTTTATATAGCATACCTACATATCGGAAGAAAATCGTGTATATCCTCTTATATATCGTCATATTTTATTTTATTTTCCATCATTTCTGTATATATATATATTCTTCTCGATTTTTTTTCTTTTTCTTTTTTCGTCCTTCTCTTTTTCTTCTTCGCTTCCTTTTCTTTAATTTTATTATCACTGCAAAGAACGACATACCTACCTACCCTACTATGTACCTTATATACAATTTCTTTAACGCATGCCACTGATCAAAAGATGAGGGAATTTCATCCCTCAGTACCGGCACAGAATCTGAACGTCGAAAAATGATTTCATTTGATTGGCAGCTCGCCGAGCTTTTATTCCCTGATTTTTTCGACGGCTTCTTTTTCAGCACTCGATCATCGCTGGCTGATTGAATTCTTTGTGATTTTTTTCCCGGATCTCCGAATTCACTACTACAGACTGATAATTCATCAAATAACCGATATGTATACCTACCGTATAGTTGAGGGATACGAAATCGCGTCAATACTGTTAATCAATCGTAATGAACGAAGAAAATAAAAAAGAAAAAAAAAATTTCTCATTAATTCGATCAGAACTTTGTTTTTTATTTTTTTGCAAACTTTTAACAATCAGGCCTGTCCAACTAACGTATTATTTATCCGGGTCTACTTCTTCTTGAAATCTTTAACCACCGTCAGGGTGAAGCAAAACTTCGTATAATCATCATCACCGGGCAGACCGAGCGGTAGATAAATGAATTGAAGAACTTTTTAACGCGGAGTTTTTTGGGCGAGAGTAGGAAGAGAAATGAAAAGAAAAGAAAAGAAAAGAAAAGAAAAAGAGGAATATGAAAATGAAATTTATTTCTGTTGATAAAATTTTCGAGCTTCGTATTATGTATTATGTTGATAGGTAAGTATAGGTAGAAAACAACGTTTCGAAGTTTCTCTACCGTTAAAGTCCGACAATAGCTAGCTTTTGTCAGGATTTAGCTAACCAAAAGCGTCGAGTATTCCTCTATATAGGGTTACCAAGTTTGTAATATTTTCCAAGGATTACGGTCGACAAGGGTGAAAGGTAGGCGGGGTAGTTGGATAGGTATAGGTCTGCATTGTGTTGAAAAAGCCTTTCGCCGGGGTCACTTCTGCATTGTATGATAACGAGACAGACACGAGAGATCACTGGAACTCTGACGTCTGTCAGAGCTTTAATACTTCGTCCTTCGTTCCACATCATATTTCTGGTTGACAATCAAGTATTACGAAGTGTTTACCGCATTTCATACACCCCGTCGCCCGCGTAAAAATCGCGTCCCAACTTTTCCTCCTAGTCTTCTTTTTCCTTACTAATCATATTTCAAACCGTAGGAAACACACAAAGAAGAAGCAAAGGGAGAGAAAAGAGAAAAAGAAAAGAGAGAAGAAAGAAAAAAAAACGCGCCGTGGCGTTATCGCCAATTTTCTGAAAGAATGTTGATTAAAAATGCCTCGTGATTTGTACTCCCTTGGGAAGAAACGGGAGAGGAAAGAGTCGAGTTGCCCCTCGGAGTTGCCTCTTCGTCACTGTCTCAAGGAAGACCGGTAAAGAGGGAAAAAGTAGGATGAATAAAGACAAAAGAATATAAAACGAGGAAAAACAAAGAATATATAAGTATAGAAATTCCCGTTGAGAATGGGACAATTTCACCGTCAACCTGAGGCTCGGTTTCGAACTCAATTTACAGTGCAATTCTTTAAAGCTTTGCCAAACGATTTCTACAGGTTATATAGAATAATGCGGTCAACTTAGAACTGCATGCAAGACGATGCGAAAAAGTGATTAAATCTTAATTCAGTTATTCCGGTTTCAGATTGCATAGTGCTTAGATTTTATCGTTTAAGTGATGCTAATTGTTAATGTCGGATTAAACATTTCACCGCACCTCAGGGTGCTTCTGCACTTCGCGAATTAGTGTCGACGTAGCAAACTGCATTACGTTTAAACTTGGCTCGTTCAAGAACACGGTTACGTATGTATATTATTACAAAGTGCACACTGATTCCCGTTGCCAAAATCCTGATAATTTCGAAGCCCAATTTTCCGGCTTCTATAACTCGAAGTTAGCCAAGCGAACGTTTATCACGTTATTTATTACAGAATACAGAATGCGCTTATACGCTTATCTCCGTGTAACATATATTGTATAATTATCATCAGCTGTCGCGGGAAACAATGGTCATTCATTCATCTCGTATACAATATTGTGAATTTTATACAATTTTCATTTCCTGTTTACTCTTTATTCTCGTCTTTCGTTTAAACGCTTATTCAAAATTCAGGTCAGGATATGTTCGAATATAAAATGCCAATTAAAGAAACAATCTATGGATATTCCAAGTTCGTTCATGGATTGAGAATAAATTTCAAAATATCACAGAGGAATATATCGTTCGAAAATTATCATCGTATAAAAAATATATATATTCGTATCTTATAATATGAAATCTAAGGATGTTTAATTAAACTACTTTCATTCGCGGTTCGTTAATCTAAAAAAAAAAAAAAAAACACCAACAACAAAAAAAAAAGAATGTTGAAATTGCTTTTATGTCAAGCAAAGTTTGTTAGGAAAGCATCTGTTGCCTCGAGAGACGAAAAGTTTGATAGTTTGAAAAAACAAAAAGTCGCCTCATTTTTATATAAGCGAAAGTAGACTTTGGGATGATATTTTTGTCAAAACGTTTGTTATAAATGAAGTGTTTTTTTAAAACCATAATTTTTCCTCATATATGCGATTTGCATTTTCCGCATACGTTATAGATCGTGAATATGCAAAAACTGCGATTCCCTCCTTTGTTCGAACGGCAAATTTGAAAGCGTCAATTTATAACCCGTGTTAAGTTTTCAACTCGTTATAGCCATCACGTCATGGGTAAAGCTGCTTGGAAACGGGTACCCACTTCGTACAAATTAGCTAATTATAGTTTCTCGTCATTAATCAAGCGGCTGTACCGATCAAGAAATAAATTCTATACTATAGCAGTTCAGTCGCAGGCTAAACGGCGAGTAAAAATAATTCCAGCGCATCAATTAGCCTCGATATATTATTTTCTTCGTATAGTTTTATTCATTCTCGAGTAAGTATGTAGCTGTGTTTAATTTTTCAATTTTTTTATTGATTCCGCAGATTAATCGGAGCAATAAAATACCAAAAACCTGATCAACTCGAAAACGAACGCTTTGTGCTCGGGCGGCAAACACCGCATGCACGATCTCGAATAGGTTTCACGTGAGAATAGCGATGAAGTAAAGGGTGGAAAATTAATGTGGTGTGAAAGCTAGCTATCAATCAAGCCCGAGGCAATACGCTTTTAGCCCTGAAACATAGCTTAAAGTGCTTGCAGCCAAGTTAGCTTCTCTTGGCTGCTTCCCCGACTCGGGGGTTGAAATAAGCAAAAAAAAAAAAATTACCTCAACGTGTTTCAAAATTCTTTCCCTAAATACCTAAAGAGTATAAAAGTTGATTTGAGAGAATTTTACAAATCTGTACAACGAGAGGATGAATTTACGCCATTTTTTTTTCCCCTCCTTGTGTTTCTAATTATTTTTCATTCGTAATATCGACAGGCGATATAAAATGTAGAGTTAACGAAATTTTCGCTCGCTTCAAACTGTCAGTTTGTTACAACACAGATTCATCCCCCATCCCCAATAGAACCACTAGAGTCGAGAGATTTGTGCAACTGATTATTTCCCATCGAACGAGGGTCCATGCAGAACAAAGTGGGTCAATCGATAATTGAAAAGTAAAATTCTTCGGGTGTAATTATCTCGTCTTTCCTTTTTCCTTACAAATAGTAGATATAGGTATATTTTATATATATATACATAGAAGTTTTTCATACAGAAATGAATATGGGATGTATATCCAATAAGAAGAATGAAAAAGATTCTGATTTTAATCCGATTTTAGTCCTAGAAACTGAAAGAAAACCCGTTTCAAAGAAAAAAAAAAAAACTGCAGCGTTCAATTCCCAAAGGCTAAAGTAAACGTTTTTTTTATTATTATTCTTCGTAGCAATGTGGGTCGAGTAGTTACATAAATAGCTGTACCTAGCTACCCGGCTCTTAGACAGAATGGTTGAATCTTGAAGAGATGAGTTTCAGGAGGGGTAAATTATTGAACGTTTTTTATATTTTCGTAATATCACGGGGGTGAATTTTCGAATGATATAAGCTAAATGAATGAAGGCATTTCGAGCATCGAAGGAATGAAAGATAGGATAATTAACACCGTCACAAATTCGCGGGGATATTCGGAAGAAATTTTTCTACAAAAATACCGAAACGAACGTTCAAAGGTCGAGGTCACCAGTGTCAGCAGGTTTTTACTACTTGGCTGACCGTTTTGGCAACGGACTTATATTCCATGAACTTGACTTTGCAGGCTGTATAAAATGTAGTTTGTTTAACGATCGCGTTACGGTTCTACCCTCAAACTCCGTAGGAAGTAAAGGAGGTCCTCTGCTCTTCTTGCTACAAGATTTAAACCGATTTCACTGTTAGGGAGGCACATTATTTAATACTAACGAGAGAAGAAACGTACTTTCTTTGATCTCATGCCTAGTACACATCCAATACCTTAAAGCATCGTTATCTCAGCATCGAATTCGAATCTCGCTTAATTTCCTCGACGTTAGAATAAGAGCTTGAAGAAGACGAATAAAAGGAAGAAGTAATAAATTGGCAAAGTAATTACGCAGGGCCTGGTATTCTTAAGTTTTAGTCAAAGAATCGCGTTTAGGGAAATACGCGAGATTAAAATACTTGTAGAATATTTTCATTGGAGATCAAATTCTGTTTTTCTTCCTCTCGCTAAAAATAAGACTTTCTTTCTATCTCTTTCTTCTTTCTTCAATTGATTACAGATTTGCCGAGTACAAGTCAGGCGATCTCTCGTTACTCGTATACGCGTCCAAGAGGCCAATAATTCTGATAAATTCGCGTACATATATACATGGAAAGTTTCTTCATTACCGTGACTTAATTATAATCAACGCTTACATAGTTAGAGCATGATGAAAACTTTCCCCGTATCAAAAGGCCGATTCGTTAGTTGGAAAGTGGGAGAGAGACGGATAGATCCTTAGAGTTCTTATTACCCGTTAAGGACGCGCGGCGGTTCACCCGATGACTAGAATAAATACCTCCGAGTTACCCGCTTTATCTAACACTCCCACATCCGATCTCTCCCATCTTTTCAAAGCCCAGGAAATTTCGCCGCCTTTGTTTGCAATCTCAGTGAAAACCTTCAGGACTTACCTCGCGCCTTAAACAGGGTAGAAAAGTCTGCGATTCGCATGCATTCATCCGCGAGATGTCATCGCCGGTTTCTCTACGGTTCCGATTCAATCTAGAAGAATGAAAAATTACCTTTCATTAGAAGAATCAGTCTATTCCCTCATCGTCAGCTGCGAGGAAGCGCAAAACTGAAGAACGCCGCGTTTTTGATTCCGAAAGAATTCGGTTTCACGAATTTTTCTCTCTCAAGGAAGAGAGAATTCTTCGTGAACTGTAAGAGCGCTGTTCAGAATGTGAGGACGCGACTGCTTCGACCGCAAGCTCGGGGTAAGGCTGACAGAAAACCGTAGGAAAACCGCACCCACTCGATACTTCTAAATAATGTATTTCGACCTAAAACCTCGCCTGTCATCAGCCGAAACGGGTCAACTCACACCCCCGAATAGGATCTAGCTGAAGAGGGCTCCGTCGTGCCTGCATATTTTATCGGTGTTTTTTTCTTCTCGTTTTTTCTTCCCCCCCTCTCCAGCGTTTTCCACGACTTTTACAAAAGTGAAATTTGCCCTTTTTTTCTCACGCCGTTGAACGATCGATCTTCATCCCATCGTACACATGTATTATAAAATCTAGTAGCTTGAATTCCCTTATTATTTGTTTTCTGACATATTATATTATATAGATCACATTTGATCAGAGAGTACAGAAACCGCGGTGAACCGCGAAGGCCATCACCGAGGTTATCTTGTAGCTGGACAACTGCCAACCGCATCCTACGACTAGCTGAATCACCACTTCGCTTTACTCCCGGTGGCTGTAAAGATTAAAGGGAGTCCGAAGGTCCTCCGTGTTAACTTGAATCTCATAAATTTATGCAACGAGTTTATATTCTATCGAGATGAAATTTACGGTGAACAACTAAAACGATCGATATAAGGTTAATAGTTCGCAAAAATTGGACAATTGTAAAGACATTTCATGACGTTTATTTTATTTATTTTTTTATTTTTTTTTTTTTTCAGGATTAAGAGTTGAGGTTGATTTTTTAGGTAATTAGACGAGGGAATGACGGCCTGCAAGCTTCCGGTTTCCGTAGTCAAGGCAAAGTCGTAGGAAACTAGTTCCATTGTCAGAATCTCATTGTTCCATACAGTAAAGAGTCTCGACAAACAGCAGCGATGTTGGCTTGCATTTCAGGCATTTCTCATCCTTTGTCCTTAGCGGATCTGGAGGTCCGCGTATTCCTCGGTATATAAATTCAACGCCCTGACACCCTTAGCATTAACCTGCGCCCGTACCGAGGGATCTAACGATTCCGTTAAACCGGCTTTGAAAAAACATTGTCGAAAATCATGTATATGTGATGCGATTCTAAAGACGAATAATAATAATAATAATAATAATAATAATAATAATTCCGCGTTTGCGATAAAATAAACGAAGGGGTATATGAGGGTGAGACAGGTTAATTCAGAAAGTTGTAAACCGTGGCGTAGACTCAGCAATGGGATATAGAAAACTGGGCGAGAATAATAATTGGATTAGTATACCTAACTGTACAATGGAAGTGAAAAGTAAATTTGCAAAGCTTGACGTTAAGTAATTCCTGGCTGTCGACGGCAGCTTTTAAACTGCATGAAATAATAACGAATAATTTTCTTTCCTTTATTTTTATTTTTATTTTTTGGTTTTTTTTTTTTCCAGAATAGAAATTGCTTCGAAGTGTATAATATATTATACATCGTGTGTTCAGAAAATAAACTGCGAATCGTTGAGTTTCGAATTACAAAATATTAAAAAAAAAGAAAAGAAAGAAAGAAAGATAAGTAACACAAGTACAGACGCCTTTCAGGTTCTAATTATTATTTCTGATTAACGGTTGAACTAAATTCAAACCGATTCGTAAACTTCATTAATATATCAAGGTATATAAACTCATTCGCTAAGTAAACGCTTTGAGAACTTGATTAAACCCTTAAATATATAATTAATTGCTCTTGCGGTCGATTCGAGAATTACATTTCTTTTTTCTTTTCTTTTCTTTTTTTCTGCTCTTTTATAGTTTCTTTACTTATTTTTACTTTTTTTTCTTCTCTTATATGTAACGTACTTCTTTTCAATGCCCTGATTAAACCGTTTTCGTCTTTTCACCTCTAATACATATAGAAAATACTTGATCGGACCTTCGGTCCTTTCACACCATCGTAAACACGAAACAAGGAATTGAACGCCTAGGTCTCTCCGCGATTTCCAGACGCTCAATACATACCTCGCACGTACGTAACTCGCCCATGTGCTGCTCAGGGCGAAAAACCAATTTGCTTTGAGAGTTCGCGCGAAAGAAAGAAAGAAAGAAAGAAAGAAAGAAAGAAGAAAAAAAGAAAAAGAAAAACGAAAGGATAGGAAAAAAATAATTTTTTTTTTTTAAACATGTCCAAATAGAGTAGTGAGAACTACCCTTCTATACTCTCTCGACTTGACTGACAGCGACATTATCTTCAACCTAATAATGAAATTCTTTCGATCGAAATCATTTTTTTTTTTTTCTTCCTTTACACGATTGGAAACAGACGAATTAATTTCTTCGAATAGGTAAAATAGACGGTGATAATTGAACCGTGAGTTAAAGAACGTTTTGAGTTCGACTATAACCCGGAGATAATATAATTCTCCTTGAAATTTTTTTGGGACAAAGGTTAATCGAGTAAAAAAATTATGAATTATGATAAAAAATTTGAAAATTTTCGACGCAAAAATTAGCTTTTTAAATTCAACGAAAACATCCATATATATATATATGCGGCAGATTTATTTTTGTATGTAATTTTTAAGAAATTAATTCACATAACTTTACATTCAGTTCAAAAATCACGATACGAATTGCTACGGATGATTTTTGATCAAATTATCTGAACGTTATTCCCTCTTGGTAATATTGAAAATTTCATAAGGTGAAAGCTCGATTTAATTACCTATATTAAATTGATAAACAATTCGATAGTTTTTATAACCATTTTAGTTAACCGCCAAAATTACGGCATCCTTAAAGCACGTGTCACGGTTAAACGATCGTGCATTGTATATTAATATCTCCACATAATCCACGTGTTGCATATCATATGACCGATAGTAGAGAATAACGGGTAAATCTATAGATACGCAAAATGAATAGAAATTATCGAAGTTTCATAGCTTACTCTCGATTTACGGGGTATTCATTATTTTCCAAAATTCCAAACGAAGCGAACACTATTATTCCTATAATGGCAAAAATCGATTCAAACTCATAGTACATCGGTATAAAATAGAATTTCAAATCAAACACTGTATTTACACCCCCGAGCCAACCCTATGATGTTGACGTACGTAAGCTCTGTAAATTAGTCACAATTTAACCAAGACCCTCCGTAACTCGGAAATAATTATCGATCCCCTGAATTTATGTTGACAGAAAATTTAGCCTTATTATATTTATATTTTGACTCAACATTGAATCACGATTGATCAAAATTTCTTCGACATTTCGTCAAGAATAAGGAAACCATCGTATTATTTTTAATTAAAGATAATAATAATAATACTCGCGTTTACCCCCTTTGAAAGAAATATCCTTGGCGTTGGAAACCCTGAGCGTGACTACTGCCACGCCAAAGGGATAATGGAAAGTATAGAGTCAGACGAATATACACACCTATGCGGTTCGAGTCTGAATCGGCACTGTCCATTCCGTGTGGAATCAGACGCCTGACAGAATTCAGAAGAATTTTGTAAACACTAGTCAAAGTCAAGTTTTTAAATCGTATTAGGTGTAATCAAGCAAGCATTAGACACCGGGTCAAGCGTGTATCGTGTTGTTGTTATCATCTGACGAATTATACATCATACGTGAATTTTTTCGACGCTCTAAATATCTGCGATACGTATTTAGTATATAAGACGTAATTAGGAATCGCGTTGAAGAAAAATCTTCTCAATTTTTGTGTTTGATTTTTGGGTAAATATGAACCGATTTTTTCTGCCTCCTGAATCGCACAACGCGACGTACATCAACGTACCTGTAAATTCTATTCGTATCTCGATATTTCTCTGAGATTCTAGTCCAAGTCTAACATCGTTATCATCCTTACGCCCTTAAAAGCCTTTTAAGGTCCATAAAGGTAATTGAATTTAGCCACGAGGACGTAGTGCCAGTAGAACTGCTGGCTCCGATCGCGTGTTTTTTTACCTCTAATAATTTTTATCCAGTCAAAAAACTGAATCAGGTGATCGCTGGCTGCTAGATCGGGGCAAATCAGTCTACAGCCTTAAAGCATCACATAATTAACTCAAGCTGCCCTTAATTAGGACCCGTAAACCCCTCGACGAAAGGCTAATCCTCGTGTGGCTAATAATTGTAAGAAGTTAGTTTCTTTTTACCAAAACTTTCAGCTAACTTTTTTGACCAAAAGTTTGAGAGAAGGGAAGAGACAGGTAGTGCTCTCGGCGATACTGTCACACGCGATTATACTCGGCCCGTTTATGCCGTGTATGAATGAAAAAAGGAACAAGTTCCTGAGGGTTTTTCTATTATTCAGAGTCTCTCCATCAATCGACATCTCAAGATAATATGAATGAAAAGTCTGGAGTTAAAAATGTCTCAGGGAACGATATATATATATATAAGCATTTGAATTCTTCTCGCTCACGTTTTGCCCCGTATCTGTATCTGCCCAGCTACTCTTCGGCTGAAAGTCGGAGTCGAGTCTTTGATCTTACCTGAAATGAACTTTCAGGGACGGTTGATACAATAATACAATTCTATAGACCGAAGTGCTTTCGTTTTATGTACCTATACCTCTGCTCCTTCGCTTGCTGTACGATAATGTATAATGTATGAAGAAACGCGCGTATATATATAACGAATTCGTTAAATCTATGTACTCCGCCCTTACAAATGTATGGAATAAATATATAAGACAAAAATTTCAACAGCTAAGATCCGAGGACCGATTACCCCCGTCAACCTAAATAATGACGAGGAAAAGTAAAAAAAAAAAAAAGTTAAGATCGTCTTTCAGCAGACGGTTATAAAGCTTGATAAAAGTTTTTCGGTACCCTTAGCAGCTGCGGTATATGGTGTACACTTAATTAAGTAGAAACGGATAATTCATCAAAGGTGAAAGCGAAGTTGAAATGGATAATGGGGAAGAGGACTCGTCATCTTTATAACGATCGGCCCGAGTTTAGTACTATATCAGAGTCTTAGCGCCCGGATTTGATCTATAGATCTCAGGCGGATTCTTATCTACGAATGTTTTGATTAATCTCAAGCCAAACTGTCCCGCGGCTTTGATCCCTGCTGTTAATTAACTGAGGCAAATTAGCGGGTCTGTACCTGGCCGTTTGGAAAATAAATCGCAGGAAATCCAGGAAATTGTTGAAATTATCGACAGGGAACTGCGGGAGGAACTTTCTCGGCGATATTTGTGTATATCGATCGTAGGGGTAAAATTATGAGACTTCCTTCTCTACTTTACGCGCTTAGATATATACGAGACTGCAGATCAAAGTCAGAACGTTAGATGAAAGAAGTGCATTTTAATTTTACGCCTCCGGCTTTGAGAGAAAAATTGCGATGGAAAGTCTTGTAAAACTCTTTAATCTTACGCGAAGTTATATACGTTTAAAGTCTGCAATTAAAGGCGTGCAGCTGTCAGTTGGGTAAATTCCCTCGCCTCTCGCGAAGTACAGAGTCCGAGTAAGACGTTGAGGAATTTCTGAATAAACGTTAAAATTTTTAGGGTTGAGATGAAATGAAAGCGCGAAAATTCGACTCTTGCAAAATTGGGTGGCGAATATAATTTGAAGGAAGAAAAAAAAGGCGAATTGGGGGCTCTGGATATTCTACTTTCTTCGACTGAATGAACAATAATTGTGCCTTGGATCAACCTCCGATTTATATCTCCTACCGAAATTTGAAGCGAGTGTTTTGAGGGAGATAAGAAGAAAAAAAAAATTGCTAAAATACGAGACCCGGCATTTCCATATACCCACATATATTACGGGGGCGTAGAATTTTCCATCAATCGTCTTCTTATCATTATTCCAAACGAATGTAAGAGGAGTATTCTGTTTTTCTGATTCATTTCTGGATTGGAATATAATAATAATAACCGCGAGAAGGTACATTCCATAATTCTTCAGTCAAGTTATCGAATGAACAAAAAAGTCCGTCCATTTAAGAAAAGGAAAAATAAATTAAGAGACTCTAAGGACTCGGAGATTTGCTCGCTGATTTTGAACGCCATGTCCTCAGGGACACCCGGAACCGCATTTACATTTTAGAAAAAGAAACTTTCCGCCATCGATACTCCAGATTTAAAAAAATCTAAAATAGTAGATATAGTCTTGAGACAAGATACGCATATATACCAGAATCCAAAGTGCCAAGAGGATTTACGTATATCGCCCCTTAGTCTAAAGGGGGCGAAATTCCTTAGTCTTCACTTTGCGAAATTAGCTGATCAATTTTCGCTGGCTTTAAATTGCTCCTTGTCTATATTATTTCATTAATTATTGTCATTCAATTTCGAATTCCAAACTTTTCCCCTCGACTCAATTTATGGTTTATGCCTACCACATGGCTATAGAAAATATTATTTCTATAGAGTTTCTTGTTTTCTTCATATCTTGCAAAATATAGAAAATAAATAATAATATTATATACTCTAGAGCCAAGACACGGGATTTTTTTCTTTTTTTTTTTCCTTTTTTTTTTTAGCAATCTATTCGCAGCTGCAGAGGAAAGCTCGAGAGCTGGGTGGTGGGTGGCTGGGCCGGCTGACTCGAGCTTACATCGTCGTGTCGACACAGCTTTACGCTGCAATGTGCCCAATGTGTCAAGTTCATCAGCTAAAAATCGATATTCCAGACCGAGGGAGTAGCAAACAAGGACAGACGTCTTAAAGCGAAGGTCTAAGTCGTGGTTTCTTTTTTTTTTTTTTTTTTGTTTTTTTAACGTTTATTCACATTTCAGAAACTGTGACAATGTCTATGAGAATTACGGTTAAATTTCATACTTTTGTGACGTTTAATTTTACGATGGAACAAAAAAAAAAGAAGAAAAAGAAGAAATCTGGCAAACTGTTCGTGTGTTTTATGGATATATATTTGTATATCTTTGATGTATTCTCGCGGGTTTTTATTTTATTTTTTTTTTGTTTTTATTTTCAGCTTTTGGAAAAGTGTTCGACGCTTATTATTCAGACGTTCGAGTCTAGACTGAAATGCGGAATAAAAACTATCGCAGAGTAGAATTTCAGTTGAATAGGGTATATGTATACGACTATATATGTACAGATGTTAAATTTTCTATGAAAGTAATGAAAAATTGAATTTCATTTTCAAGAATTCTTTCTTTTTCTTTTTCTACCCATTATATTATCCTTTCCCTCATTTTATTCAATGAACATTTCTTTCACTTTCTCTCTCTCTCTCTCTCTCTCTCTCTCTCTCTCTCTCTCTCTCTACTTATCACGGGCCCCGTCTCGTCTCGACAGGAAGTCGACTTGCGTCATATAATTTTTTTTTTTATTTCAATCTTTCCCACAAACACCCTACCGACTAAACTAAAAGAAAATAAGAACCAGAGACTCGTCTTAGACGCTGGATATACTGGATCCTGGATCCTAGATGCTCAGGGTGCGGGTGCCCTCAAGGCGTCGGTTCGTTTAACACGAAACTCTCTGCATACTTCGCGCCCCAGATATAAAGGGTCTAACCGCGAGCTCATCTCTCTCGAAGATTCGCGTCACCCCTTATTCTTGACTCAGTTTTCCTTCTTTTTTTTTTTTTAATCCCGTTTTGTCTTAGTTTTTTGTATTTTTTTGGTTTTCTTATTTTGTAGAAATCAATTAACGAATTGTCGACATTTATATACCGGTCACTTAGGTTTATTAATCGCTCGCGATCAAAGATATTTCTATATGAATTAAACTGAAGTATAATGATAATTTGTAAAATGTGGAAAAATTGACGCTGATAACATGTGACAAATGATGTAGTAAATTTTGGTCCAAAGGGCAGAGGGGTAGCTACTTAAATTAGGTTGTATAACCGGAGATGAAAATTTCCCCAAGCCCTGGTGGTAGCTACCCTAACTCTGTTACCGAGTCATCAGGTGGGTTAAGCTGAGATACACCAGGACAGCTCTCTTCTCCCACCAACTTTACATTAATTAGCAATTACTCAGAGCTTTTCAATTTACTTCGTGCGAGATAACGAGATGCAGTAGGCCGTTAATAAAGTGTTGATACCTGCAAAGGCTTAATTGAATAGTACCTATGTATCGTCGGTTCAGTGACGCGTTATACCTTTTCTTCTTCTTCTTCTCATCGTAGATTCTTTTTTTTTTTTTTTTTTCGTTAATCAAATTACTCAACCCACTTTATCACTTCATCTTTTGACAGACTAATTATAACTTATATATTAATTAATTATTCATTTATAATCAAATATACCAGATATGTTTGGGATAGCAAAGTTACGCGCAACTATGCTAACCGATATTATCTCTCAATAGAACCAAAAGCTACAAGTTTAACGTAAGTTATACTCGCGGAGCAATTGGATAACGAGATAAGACGTGGTCGTATACGTATACGTAGGTAGAGATGCTCCTCTGCTATTTCTGTAGGGTAATTTCAATATTTTTTCTTTTTCTTTCTTTTTTCTCGATCAAGAAATCGTACACACATGTATATTTATATCACAGATTATTTCACGTTGTAAATAAGTTGATCAACGCTTCGGGTTTGGCTGTAAGTTTGAATATCGTGACTATTATCGTTGCGGAAAGGCAAAACTTGACACCCTTTCCAAATTGTCGGCATACAAACTACCGAGCAAAAACCACAAATAACTCAACGAGGTTAAGGGCGAGCGTCAGGGTAAGGGCGAAGAAGAGCTGAGGAATGGAATGGAACGAGTTTGGTTTAAAGCAACAGGCGTAGGCGAAGAGACAAGCGAATAATTGTCGGGTGGTAAGAAGCAGAAACGTTGCAGTGTTGTCAGCCTCGGCAAAAGGTCTTGCCTGATATATATATTATACGTGTATAAAAACACCGAGGAGATGGTTGAAAAATTTCGAAAAAAGAAAGAAGAAAAATTTCGAAAAGGAGATCAGTTTTCATTTTTTATTACCAAAGGTTTGACGCGAAACGCTATTGGCTCCCTTATGCTTATGGGTAACGCAGTATTTCAGAACAAGAAGTTGAAGATGTGGGTGAAGAAAGTTGGAGATAATAACGAGGAGAGCTTCAAAGGAAAAATACTGGGTTTTTGTAAATGTGCTATGGATATCTTATACCTTATATACGAAAGGTGAAATTAAAAGAAAATCATATACTCCTAGAGAGGTGAACCTTTGCCACGAAATATGAGACATGAAACTTTGGATAATTCATGAGGGTTAAAGTTTGGGGAAAAAATTTCATACGAATTCCACAAGCTGCCTATATTCCTACGGAAACTACGGAACCGTAAAACGATATTCAATATTCATATAGGCGCACGGTAGAGATATACGTTTTTGTACGTATATAGAAATACAATATATATATACTATACGTATTTTGGGCTTCGCGTTTCACCCGAGAATTCAGATAACTATTTTAATCAGCAATATTCACGTGTATGGGAGAAAATTTACTCTATATAGGTGGGTATAGGTATATGTACAGAAAATATTTCACGGCAACAATATTCAAACGTGACCCTAACGCGATAAGGGTTTAGGATCTGCAAGCTATCCAAGTATACCCTATAGAAGTCAGCGAAATGTTAAATTACAACGTGTGAATATTATATCTAATAAAATTTAGTTCCCAATATTATTTCGCAGCTCTGAAAGTACCCATTATTTTTTCTCGCGTTTTCAAACTAAATCACGATCCTCTGGCTCAGACTATAAAAAGCCGCTCTCGATCCGCGGATAGAACCATCGTCAAGAAGTCAATTTAATCTTCCGTCTTCCGATATTCGCAGAATTCTAGAAGACATGATACATTTTCTATCGAAAGTTCTATTTTTTTGTTTTTCTTCTCTTCTTTTGGACGAAATCGAACGAATACGAAATGATCAAAGATGTGATTCGTAGAAGGTAAAAAAAAGCTACATTTCAACGGTGATTGTCTATAGATTGCTCGTTCGTTAATTCTTTCAATTGTAAATTTGGCAACTTTTTATGTCTGGACGTGGTAATTAGCCTCGATAATTATAGATAAGTACAGTCGGAGTATAACGGCTGAATTTTATTCAAATATTATCCCGATACACCAATCTCGTTGTGCGTGGGTTTTGTTTGAAAAAAATTCGATTTAAATCGGCGAAAGAAATTCGTTAGAATTATAGTAGATAATTGATTTTTCCGAATACCATTGGTGATCAATCTTGCCCAGGGGCTCGACGCGTCTTATGGGTTTGAAAATCTGCTGATTAATGGAAACGCCCGGGAGGCGATTTTCTTCATTTCTTTTTTTCCTTTATATATTCAGGGATGCCTTATATATAGCACTGAGAAAAGAAATGACAAAAAAAAAAAAAAGACGGTGGAAGGGGGAAAAGAAGGAACAAACAAATGGCGTATAAAACAGGGGATGAACCAATATCTGATTGAATCTATAATACATGGCATAATCAATGGCCGAGTAACGGGATACGGGATTGAAAGTTTTTTCTTTTTTCTTTTTTTTTTTTTCATAATAAATTGAACCGCGAAATAATCCGTGAAAACAATAATTCCGAGCGATGAGAAGAATAAAGAGGAATAAGAAATATTTCTACATGCTGTACATAACGAGCTAAATTAACCAGTCTCTTTATGTATCAAGTTTATTCTTCTCATCGTATATACGCCTGCACGATTCGTCAGAGTATGATATAAAAAATAATTGACTCATCACTTCAAGGACTGCAGTCAAGTGTGGATATATGACGAGTGGATCAATCAAAAAAAAAAGAAGAGAAAAGAAGAGAAAAACGTTTTCACATTTCCCCAAACAGCAAAGCTTATAATTTATGAAGAGATGAGGATACCGCAATGACCATAATGATCTGTATAAAGCTCGGGAAATCATGGATGAAAAAATATTTCACATTTCCCCGCAGAATTTTGAGCATTTTGAGCATCGGAAGGGGAAAAATAAAAAGTTAATAAAATAGAAACAAAAAAATATTGAAGAATATAATAAGTAGAACCAGAAAAGTTTATAATAATATGTTGAAACAAGTTAAAATACACGAAAAAATTCTTATATATTTAAGTCAAGTCAATTGTCTCTGATATGGGGGGGTTAACTCATGCGTGCCACAGTCAGCTTAGTTTTGAATCGAATTTTTCTCCTCCGCCAAGAACCGACGCCGCGATATACCGCAGTTTTGCGTCGCGACGTTCAGTCTGGCTGCGTCGTTCGAACACGTAGTGTCTATCATAATATATACGTCTCTGATATTCGAATGTTATTCTATATAATTGCGAGTTATTGTGTAAAATAAATCGTCACCGTGTATAATAATCGCGGTATTATTTCCGGTGAATTTCGACAAAACAAAAATTGTGCAGTTTTCATTATAAATTCAAGGATATACACGGGGATGGAAATTATCTAAATTCTGTCTCTCCTTTTCGAGATCGATAAAAAAATATATTTTCCTTTTTTTTTATAAATAATATACGAGTCCTTTCCCCACGGTAGGGCAGCAGAAGGTGGACGGGTGTATTCGTTAAAAGTTCGGAGCTCTTCGAGTGGTAAATTGCGTAAATGAAGTACGAAGTAAAGGGACTCGAGATACTTGATAACTTTTTAAATCGTTTCTCGCTTATTTTTTAATTGAATTAATAAACCAGCCTAATGGATCGAGGGACGAACCACCCCCAGCTATATTCACCCGGTATATCGGTTCACCGAGTTATTATTTTTTATAAAATTACATTACATCATGTTTGAATAAAGAAAAGAAGAAGAAAGAAAGAAAAAAAAAATGTGCAAATATATCGCATCAAATTATAATCGGACTAAAAACGCGTTGATTCGATAAATTTGAAGCCGAAAATTTATTCCTACATTCGCGTCAGCTCGCGTTCGAAGTAATATTAAACTAGCGGCGTAAGGCGTAGGTAGGTAGAGCCTATACCAGTCGCATGATTAAATTGACTCGACCTCTTGGCAAGCCTATGAAATTTTATTAATAATACCTACTCAAGATATTCTTGCCGGAGTTGAAACAAGAAATTTAGAGATCGAGGAAAAAAACCGCGAGAGCGTATAAACGCGCGGTAAAAAAAGAAACAAAAAAATGAAAAAAATATAACATACGTATATATATTTGAGGAGAGGGGATGGAAGCGAGTAAACGTCCAGAATTGGACAGAAATCGCGGAATCGACCAAGTGGACATAGAGAGCTTGAAAAACTTCGGTTTCGAATTAGTCAGGGTAGCCACACCGAGTGCAGTAACACCGATAGCAATAGCGCCCGCTGGAGAAGTGGCAATAAGCGTTTCAACAAATTCGGGAAACCACCTGAACGTACCTTTAACAATTTTAAAGGGTGTGGTAATGGTGACGATAATAACGACCGCGGTATTTGGAAATGCTTTGGTAATAGCAAGCGTTAGAAGGCACAGAAAACTCCGAGTACCGACAAATTGTTACGTGGTTAGCCTTGCCGCGGCTGATTTGCTCGTGGCAATTTGCGCGATGACGTTCAACGCCTCGGTAGAATTATCGGGTAAGTGGATATTCGGAAGGTTCATGTGCGACGTGTGGAATTCTTTCGACGTATACTTCTCGTCCGCTTCGATACTCCACCTTTGCTGTATCAGCGTCGATAGATATTACGCGATTGTAAGACCCCTGGAATACCCGATAATAATGAGACGCGGTACTGTCGGCGCAATGCTCGGTAGTGCTTGGCTTTTACCAGCTCTAATCAGCTTCGTGCCAATACTTCTTGGATGGTATACGACCGAGGATCAGCTGGAATTTCTCACGCACCATCCGGAGGTACGGATCAATGTCGTCCTAGCCGAAGAGCTTAAAGTTTTTGGGAAATTTTTTTATCCCCGGAATATGCGTAAGCGGGAATCGTTATTCTCCACGGTTTTATTTTCATATTTAAAAATTTTCTTATACTAAACAATCAACATCCAGATATAAAAGTTTCAAAAAAAAAATATATCAATGATAATAATAATTTTCAAATTTCCGGAAATGGAATGAGATTAGCCCCACGTTTCGGTGGTTTTCATTAAACTCCCGGTTATAATCTTCCGCGGCTAAAGAACCATGAAATAATCAAAGGTCAAATTTGCATTCCAGATTAAATCTGTCAGGATAATATTATTTTATACCCGGGCAAGAATCAGGCCTTGGTAACCGTCGCGTGTTGACTAAAATCGTTTATTTAATTTTTTTAAATTTTCTAGCTCTTGCGTTTCCCTTGCTGTTTTTTTATTTTCAATTTTTTTCATCTCAAACTTGAGATATATCCTCGAAAATCACGCGGCTATATATGTATAAGGAAAGTATATAATGTAAGAGAGAGAAAAAAAAACGAAACGAAACGTTTGAAAATCAGGTCTGCAAATTTGTCGTCAACCGGGGATACGCGGTGATCAGTTCTTCGGTGTCATTCTGGGTTCCTGGCCTAGTGATGATAGTCATGTATTGCAAGATATACAAGGAAGCTATAAGGCAGAGAGAAGCGTTGAGCCGAGCTTCGAGTAACACTGTCTTAAACAGTGTCCATCTTCATAGAGTATCCGCCTCTAGAAATCACTCGAGAGTATCTCACCAGCTTCTGCTCCATCCAACTGACGCTAGTGATTCAAGACGTCCTTCCTTCAAGAGTGCGACGGAGCTTAACGTAGAAAACGGTAAGTCAATCCGCATCGGAAAACATTTATGGAAGTTGATGGAAAGGTCGAAAAAAGAGAGAGGAAAGAAAAAAAAAAAAAAATGGAGGAAAATAAAAGAAAAAGAAAAATAGAGAAAGAAATCTCTATATGAAGAGAATAAGAAGAATAAAGAGAATCCGCGATCATCGGAATATAGTTTTGTTAACGCGGTTTTTTTCTGCAGTTCAATGATTCCTGAAACACTTAGGTCCTTCGAGGGGTAGTTATTACTCTTTCCATATCGCACTTAATGCAAGTTTTGGCATCAGGTTTTCTCGACTGTATATAGACTGTAAAAAAGTGTCCCTTTCAGTATAACGATGTATGTACGTATGTATAACGATTTGTGGAGGATTGCAGTTGCCAAGAAAGTTAGACTCGTGGTTTTTCCCATTTCCATTCCGCAGATGCCAAGTGCAATGCTACTACGGGATGGTTAATATTTCAAGTTTTAAAGTCGAGCTTTTAAAATTTCCGGTAGTCTGCATAAGCGATTTGAAAAAACTTCGAACCGAATTAATCAATAAGCGGTCAAATTAATTATCTTGCGATGCACCTTATGGACAAAAAAAAAAAACGTTTTCAAAATTCGAAGTTCTCGATCGAAGTATAAAAAGAAATGAAATTGAAATTGAAATAAAAAATAAGCCGAAATTTTCGGATCCATGAGCTTTCGAGAGTCATGCACTGCACCGACCTTTCGGAATTCGAGTGTTCAAAGCTTGAATGTATCTGAAAATTCTGATAACTGCGTCACTAAACGAATTCGGAATTTTTGTAAATTCCAAATTTCAACTCCGGTCTCACATTTTTCCGTTTAAAATTGTGTATATGTTTCAAGTTCTAGTGGCTATAAGGGGGAACAGAATCCATTTCACGACTAATGGTCGTACGTTATTTAGCTCCGTCAGGTCAACGTGGATTGATTAAAAATTTCATACCGAATGGTCGAAGGGGTAGAATCGCGTTTGTTCCTAAAATAAAATTTAAAAAAAATTGCAAATTTTACAGGTTTAATAATTCAATATTATAACACATCCGGCCCAATCTTAACGATTTCAAACTTGGGCTTCTTCTCCTACATCTTTGAGTTAGGGTGTGACAGCCTTTTATATATTCGGAGATGAAACTAAAAGGTGATCCTTGTCAAATAAAAGTCGATCAATAATTTAAAGATAAAGATTTTCTCACGAATTTTATTTCACAGCAAAATTATTATTAATATTATTATTATTATTATTATTATTAATATCGTTCGGGTGATTGCGAAATTGTATTATTTTCGCATAATATATGTTGCAAAAACGAGAAGAAAAGAAGAAAGAAAAAAAAAAAGAAAGGAAAAATACATAGCCTCGGTAGTTTTCGATAAATCTTTATATATAGGTACCGCGGGGTGAGTAACGATGCTACAAATTGACCGCCCCGATTGTTACACTCTTCAAAAATTCACTTGCTAATTGGTTCAATCGGTCAGCAGTTGAATAATGAATTGATGAACAAGCGGGACAGAGGGATAGGAAATCCAATTAACCAATCCTGTATCATTACTTGAGCAAACGATTGAAAAGCTTTCACAATTTGATTGAAAAAAAAACAAAAAAACAAAAAACAAAACAAAAAATAAAATACCGGAAAGGAATGTGAAAAACAACGAATCAAAATCTGTAAAAAAAAAATTGCGATATCGACGTGTACGGTAGATAGAAATTTAAAGTAGTTCCCACGGTGATGATAAGTCCTAAAGTCAAGCGGAGCGGGTTGATGGAATATATAATCGAAAAATCGTAGCACGTAGAAAAATAAAACCTACTGGATTCGAATAAAATCGAGACAATCAAAATTCTGATTCGGAATTATTTCCCGATCCAAGCGATCGGAGAAATGATCGCAACTGGGAAAAGATGAAAAAATGAAAACAATAAACGAAACAGAATTCGAAATAGAAATAGCTGATATTTCATTTTCAACACTAGATTGGTTTTCATTTGAAATTTTTTGTTTTTATACTTTTTTATTTTATCATTTTTCTTTTTTTTCTTGTTTTTTTTTTTCTTTTTACTTTCAGTTCTTACGAAACGAATAAACCGAAATAAAGTCGAGATTTCATAGGATCGCATATCGTGACCTTTTTCTGCTGTAGAAAACTTCTATATATTATATTCCTCGAAATATGTATTTTCGGGAAAGGATATTGCTGTATCTGCAGGATTCTTGTCAGCTGTATATAATATATACCCATACAAGATAGGAATAAAACGAGTCATTTTTTTCTCCCCGAATTTATAGCTAATTTATTTGATTCCTTCAACCATCTCAACGATTCTTCATTCCCGCTTTCTAAATCGTCAAGGAATGAAATAAAAAAAAATAAAAAAACGTCGGAGTTAATCCCTCGCGAATAACAAGTTTTGAAATTCTCCAAATTTTCACGAAACAAAATATATGTGACGAAACGTATAATATATAGGTATATACGCCTGGTTAGAAAATATTTCGTTAATAATTAATATAATATATACAAATACCCTTAAAATAATTTCTCCGCATTATTTTCAATTATAATTCAACTAATTGCGAGTGAAATTTTCTCCAACAATAAGAAAGTAGCGAATACCTTCTAACCAACGGTAATTCCCGCTGGAGCTACGTAATATCATGTTATATCATACGGATGAAGCGTGTAGTAATTAATTACAATTTGGAGTAGATATAACGGCTTTCTAATCATATTTAATTACACAGTTATTATGCACTGGCGAAGGGTCTTACTCCGGTTCGTATACTTCGTGTAATTCTACACCTAGTCGTCGTCAGATGCAATTGCTATTAATAAAATGATAACATGTGCGATGTTCGAAGGAATGAAATATATATTACATATCGTGGAAAAATAATAATGAAAGAAGAAAAAAAAAAACAAAAAAAAGAAAGAAATTCTTCCCACGTATTATAAGAATAAATTTATGGAACGAGGAACTGACTCGCGATATATGATCGAGATATTGAAGAGCTTTGCCAAGTTAACCGGCTTCTCTTTAATATAGGACAAAAGTTCTTGACATAAAACTGCAGGCGAACAGGTATAGTCATTGTGTCATTGATTCGTGCCACTTTTCACCTTACCTGGTGGAATTGGTTGGATACAAATGCATAAGAGATACGTGGCTTAGACACCGTGGATATTTGTGTTGGATTTATTTTCTTTCCTTGCGGGAAAAAGGCGAGAAAGGAAAGAGGTATAATTCGAAGATTTGAAAAGGCGAAGGAAGAAAGGGAGAGAATTCCGAGTCACGTATAGTCGTTGAAGAATCGTAAGGGAATACCGCGATTGGCGTTAGGCACTTGGGAAGTCTGAGAACTCGTTGAAATTCGAAAAATAAAATTCAGCCTATTTTGCTTCTCCTCCGACCCCAACACGAACTGAAGGGAAATTCAATTTCCTCTTTTCTAACCTCCATTCTACAGCAGGACCTCGTTTGATCGTCTTTAACGAATATCTGCGACATTTACGATATGCGCTATAAATCCCACAATATCGACTATCGCTATGATTCGAGAGAGCTCGAAACTCCAGGGTTTTAACGCGTTCGTTAATTACAACCCACGTAACTTCAATCAACAGTAATTGGCGAGCGTTCAGAAAAACTACAACTTTTAGCGCTCACTCTGCCATTCGGAAATTCAACTCGATGCCATTTTAACCTCGTGTATAATTTTCATCCAGAAAAATGAATGAATAATAAAATGAATAGATAAAAGTCGAAATATGGTTGAGATTATTGAAATACTCGGGTCAGCTGGCTTTCGTCGTATCCGATCTGCAGCGTATCGGATCATAAAGAAAATTGGTAGAAGACTCGCTATCCGATTCCGAATATATGAGGAGATGTAAATCCCTTCGGGAAAAGACGTTGTATAAACGGCTTACAAAGCCAATAGAACTACGAGTTCGAGTTCTAGACTCGCCTAGAGAATTTCTGCGGAAAAAGCTCTATTCTCTCGCCCGTTATATATATCAGAGATGGAAAGACTTCCACAGACAATTCTTTTCCTCCTCTATTATAACTTTTTATAATAAAGAAGCGAGGAAATAGAAGAGAGTTGGATAGATGTAAAATCTCTACGGATTTTAACTGTTTCTCTCCATTTTGATAGTCGGTAATTTTTTTTATTTTTTTTTATTGTTTTTACTTATTTACTTCGAATTCGTATTCCTGAATACAATAGGAAACGAATAACCCTTTTCGCGTTTAATAAATCTCGGATAATACGAGAGCTTTCAGAACGACATGACCGAGTCTCTCTAGTCCCGGGGGTTGCAGCTCTCCCCCTCCTCCCCCTCCCCCCTGTTCCCGGTTCCCGTAGTCTCGTTTCGAGATATCGAACGACTTCTCCCGGGTTTCCCGCTGGAGCTGCCTGGCTGCAGCCGCGTTCAGTGACCCGATAGCCTGCCCTACCGCAACTCGGAAGTTTGTAGGTTGCCCTGATAAAATATTATCGCTGATTCCCTGCAGGTTCAGGGTGATGAGAAAAAATCCGTCTTATTCCCGCCACTCGCGGTCACGGGGATTTAGAATAATTATATTTTTCGTTTTCGTACAAAAAAATATGTCTACCCTTATCACAGTAAAGAAATGTAGCCGAAATTATCTTCCCTTTTTATAATCCTCTTGTACCTACAGCTATTACCTCCTGGTATTTTTTTTTCTTCTCATTTCAACCAGAGATGAACTTCTTTATGAGATGGGATTAATTTTTTTCCTCTTTAAATAAGTAGAAAAGTAAGAAAGTAAAAAATAAGAAAAAATGAAAGAGGTGAAATCAAATAATACGGCCGCATCTGCACTGGCCAGGGAGCTCCTCTTCACCCTCTCGAAAAACGGGAAGGAGGAGTGGGATCATCAGTCGTCGGGAATGGAGGTCTGTGTTTTATTACAGTTTATGGCTCAGAGCAAATGGATGAAACTTGTTCATTTCACGTTTCATCATCCTCTTCACACTGGATTAGGTATTATTTTCCCTCAGGACCAATGTCACGTAGAAAATTCAATTCGTCAGAATTACATGCCTTTCGATGTACATGAAATCACCATCGCGTCAAATCTTTGCCCAAAAATCGTAACCGAAGAAGAGAAATTGATACCCCAGCCCCGTTTTTTCTTCCCATTTCTAAATTGCGCGAAAATTCTTGAGAGATTGCGCTTTGATTGAAACAGAGGCCTCCGTTTCCTCCTCCTTTTTATTCTTTTTATTCTTCTTATTTCTCTTATAAGATATCGCCTGTTCCCTTCTGACGTGGATTGAGAAAAATTCCAACTTCTGACGTTCTCTATCCGTCCCGAGGCCGACCCAAGTCTCAAATCAACTCATCCCTTTCTGTCCGATAGACGGAGGTGACTCGGGCTGGCTGCCTTTGACGTTAACGGATGATGGCTAAGATATACCCGCTCAATTTCGGGCACAAAATTTCGCCAATATTAAACGGACGATATGATACGTGTAAAAAGAGAGTATAACAAGTAAACAAGTGCCCTAATCCGTCCATATAATATTAACTAATACCTGAAAGGAAAAAGAAAGATGATTTTTCATCATCTTTAAAATCATCTTTATACGACCGCATCTCTGATATGATGAGCGAGGAATCGGGATTAATTAAACAGTTCAGATCGCTTGCGAGTTGTGAATTTCGCTTGATAAGGATCTCGAGTCAAACAGTGTCCTGCGTCCTTTGTGGACGGAATCTGTACAATGTTCTCTTAATTCGTCGATTGATCTTGATCGAGGTGCGAGAATTCGAGATGGGGTTGAATTTTCGATTGGACAAAGGCAGATTGTTGGGTATAATAGCAGGGCGGATATAATTGATATCGGAGAGCAGGTCTGATCGCGTCTTAAAATTTTTTGGGATATTTTCATTTTATAGATATATTATCGTCTTGTGATAAAATCCAAAACTAGTTTCGGAGATTATTGTATCAAACGATCGGAGAAATAATTGATACGGTGTAATAACAATTGTCGAAAATGTTCGCGCCCCGTGGGAGCAATAATTCATAGTTTGCGATAAGATCGTAAGATAAAAGGTCGATGTGAGGAAAATATTTGAAAAATATGTCATTTTGAAATAGCTCTGGATAGAGATACGATCTGATTACTCGACAGTGCAGGGTATAGCCAGGTACGTAATATGACGAGAAAGAGACAGAATTTGTACTTGAGTTCAGTTTCACACGTGAACAATACGCCTAGGACCGTCGACATTTAGGAAAGGTCACGAATCGTGGAAATTGGGTCAGGAGAAATACACCCGAGTATATAACCCACGTATCTATACATACCCCGCATACATAGTACAGGGTGTTGGTAATTTTTAATGCGAGAATAATTCCGCGACTATAAACTTCGCTGGGATTTTTTCAAGTTTGAGACAATTTCGGACTTTTAAAAGCGTTCAAGTTTTTAGAGTAGATTAAAACTAGAGTAGATAAAACGCGCGAATTTGAACTTTCCGAGTCTTGGCCTGTATTCAAATATTCAGTTTCCAGAATTTTGGACCTCCGGTAAGTTCTCCGTTCTAAAGTACTTCGAATGGGATGTATAGACCTTCGGGGAAATACCCTTTCCGGTAAAAACACGGAATAGCATGAAATATCTATACATCCATTACCCTCCGTGGTTATACATCCCTCACTAGATATCGATTTCTAGTCATGTAAAATTAGAAGATGATTATTATCGAACCATTGTACGTACGTGTTATACACAGTAGCTGTTTGAACTTAAATTTTATCACGTAGGTATAAGTTACTCCCAAGCAGTCCATAGAGTCTAGTACTGCCACTCAAGTTCTTAATTATGCAAGTGAAGGCCGCGATTCGAAAATCGTTAAGAGCTCAGCGAGTCTCTTTCTTATCTCACTAACAGTAAGATCAATTAGCTAAAAAATGTATGTGAAAAATCGGTATTTCTTTATAATTGAAGAAATTTCCTCATACGTAGATAAGTCTGAGATATAGAGCCTGAGAAATATGATAAAAACGTGTCTTTTTTTTTTTCTTTCGAAAATTTATAGCGCCTCGTAAAGTTCGGATCGTTTTTTTTTCCCCGCATTCGATCTTCGAGCCTCGGCGGAATCCGCGGTATGAATAGAATCGGAAGAAATATAAACGGTATCAAATACGACACGTGAAGAGAATACGGTAGGATATACATATTTCTATGATAAAAAAAAAGTTTGAATTTATTTTAGATTATACTTTTTTATTTATTTTTTTTTATTTTTTGTTATTATTCACCATTTCGGGAAACACGTTGCGAATACCTGGGCCCGAGCTGTCCGCGTATTCACAAAAACCTCGACCCAACGCGCGTACGTAACATCCGGTATATATGCAGAGTCGCAAAAAAATACCGAGGGTGAAAAGGAAGGAGAGAAAGGAAAAAAAAAGATGTACATAGCTAGGTATATAGGTCTATGTAAAACACGCGAAACGATTCAGCTGCGAATTTACTTTGCCATTTTTTAATCACGCATATACATATATGTATATATACCGTATATACATTCACCAGCTCCTTTGTGATTTATGCGATTCTGATTTTCTTCGGGGATAAAAAAATCCTCGAATGATAAATTCGATTTACGTATATATATATGTATAGGTATACGATATACATAGCCTGTCTGCTATTAACGATATATGGCTAAAGGCACGGGATCGAACGGCTAAACGTTACCCCCTCAGTCCTGACTCTCTCGAATCTATTTCGGCAATACTATTTCTAGGATTGTTTAGATAATATAACTGGGAAGGTTAACAGGAGTTGAAGGGTTGCGTGTCTGAATGCAGTAAAACAGATTTAGGTTGGCTACCCTTCATTCTGTACGACCCAGTCCGCCGAAAGAAATCGATGATGCGATTCTCGTCGGTTCATCTATCAAGGAGCAAAAAAATCGCTAAAAAAAAAAAAAGAAAAGAAACAAAAAAATTCTAACCCCCTACCACCCCACGGTAAAAAAAAAAAAAATTGGTGATTATTTGCCATAAACTTTGTACGCTTTTTCTTATATCTATAATTTCTCATTATTTGAATTTTATTTTACAGGTACCACGATACGACAGCAGACGAAAAGCTGGAGAGCGGAACACAAGGCTGCCAGAACGTTGGGTATAATCATGGGCGCTTTTCTGCTATGTTGGCTGCCGTTTTTTCTTTGGTAAATAAAAAAAAAAAAAAAAATCTCCCTCATCCATGTATTAATAGTATAGGTTCATATCTCGATTTATTTTATATAAGAATATGAATTTAATTTGTCGAGCGAAGAATGAAAGATGTTAAATATAGGTGAAATATGATATAAATAATTATATATATATATATATATAATTTAATAGAACGTGAGAATTTTCAGCCCAGAGTATATATAGGTAACCCACGTTGATTAAATCCAGTAAATTCTAGTACGAGGCGTATTATCGTTACTCGACAAACTAATGAACGTTACGTATGGCTTGTGCACCTCTGACAATGTTTGTTGGGTATGTACATACCTACTGCACTATACTGCAGACAAATTGATAGATCGTTGCCAGTTCACGCCGGATGACAATTCTCGGTCTAGTCAATTTTATACCCCATTGACCTTTCGGATATAGCTATCTATAACCTAAAACTTTGCTCGTTTTATATTACCGTTATTATTTATAATTTAACAAGGAATCGAATACACGTGTTCTGAATTACTCTCCGACAATTTCTATCTTTATTTATTTGCTTTGATTTTTTTTTTTTGAGGAAAACTATATTTCGAAACAATGAACCGGAGTGTTTTTTTTTTTTCGTATTGCGAATTTATTAAAGGTATACACAGTTCTTTTCTTTTTTTTTTTTTTTTCATAAAGTAATTGCGAACTTCTGGCAAGATTTGAGAAGAAGAAATCCGGCTTTTGTAAATTTTGGATTGCGAAGTTGAACGTAAAGATATACGAATCTTCGAAACTTGAAGAGATAAATTTTCTCTAGAGAAATTGAATACAATTCAAAGCTTTTGAAAATTCAATTTCTCCCGTTCTTTTATTCCTGTCTTGAATAACTGCCGGTTATATATATATATAATGAAAAAGAAAAAAGGAAATAAAAGGAAGATAAAAAAAAATAAATCCCCAATTGGAAAGCATGGAGAGGTGTACCTATACACGTCCGAGACAAATATCAACTATAGACGTACATATATATAGTTAAATACACACGGAACAGCGTGCTGAACCACGACTGTCATTATTAATGTACAACTTGGGAATACTCTGTGCAAATATACGCATTAGATCGCCTAGTTAATTGGTATTCCCTCAGGGTTCTACCGAATGAACTCCGCAGCTATGTACTTTCCTAAGTCTCCCGTTATATAGATACACGTGCACGTACATATACGTATATATATATATATTATATTGCCTACATCTGCAGTTAATATTTCTCCTCACACTGTTTCCATATTTATGCGCATAAAACTATGTACATGTACATATAAAGCGTAACTAGTCATATATATGTATTATATATGTATTTATGTCTATGTATATGTATACACGTATTTATGTAGTGAACGGTGGAATATTGGCAAGGAGAGAGAAAGAAGATGTAAAACTATATAGTGAGTGAGTGAGAGAGAGAGAGAGTAAAGAGAGGAAAGGAAAGAGCGAAGCGCAGTCATCTATATGTAAATCTGAAGCGGGAACGTTATAAAAGCTCTCATTTCCCAACCCCCTAATTTACCTTACAACCCCATACCCCCGTTACACAGTTCACTCCGTATCCCTCATTTTCAAACCTTATGATATAAATATATATATATATATATACATTAGGGTGGTCCTTATTTGGGGCTCGGACGAATATTTTATCAGCCCCCCCCCAAATCGACTCCAAATAATTCAAAAACTATACCCTAATTTTTTCAGATTTTTATCTAGACTCTAACCCCTCCCACCGAGGGGGTGGATTTCCCCATTTGAAATACACGTGTTTCGGCCATGTTCTCAGGATTTATTTTATTCTAAGAGTAATAATTATTGAAAAAATCTGTAACTGCGAGATGTTAGTGTTTATTGGTCCGACTATTTGAGAAAAAAATTACATTATTATATGGGCCAATCTAGACAAATTGCATACCCTTTAATCTGACTTTTTTTTTTAATTCAACAGAATATGGTCAGGTATGCAATTTGTCTAGATTGGCCCGTATAATAATGTAATTTTTTTTTCAAATAGTCGACCAATGAACACTAAAATCTCGCAGTTACAGAATTTTTCAATAATTATTACTCTTAGAATAAAATATATCTTGAGAATATAGCCGAAACACGTGTATTTCAAATGGGGAAATCCACCCCCCCGGTGGGAGGGGTTAGAGTCTAGATAAAAATCTGAAAAAATTAGGGTATAGTTTTTGAATTATTTGGAGTCGATTTGGGGGGGGGCTGATAAAATATTCGTCCGAGCCCCAAATAAGGACCACCCTAATATACATATATACGCATCCTTGACGTAGCAATAAAACAAGGCGTAGGGGCATAATATATATATATATATCTATATATAGTATATACTGATAATGAAATTTAAATGGTATGAAAATATAAGAAGTTTTTTTTTCTCTTTCTTTTTCCTTTACTTCTTCCGCTCTCCTTTTAACGAGCATCAACCGTCGTTAAACACAAGAAAAGAAAAGAAAGAAAAAACAAAACAAAACAAAGTAAAAGTAAAAGAAAACGAAAAACTAAACTGAATCGTATTATTTAAAGGTAATTTGAATATATGGTAAGGTGGTGGTAAGGGTTATAATTTTTTCTTTTCTTTTTCGTTATTGTCTTTCCGCAATGTATATAACATAAATAATTATATAGGTATCCGGTATATGCTCACTATATTATTTGCTATGTACTATTTCCAGGTATCTGACCACATCGCTTTGCGGGGAGTCTTGCTACTGTCCGGACGCACTTGTCTCGGTACTATTTTGGATTGGATATTTCAACAGCGCCCTTAACCCGTTAATATACGCATATTTCAATCGTGATTTTCGCGAGGCTTTCAAGGATACATTAAAAAGCGCTTTGCCATGCTGCGCAAGCTGTTGGAAAACACCGTCACAATTTGTCTAGCGCGAAATCTCCGGGAACAGTACTGCCGCGGCTATGAGAAATAATCTTTCATCTCGCGCAGACTATCTCGGATAATAATAATAATAATAATAACAATAACAACAACAATAGTAATAATAATTAGTGCCAGTCTTCCTATGTATATGAAACAGGTTGAAGAAATTTGCAGAGATAAAGAAAGAAAGAAAGAAAGAAAAAAAACCAACAACAACAACATAACGGGGGAAAAAAAGAAGCAATTTTTCATTACGAATTATTGAAAAATATTCTACATACCATGAGAATCGGGTGGGAATAAGACCAATTGATTATTAATCCGATGCTATTGGAGAATGTTCTTGATGTAATGTTTCTTTCGATTGATTTAGACCCGAGAGCTCCGTTGGAACGAACACAACCTCGTATTGTGTACCGAATGATTGCTAACTCACGGGGGTTTTTAGTTATTGTCACTTTGTTTATCATTTTCTTGTCACAAATCACTGACTTGAATATTAACTATAGCTCGCCACGTTATTAACATTAGACGGTAAATGTATTTATGCAATCGGTTAATCGTTTTTCTTCATACGTTAAGTACGGAGACGCTGACGAGTTTCAAAGCTTACGCGTAGTAAACAAACTGCCGAGGCGTGCAGTAGTACCAACCTTTAAGAACAATTTTTTATCACGGTGGCTCTCCCTTCCGTAAGAAATATAAATAAACTCAACCGATACGGTCTTAGCGCTAATTGACCGTGCGGTTTGAATATATTCTCACGGTATATACATATGAGTATGTATACGTATATACTATAATACTTTATATGCAGCTTAAATGCTATGTCTATATTTTAACTGTAGAGACAGATAAAATTAGACTTATAAATATATATATATAGATATTTATATATATGTACATGTATATATATGTATGTGTATATAAATATGTAGAAAAACTTTTAATAAATTTATTATTATATATATAGTTGCAGCAGGGATACTTAAATGAATCTTCATTATATAATTATAGATGAACAATGTCCGGAAATTATTGTAATTATTATCATTCGATGAAAAGTATAATAGTGCGTTATTAATCAATCGCTATTCATTTAGGGTGGAATCAATTTATTTCTATTTATTATCTTGACAAGATATAACTGATATATGCCGATTATAATAATGTAATATCGATAAATAACCGAAGGGAATTGGTGGAAGTATAGGGTAACGGAACCGGTAGTCGGACGGTATCCTATAGTCGGACACTTGACTTATTTTTACATAATATAACAACTGTCTAGCGTTCAAATGCCATCAATTGATGGCGCATACTTGAAAAATTACATGTAAAAAATTTCGAATGACGACGATTGAAATGTACGCTATTGTAATGAGATAATAGGTGAACTGTCCGACTATAGGATACTGTCCGATTACCGGTTCCGTTACCCTATCTGAGATAGAAATTTTCTTTTCCTTTCTTTCTTTTCTTTTCTTTCTTTTTTTTTTTTGTCATATATATCAATAAATCGCAGACTTAGACTGAATTTATTTAAACTGCAAGAAAATCTCACAAATCTTGTGAGAAATTTGGCGGAGTGATTTATTTTTCATACATAACTTATGCGATTTTAATAGCAAAATACTTTGAGAAGGGACAGGATTTTTTTTCTCCACTTTTTAGTCGAAATCAAACTTATACTTTTTCTTCAACCGGGGAAACACATCGCGCGCTAAGTTTAATAAATTGTATAATAATATATAACGAATAAAGTGTGTAGGTATATATATATATCTATCTATCTATATATATATATTTATATTTTTTAGCGAGAAAAAGTATCTGAAATTGGGAATTTCGATATCATACAATATATAGGTATAATACCGCTATAATATGATATTTGTGAGAATCAAAAAATTCCTTTGGTACCTGCAGCAGAACTGTTTGAATAAAGCTTTACGATGATAGTTACTATATACATATTATTATTAATATTATATATATATATGTATATATATATTAAATACATATATATATATATATATATAAAATATACGTAGTTGCGAAAGTGCAGAGGATAACTTTTCCATTAGAATAACAACGAATAGGATATATTTGTAATTATTTTGTGAATTGTGATAAATTTGATGATAAATGATCAATATGTCGATATATATAGAAAAAAAAAAATAATAATAATAATATAATATGTGTAAGAATGATATTTAGTTATTGTTATATGATACGATATAACGATAGTCATAATAATCATAATAATCAAATAGATAAAATGGAACAATATTAATTATGTAAATATGTTGAAACGTTGATATAAAAAAAAAAAAAAAAAAAAATGAAAATGAAAAAAAAAAAAGGCCAGTCGCAAACCGCTGATTAGGGTTTATCTAGAAAAAGCGCAATTCTAAATGTGTAATATAATATATGATATATACTTAGGTATATATATATATATATATATAATAATGAAAATATATATGTTGCTAAAATAATATATATATATTATGAAAAAATAAAATAAAATAATAAATATAATAATGTTATATGCAAATAGGTGAAATATTTAGTAAAGATCGTGAATATATCTTATATAGATATATTATATACATATAAATGATGATAGATTTAATAATAGGTATTATAATATTGTCGAAGTATATATGATATTGTAAAAATGTAATATAGCAATAATAATTGAAAACGCTGTATATAATAATTGTTCACGTAAGTATATATAGTAATGAGAATCAGATGATTGATGTTTTGTATAATAATTGTTATTAAAAAAAAAAAGATAACAATAATTATCATTGAAAATACCACCAAAATCGACACATTATATTATATTACACGCAATTGTCGTTCAGACAACTCATAAATATCATTTCAATATCAAATGCATCTATGCAATAAGATTTGAAAGAAAAAAAAAGAAAACCAAAAAAATTCCCTCATATATATAATCGAACGATTTTTCAATGAGAAATCTGCAATAGCAAACGATTTTGCGGTAAGTATATATAATATAGGCAAATATTAATACATCCGGACATTGTGGGAATTTCTCACGCGGTAAGCGTGAAATCGATATTCCATTTCGATAAAATCAGTCTAAAGTGAGGTAAATGTGGTGGTGACATAGAAGGGAATAAGGGAAACCTGAAAGAAGAAATGTCTCGCGATGTCGTGCGATATACCGCGGAAGGGAACTGAAGACACTTTGGTATGATAAACATATTCGGTCTATACCTACAGCTATACGTGTCGACAATATATATATATCTGCATAGGTATATAGGTATCTAGCACGAGGTATATAAGTGTAGAGAGTATAGAGTATAAATTCGGGGGAAAACGCGTAAAATAAAATTGCTCTTCGACCTTGCGATTCTCGCCCCCTCTTATAACGACGAAAACATAGTGAATCACGTTTTTTCCACGGATGATAAATTTCATATGTTCCTTTTCCCTTTTTATTATTTTTTTTTCTTTCTCTCCTTTTTCATTCATATTTCTGTATATACAGAACAATTACTTTACAAATATAAATATAACATAAATATCGAATTTTGTTCTTTGTTTAGACTCAACTTTCCGAAAAATATATTTTATAGATACGACGGAATAAAGAAGACTAAATACATTTCGGAAGAGATCCAGTCCGTTTCTATCAGTATAGAAACAATTCTCTCGGACAAGTGACCGTTAGATTTAGTAGGGTAACTTATCGAGGTTCTCCGAAAGGACCTTTGGGAGGATAATGCTCTACCACGATCAACGTTGGGCCTGCAGTAGTGTCGAAGTGTTTTATGGGCTTTTACTGCGGCATGGATTTTCTAAATCCGAATTAATTTCGGTTACGTGAAATTTTGCCGATTATACCTAAGGTATTTCCGAGAAAATTTGTTGGAATAAAAGCGATTCGATTCTACACATACCGCATATAGTACGAAAGAATAAGGTTTCAGGCAATTTACCGAAAAAAAGGATATGCAGCACTCTGAATCAACGGAAATATGTGTTTTTTTTTTGTTTTCGCGAAATCCTTGAACGGTCGTTCTCCCTTAATTTATTCAAATTCACTGCCAACTCATAACCGATATTAAACTTTGATCAATTATTCAATATCTTGAATTAAAGTTAATCAAAGTTTCGACTCGCAATTTTTCTGTTATTACGGACAAAAAATGCGGATAATAAATTCAAACGGAACGCGTTTTATCTATACACGAATCCGATAGATGTAAAAATTCTCCCCATTATTTTCTGTATAATAACAATCGAAATTTCTACATCTCAATATAATTTATCGCATATATATATGATCTGAGTATAGCGGTGAAAATCTCGCCGACGTAAGGTATATAACCGCGCATTAATCAATATGATTTTCCGGAGCAAATAAATGCCGGGGAGTAAACAGCGCCAGGTTACTGTCAAATTACCGATTTCATATGATTGGCAAATATAAGCCGCCTCCACGTCGCGAACATCGGACCGGATCTATTCCCTTCCTAAATGGCAGGTCAGGTGGCTGTCTCGGTATTTACACGGCGAAAATATTTGCTCATTGTAAGCCTCGCAGCTTCACCTTTATAGTCCCCCCATGTCCCTACGCGAATCTGCCTCTAGGCATTCGCCAATTTAGTGTCGCGATTGTAAGCATCACTTATATTAAAACTTTCGATCATTTGCAAAATTTGCGAAATTCGCGAAAAAATTTGCGAAAAAATTTGCAAAAAAATTTGCAAAAATTTTGCAAAAAAATTTTTCTCGAAATGTTATTCTTTCTATTTATTATTGAACTGATCTGTATATATAATTGGCGAGAATCTCGTGTAAAGGCCACGGGGGCTAACAACCCCGATTGTAAATGGGCTAACTTTCGGGAGATAAATTGCGTTCATTACTTGTCAGTAAAGGCGTATTCAGTGAGCTTGAACGATCAATTGAGCTTGGTCAGCGTCGGTCACTTGCTTAGGAGCTTAACTAACGTAACTTAATCGATCAGCTACCGAGCTGATTGGTACGATTGTCTGTTGAGCTCGATTCTGTAGTAATGAGTGAATGGAGAGATTGCAGATTTGATTGCGACGTATAGGAAAAAGAAAGAAAATATGCGCGATTTTGGTTTTGCATTTTTCTTGAACTTTCTTATTCTTCTTTTTTCTTGTTTTAAGAGAATTTTCGTAATTTTTCTTATCTTTTCTTTTCTTATTTCACCCCTAAACGGAGAACCTCTCCCGCACGTCAGTCTAGTCTGATCTCTGATCGCATTTTGGCTAATTTAATACTCCAACTCCGGCAGGGATACCGAGTTCCATGCTGCGCATATAAATTAGACGAGGTAAGCTTCTGCAGAGTTGAGTTTTGATCCCTTTTCGATTTGGTATTCGTGCAACGGATAACCGAAACCAACCGACATGTACAGTAAATATATTTTCCAATCAACTAATTCTAGAGGTAAAATTGAACTGCTAGATTAAACTCGGCTGCGACTAGGTATACGCGTTGGTTAGTTCGACTATTGAAGCTATTCGTTTAATTAACGATATTCATTTTATTCTCAATTTATCGAATTATTTTTCAAAATACGTTTACGCAGCTTTATTATATCCCACTAGAAATTCAATTTCATCATTTTCCCATCATCAGACACCCGGCTAGGTTCAAAGTTTTCGAATAATTTTCCAAAACTTTCCTATATATATATATATATATAAGGACCCCCGTGAATCAGAGCCGCACATATATCTACGATAAGAATTAGGAGTCCGTAAAGTTGTAGGTAAAAGTTCTAGCCGACTTCGCGGGAAATATAGCTACCCTTATAAACTTTTATCTAGAACTTATTATTATTATTTTGTTTTTTAAGTAAACTAGAAAACGCGACACACGCTGCTTTAAAGTTTCGCAATTTTTGAAATCTCGTTATACCTGTATTGCCCGGAGAAGTGCAGTTATTACCAAGTTCTGAAGACGTATTATAGGAGAAACTGCAACGAGTGTGGGAAAAAATTATTCGACAAATCAAAAAAAAGAATTTTCACGAATGAGTCGAAATCCTGTCGTGTATTAAAGCAAACTGATATTACAGTGACAGAATCCGATTCTGGCTTGAATATGTACTATATCCATCAGATCCGTCAGCCCGGGGGCGTAGAAGGTTAAAGTGGTAGACGTTTTGGATTCCGCGTGTCTGACAAGGGTCGAAGTTGAACGGTACGAGAGGACAACCGGTCAAATCAAACCGAAGATAATTACAAAGACGCAATTACCGGGGATTTGAACAAAACACGAGTCTTATTACCGGGGCTGATATTATAATCGAGAATTTTCAGCCCTATTCCCCGCACGCTGTAAACCCTGTGGTTTCCAAAACCACTAGAACCAAACAAAGCAGATCTATCAAATGCCTAATCCTTTACTAAACAAAGCAATCATTCTGCATGGGAAAACTTGTACGTACCATATACATACCATCGGTATTGTAATTATGTGGTGAAAGAAAGAAAGAAAAACGAAAGATCGAACTTCATTTTTTATTATCAATTAGATAAACGTTTCAATTTACGAGACGTTTTTTTTTTTTCTTTTTTTCTTTTCTTTTTTTTTTTGCACTTGATCTTTAAACCAGAAACCAAATGCTGACAGGTTACTTTTAGCCCGTAGGGTATCCCGAGTAATTAACACTCAAGCTTTGCGGATGTATATATCTATATTGACTGTATGTTCTTAAGCCTGTAATCTGTCCCTTTCGTGACTCGACAATTGATTGCAACCAGCTCGAAGAGATTCGTGAAAAGTAAGTAGGTATAGGTATATAGATAAATTGATATACAGACAATTTTATTACGAATTATATAGGGATTTGAGTAGAAAAAAAATTTCGCGGTGAAAATATTACGATCTTAAAATCGCACGTGTTAAATTCTGCATATGGCCAGCCCTAAATGCCACTAAACGAGAAATTGCAAAATCGCGAAATCTGAAAAATGCTTGGTTCAGCACGAGTTCCGGAATTTCAAATTCCCCAGAGTTACGGCAAAGTCGGAGACTCTTTTTAATCGATTATAAATATGAGGGTTGCTAAAACACTTTGGTTCCAAAAAAAAAAAAGAAAAAAATTTTTAGGACTGACATCTTGATTGAATAGAAAAATCATTGACTTAGAATCCTGCAGTAAATCGCTATAACTATTCGTACAGTATTAGAGATATATATATGTGCGGGTATATTGTGTATAAGTAATTTTCTGAACAGATGTTGGCGCAGAAGTACCGCGTGACTATAGCTTAGGTATACAAAATGCAACAGCAGCCGTTTGGCCCAGTTTTCATCTCTAAATCGATATCAATACCGCAAAATTTATTTCACATTCGAGTCACAAATATAGATATACTCGGAAATATATATTGTTATTTAGATTGTGGGAGTGAAGGGCTCTCTGGAAATTCACGTTCTGGAAAATATGTGATGAATTCATGTCATACCGTATACAATATATATGTACAAACTATATTGATATGTCGAAAATGTTTTTAACGTGAACAAAGCAAAAATTGTGAAAATTTAATCTCGCAAATATATCTGCGCGTTTCCATTTCATATATTCTTTTTTTTTTTTTTTTTTGTCAAATCATCCGATGAATAATAATTGAAAATAATTTTTCATACGATTTTGTTTCCCGTCTAGTAATTTTCCACTGCTAAATCTATATCGGCCTAACACCCTGGGTAAAAATTTTCTACATAAAATGTGCGAAGTACAAATTGAATAAAACGTATTCGCGTGTTAAATTATCTCAAAGAAAAAAAAAAAAAAAAAAAACAGAAGAGAAATAATAACTATGACGTGGATAAAGACCAGTGAAAATTTTTCACTTCCAACAAAGTATACGGCTATACGGCAGAAAATTTATCGCGTCGATAAACACGACCGTGAATTATATTGCGACACAGGTTTGCATATAAACTTTTTTTACAAGCATCGCATACGAAAAAAAAGAACGAAAAAAAAAAATCTAAAGTTCTTTTTCAAACGGTGGAAAATCCTGATTTATATACATTTTATTAAGAATAATTGTATGTTCCGTCGTATAGCTGCAGGGTGAGATCAGAATCTATGTTAGTTTTCATCCCCAAATTAATTATTCTAGGGTAATTCCGGGAGAGATGAACCACTGGGAGAGATGGCCGACCATCTATAGTTCATTAAATACATAACAGGTGTCGACAATAAAATTCCTAGTAGTTATTCGCGACCCAAATGCCTAACTTGGATCAAAAAAAAAAGGGAAAAGAAGTTGTGGTCGAAGATATCAACCCATCACTGTCAAGTCCTATGAATATCGATGCTGTTATAATTTGTTGCTGTGTTTATGGCACGGTTCCATGTATCAATCAATAACAGAAGTGAACTTCACACATAGGAATATTAAGACCGAGAGGTTGAGGTTATTTTCATGCTGTTTTGGCTTCAATAACTACTATTTCGAGGGCAGCAGATAAGAGAAGGCCATCTTACCCCAATCGGGATAGATGCCCCTTTTTCACTTGGGATAGATGCCCCTTATTCTAATCGGGGTGGATGCCACCCCCCTCCCCCCCTAAATCAAAATTACTGTACAGGGCTATTGAAAATTTGCCTTTTTTCAGAAATGCCAAGAAAATATAACAAACAAGTTACCAACGTCTGCATGGTATGACGGCTCCCTGGGGCAAGAAGGCCCCCGCCAAAAATTAGGTCAAAATTTTTTTTTTCTTCAAATTATCGGGATTTTGATATTTTAGCTCATTTTTAGCCCTCCGCGAGATACCTGGGGCAAAATGGACCAGCCAAAAATTCTGGAATAGAGATTTTTTTTACATTCTTATTGTCAAATTATGAAAAATTCAATGTACTTATTCATTTTCAGGCTGATTGTCTACTTATAGGGTAAAATGAGCCACTAACAGCATTTGAAAATAATAATTTTTTTTAAATTAATTAATTTTTTAAATTAAAGTAAAGTTATCTAAATTTTTTTCAGTAATAGAAGAGTAAATATAGTTGTCAAGAGACAAAAAAACATTCTTAACGTTGAAAAAAATGTTATGAAACAAAAAAAAAAAAATTATTTTTATCATTTTTTGAAGGGGGGCCGTCTTGCCCCGGGGGGCCGTCATACCCTACCCCCCCCTACTTCGTTACCAGCAGAGGCCATCTCTCCCGGGTGGGGCATATCACCCCAATACACGGGGGCATCTAACCCGTACCCTCCGGGTGAGACGGCCGATGCAATATGTTTGTATCTTATCATATTGTTAGTCCATCTCGTACTTTAAAATTATTATAAACGTACTACATGATAGTTTAAGGTTCATTTAAAGATTATATGAAATAAAACTTTTCATTTTGTGAATAAATAATTTTTTATACCGTTTTTCGCTTAAGTGGTTCATCTCTCCCGGAATTACCCTATAGTAAGTATGGACAGTATAGTATGAATTACCGACGTATTTGTTAAACGTGAGTAAAGAAGGAGCATAATGGTCAGCTCAGTGTTATTGACTAGACGGTTAAAGTGGCTGACCATCACACCGGGCTTAGCAATTCTCTCCAAGCCTATGCTACACTACCGAGATAACAGACACCTTTCGGAAAGCTTTCAGAATCCATGAATATTCAACCTCTGGAGAACGAAGGTGAGGGAAGGAAGTACATAGTTACGTTGTTATGTACCTATACGCGGATCGAATTGGCCAGAAGCAAGAGAGGCAATCGACTCAAGGTACTCGAAATCGTTTTTTAACAGATTATTTCTCTCACTTCGTCTCTTTTTTTTTCTTTTCTTTTTTACCCAAAATTTACCTGTCCAAAAATGGCCAAGTTCCCGCACGAGATATCCTCGGATGTCCTCTTTAACAAACAGTGGGGCAGTTGGTATATTTGCTTTTCTTAGTATTCAAGCCTCGGTTGACCACTGCCTGAGAGTATATCCACCGCAAAAGTTTGCCATTCGGAATCGTGGGACTTGGGCAAGTCTTTCTCTCTTGTGGATCAAACTGGCGCCCTAAAAACTAGGCTGCTTTTTCTCCCTTCAGTTCTACGACTATATATACATCCTCTTCTACTTCTTCTTTCTTTTTCTCTTCCTTTTCTATCCTTTCGCTAACGATTCACGATTCCATGATCAATTACTATTATTTATTTATTTGTTTGTCTAGCCTATCTCTTCGGTGACTTAAACACGAACGTTAAAGATTTGGATGATTTTCTTTGAAAAAGAACATTTTCTTCTCAGCCAAAGACAAATGCGAAAGAAAAATAAATATGTATTTCAAATTAGTAGAATAGATTTTTTTTTAAATGGGATGGACGATTGAAGACTGATCGATTTCGAGGGTATCAAACAGCGGGTCACCCTTGCAGAAGCTCTGACACGAGGGAGTCAACCTCACGACTCGTAAATGTACAAGTCAGTTGATCCGCGGACCTGACATTTCCAATTTCAAATTGGCGGTGGAAAGCAGGTGAAAAATGCCCGGTAGCAAACGACACAGATTGGCTTCAGACCGATTCGAAAGTTTTCAAGATAATTGGAAAACTGACTAAATCAAAGACGCGAAGCACTCGGATATATTCGCGATTAAAAAGCCTATGCGAAATAATCAGCAAGACTTGAACGCGATTCTGTGACTTAAGATTCGACAATAATTGGATAACTAGTCCTCCAAAATTTCGGCACACACTTGAAGATTTAAACCGTTACTAATTTCGGGTTTAATTAATCCTACGTTGGAAATTAGGCAAAAAAATTCCGGGTTTCAACAACTCGAAGGATCATTGTCGCGTGCTTGAGTGAGTCCTTAAATTTCACTTTGCCCCAACAAGTACTTTAACTTCCGTCAGTTATTATACATATATACATATACCCGGTTGAAAATGGTTTGAAAATTCATTCTCTCTTCTCTTCCGACTAATAAGAAATTTCTTATAGCAAAATTAGGCGGAAATTAAGGACGCGATACGTCACCAGCTGTGTTATATTATGGCTATACGAAATCCTTAATTTTATCGGAGCCAGTTTACACGGGCTCGAAGCGTGATCCTGTTCGAGAAAATTGATTTCTCACTTAGATCGTTGTTCGAATGGCCTATCAAGCCAGCACATCTATTACCGGGCGATATATAAACCCTAGGTACTTTATTATAGCCCTAAACTGTGCTCGCGTCTTACACAAGGTATTGTCTATCAAACGGTCCATTATATGAGGATAGAATAGCTCCCCGCTGTAGTGGACTAGTTCAAGCGCTATACGATGCTGAGAGAGTTTGTTTTCGAGCAGATATTTGCGCGCGAAAAATATCGAGAGGGAAAGATTTCTGCGTCAAAGGTCAAAGGAAGAAAAATGAAATAAAGGGAAAAAATTTTCAGCTAAGATTATTGGTATACGCGAGGAATCGGAATTTATGGGATAAAGGGGTACGAAACGGAAATGAAACAATGCTCGGGGTAGAGAAAGAAATTTTGGCAATAATATGGCGACGTGCACACAATCCGGGCGACCTACGTTATCCCCGATTCTCTGGGGAAAACCAATAAGCAAGTGCGTCGTCTGAGTGTAACGCGTAATTCCTGACTCTTGAAGGTGAAAAACCTTCGCTCGTCTATTCGCCTGTTTTGCTATTTCCCGAGAGGGCAGTATAGGCAGCTGCTCGATGCAGGCGAGGTGCTTTTTCCACACCTTTTAGGGTCATAGCGGAAAATTAATGTGCGATATAAACTGTAACGATATTTTCACTCTCGACGCGAGATTACGACGATGTTGACTGCATATTTTAGAGCAGAAATTTCGCTAATTTTACAATTCAGGATCAAACGAGGTAAGATTTATATTTTCGGAAAAATCAAACTCTCTTCCTTTTTTTTTTATTTTTATGCGAAATAAAATCGAAGATATTCCCAGTGAGAGATAGTTTAAATAATATCCACACCGTTTTCCCTGTCTTATTCTCATCCGTATTGTACCAACGACCCTTTAGGAATCTTTTGGGAAATTCATTCCGGTAGGTATTAAGGCCTGAAACGACTTTCTGGACCCTTGGATATCGGGTTGGCTTTAAATTGGGGTTCGAGATAGGGTATATTGTCTTCTTGAATATTACACTTCCGTGCACGATTTCGGACGATAAACTTTACCTAATCCTCTCCGTATATATAACTATCCGAAGGGTGATTTTTAAAACGATTTTAAAGAATGAAAAAAAAAAAGAAAGATAATAACCTAGCCTGCAGCAATATTGTGAATATTTATTCTATAATATCACACGCTTTGTATACCTACATATAAGCTTATCCTGAAAGCTCGAGGTTCCTATAGGTACTAAATTTGAATAGCTGTTATACGAGGCCAATTCAAACTACGTATCATAATGTAATGAATGGCAAATTATAGCTTACGTATATATATGCGTGGGTAACTACTATGGGAATTATCCGTTTGCAGTGTGTGCAATTATAGATATATAACGCGTCCGTCGTATTACTCCACAGCTAGTTTCAATGCGTTTCAATTATAGACAGAACATACACAGGTAGGTATACTGAATTCTGCGCTATTTCATTCGACAGAATTATAGAAATTCGGGGTTTATCTTATGCCCCCAATGTTACGTTCCGAGGGAGTTTCGATCGAGCGCCCATATCCGGCTTTTTATTTCAGCTATTAACGACGAGCGTGTCTGTTCACCTTTTTCGTTTAAACTATACGTGTACTTGTAGGTATATGACGTACATGCCTATATGCGTTGCTAAAAGACCCCAAAATCGATAACAAACTTTGCTATCTGCGCTACTATACCCGCCCCTGATAACTACAGGGTGTAGAAATAACTTTGAATGGAAGATCGCGAGCTCTGATCTCGCGAGAATATAAATTAGGTATCTGTGACACGTGGGACCCACCCCACCCCACATGGAATTGGAAATTTTATTTTCGGAACGATTTGTTTTGTTTTTTTTTTCTCTCTTTCATTTTTCTATTTTTATCCTCTTTTTGCTTTGCAAAAGTAACAGGCGATACAATGGAACTGATTTTGACGCCTGCTGAGCAGAATATATGTTAATTATGAATAAACTTGGATCCAACTGTCCGAACGTAATATTGAAAATTGATATCTTGATGTTTAAATTTGAAATTTCATTCCTGATTTTATCACGAAGTATAATCTGATCGTGGGATTTAATTGCCTCGGTTATGTACTGGATATATGTATAAATAAAATTGATAATCCTATCTGTAATACGTCTATACCCTAATGCGGTATTTAATTATACCGCAGACATGAAATAATTGATAATTGTATGGTTTATAATTTTCTATGGAATATAATGAGCTTAAAGTTTATAAAGTCACGACGATTAAGTTATAACTCAATTAGTTTAATAAGAGTAAGGTAATAAATTGGAAAGTTTAGAAGTCAGGTAAAAGTCGTGAAGTAATTTCATTATAAAATTAATATACATATATATATATATATTTTTTTCTTTTCTTGAATAATACGAAAGCTATGAGGCACGTGCCCGGCACCTGCTCTTTCTTCGCTTTTTCATTTCTCCAATATTCTCTAGATCCTACGGTACGGCGAGGGCGTCAAGATGTGCGCTCGTTTGCCCGCGACCATCTACTATGTCAATTCTGTTCCTAACGGACCGCGACCCTTCACTTTCTTTTTATTTTCCTTTCCTTTTTTTTTTTTCTTATTTTTTTCTAATTTTTTTAAAATTTCTAAGTTTATATTCCATTCTTTTAATCGCAGCTGTTCTATTTCACTGGCCAACTATAATTGTGCTCTAAATAAAAATCCCCGCCGATTATATATAAGTCAGACGATGAGATACACGCTTGAAGAAGCTAAAGCTAATATTATGGCGAGAAGCGGGGCTCTTTAGTTCCAAAAGTTTGTGAAATGTGTAATCTGATAGTAAGTTTGAATTTATCCTAGACTATAGATATATATCCGCCAAGGGGTCAATTTGCGTGGATAATAGTCTGGAAAAGTTTCATATATATCTATATAAGTTTTGGTCTTTGAAATTTCATTACTGGGGGGGAAAAAAAAAGTCGATCGAAGAAATGCTGTCTGGTGGATATATACTTTGTTATCGTTGAAAAAATATACCAGACAAAGCTTATCTCTGCAATCTTAAAACTTCACACACACATAGGATCTTGTTTTTTGACTCTTTCTTTTTTCTATCAAAGATTTGGCAATATTTTGCCAACTCGGCGCTTATTATTCTATCACTTCGTTGTATGCGCGTAATATACGACTGGAAACGACCTGAATCAATAATCCAATAGCTTACCGATTTTAAATTTACGAGTCAATATTTTATTCGCATAAAAGTAACGAGGAATAAATTATAATCGTTAAGATGAGTTAAACAAGAGGAAAACAATTGTATGCGTCGCCTAAGAAGTTCGAGAAACTATCATAACCGAATTTTCGTCTAATATTAATATATTCTGCTGTATTCGCAATTTTCATAACCCCATCCCTTGGCATGTTATGAAGAAATGCATGAATTACTTACGTGATTTCGCAACGTTTGATTAACTCCATCTCTAATTGTAAGCGGTCGAATAATTTCTTGTTTATAGCTGATGTAAGTAGTATTTTTCAAAACACGCCTTGGTGATGCGCAACTCCGATGTCAACTCGTATTCTTAGCCGATAAGATAGGTAGCGGTTGTTAGTTGGTTCAAGCCAACATCCATACGAGGCATATAATAATCGTAAACATCTCCGTCTCCAATAATATTATTATTCTCTGATTTTAAAATCCAAACGCATTTCAATCCCCAGGCTAAATATTTTGAAGGTTGGTAAACCTTGACCGGAAGTTCGACATAATGCGAATGTGAAATCGACTATTGTGATAATACGTAATGGCCGACGAGACGTTTCCTGTATAATATAGCGTGCTCGTTGCGTCGCGGTGTTGAAAATCGTATCCGCTAAATCGCGTATATATTTCGTAAGATAGAATTTTCATGTGTTTTAAATCGTGTCGTTAATGTGTTAGTTAAAAACGGAACAAAATACGGGTCGTAAACGGTCTCAGAGTCTCCGATAAACACGTGGCAATTGCGTTAAACGAACGTACCACGTTCTCAGAGAACTCTTCGAGCAATGGCCGAGGCCACGGAAGGCAAGAAGTTGGTCGAGTTACGGGTGATTGATCTCAAAACAGAGTTAGAAAGACGTGGACTTGATAAAACAGGCAACAAAGCGGCTCTCCTCGAGCGATTATCAAAGGTAATATACGATTTTCTACGTCACCACACTCCGGAATCCGTAAATCAACTGATTCCTTCCGTCCAAACAGACAAAAAAAAAAACTCATAACTCATTGTCAGCCAGGCTTACGTCCTCTAAATAAGACGCCATTTTTTTTTCTGTTTTTTTTTTTTTTTTCTTTCATTATTGATTATCTCAACTCACTAGGCTATTTGAAACTCCTCATATATCTAATATCAAAGAATTATCAACGACAAGTTACACGCAATAGTATTATTTATTTTTTCATAAATAACCTTAAAGTTATTTTAATCAGGCGATTACAGACGACGGCGAGAAACCGGAGGAATATTTAATCGTGCCTAGCGGTGGGGCGAACAAAGTTACACCGAGAAAAAATAGCGGTAAGTTATTTTCTTTTTTTCTTTCGATCTTTCTATTATTATTATTATTGTTATCGATTATTCCGATTTTTGTGTCTGTTTTATCATAAAATCGAAGAATATTACGCATTTTTATTATTATTTTTTTTTTCCATTTTTTATTTTTTTGTTTTTTTTTTCATTCTATGCTCAGTTACCGGTGCCTCAAACCAAGAGGAATTTCCCGAAGGATCTGAAAATCGAAGGGATGATAACGCGGAGAGTCAAACAAACACAGAAATGAAGATTAAGGAGGAAGTCGACATCCCTTGCGACGTGATAAAGGAAGAAAACATCGCCGCTGTACAAAAAGAGGTGAAAAAAATTGTTGTGTTTTCTTTATTTTTTTTACTACCGGTCACATTGGCAGGGTGCAGATTTGAACCTAAAAATTTGGGATTGATCATTGAGTTTCTGAATTACTGCGAAAAGTTAGGGAAGTCGAGAAAATTATTTATATAATATTATTTATTTTCATGAATTGTTAAACAGATGTATACCTTACTTATAATTTCAATGAAATAATGCAGTTTTTTTCTCACATTATCGTACCTATACTTTCCTTCTTCGAACTTTTTTTTATCTCTGTGGAATTAAAAGTAAGATCTGGAAGAGTCGGGGACATTGATTGTCAGTTTTGAATATGCACCCTGCTTCGAGGATGAGAGAATTGTTTGTTTGTTAGAAAAATGACGCTTTTTTTTCAACTCTAATATGTGGAAAATTCAAGCGAAATTTACTTTAAAGATTTTTTCTTAAATTGTTCAATTTTTGGGAACTAGGAAGCCGAGGAAAGCAAGGAGACTGTTGCAGTGAAGAATGAAGAATTCCTAGAGCCTAAGGAAGAAGTTAAAACCGAAGCTGAGGACGAAGAGGAGAGTAAAATTGAGTCGGAAGATATCGTCAAAGCCGAACCAACTCCTACCCCAACTCCGTTGAATACTACGGTCATTGAAACTAACGGAATTGACAACGAGGACTCCATTAATTTGACTATCGGCGAAGACGAAGAGAACCTTCTCGCCGAAGAGGTATATCATCGTTTTTTATTCATCTCGAATTGGGGTTTCTTAAAATTATGCCTTTTAGAAGTGTGGCTGAATCTGTTGATTCTGACCCTTAAAACAATCGATTTTTACCTTCCACAAGGGTGAAGTTTACCCGGTTTTTCTTCCTAATACAATACTGCATAGAATAAACTTTAACATTCTGGATGAAATAAAAATTTCAAAAAATTCACAATGTTTAAATTAAAATGGGAACAAAAAAAAACATACAATTTTCATAACAGATGATTGTGAATCATTCAAGGTTTTGTGAATGATAAAAAAACGCCGATATTTATCCTGTAGAGAATTGCAAAAGGAAAATAACCAGCTCTTAAGATTAGAATCTATCTTACTGCACTCTTGTACTTTTAATTCTAAAGATTATCACGTTTTTATGTAAATAATTAACTATCAAACAAAGTTGAGCAAGGGATTACTTCAGATGTGGCTAGTATATCGATTTGTTTGCGTAGTTTATGCTTTTCATTCAATAATAATAATAACAGCTCAGTAAATTGCACCGAACAAAGCGTTATTCAAACTTTGATACAACGCAGACAGCAAAACAAATAATACTATTTTTTTTTTTTTTTTATCTTATTGTTAAAGAAAGCTGAATATTCTATGAAACGATTATTGTAATTTTTCAGACGGAAACTCACGACAGGCGTAAGGGTAAGTCAAGTTTTGTTTGCTTGTTAAAAAAAGTTAAGTTAATTTATATGATAAAAGAAAAAAACAAGAAAAGAAAAGAAAAAAATAAATAAAAATAAAGCTAGGTAATAAGCCTTCCGAAGGATTAGCTAGCCAAAGAAGTGCGTAGATAAACGACGCTTCTTCTTCTCCACTACATTCCATCAACCTTACCCCGAGTTAGTTGCTAAGAAGAGCAATAATACTCCGAAGTAAGGAACTGAACGCGATGCGAAACTACAACTCCCGCACAGTGTTGTGGATTTTGATGCGGATTCAACGATTCATTTAAATCTGGACGCTGTTCTCGTTCTGCCGGATGCGGAGGTGGAGGTGGAGGTGGAGGAAGACCTCTGAAACAGCGATTCCCGTCTACAAGGAAGAACACCACGAATCTTCTCATTGGGATCAGCCTGGGATCGATTCTGGATATAATTAGGATATAAAATTAACTCTTTTAGGTGCTAGCTGTTAAGTTAGTTGTTCTAAAAATTTATTACACAAATTAAATTGTTTATACCTGCCGCATAGAGCATCGTTGGATTGAGAATCTGCTAACTTCACTTCACTTCACTTCACTTCCAAAGAAGAAGAAGAAGAAGAAGAAAAGCTAAATATTTTTTCAGCAGAAAATAATCCCCGCTCGATCATACGCCGGAAAAAAAAAAAAAACAACTATCCATGCAAGATCATAGTTGGACTAACTAACCGGCATAGATTTAGGGGATTTTCTAACGCTCCCTCAGTCTCTATGGAATATATAGGAAAAACTAAAACTAAAAAAAACCAAACCATGTGCGGTGCTGCTTTGCCCTTTCTAGTGTCTCTTCTTCTTGTTGTGTCAAAACTCGCTCCAGCTCTCTGAATTTCGTTGCCCTCGATCCGAAATGTTGTAAAAAGTGTCCTTGCCAGTTTAGGGTACGGGGATAAAATACTCCGGGCAGAAAACGAAGAGATAATCGATCGCGTTAGGGAGAAAGAGAGCGAGAGAGGGATAGAGAGAGAGCGAGAGAGAGAGAGAAAATTCTGGGGCATCATAGAGTGACCACATTGCTACCTTGATTGTCCCTGCAGATGGTGGCGAGAAGAGAACCGAAGAGAACAAGAAGGGAGACTCTAAAGGGAGCGGTAGAGCAGAAGGTCCAGCCAGCAAGGAAGGAGCAGCCGGTACCAACGGGCTTAAGAACAAACTGGACGGAGGCGAAGGAGGAAGCAAGAGGTTGGTCTCGCATTGGTAAACTTCGGATACCATTCGACTATTAAATTACACACGACTATAATACCGGTGGTCGCCATCTGATGGATATACCGCTACGTAGAACGGCATTCGCACGATGATAAAATTCCTTGATTCAAGATAACGAATAGACCGACCACAGTATCGCACGCAAAATATATATATATACATATATATATATTCCCTATTACAATTGAATACAAAATACATACTTCAATTATTTATATACATATATACCTATATACCTACCCTAACTACAGATATATATATAGTATATATTGAATATATTTAGGCGAATTTTTAACTCTGGGAAGTATGTTAAGATGATTTATCAAAAATTGGCTAGCAAGCTTCAAAGACTACTAATAACGTGCGTGTGTGCCAGCGTTGCTTTGCGTCGCAATGAAAGTGAGAAGATATCTGAATTAAAGGTGAAAGTTGAAGGACAACGAAAAAATTCTACAAAATTAACTACAAGCTGCTGCTACTGCTGCTGCTGTTGCTGCGTTGTGTAATTCTACAAAAAAAAGAGACTCTAAAATCTCCGTATAGATAGAACCATGATTACACAAAGGTATTATTCACTAGATGGATAAAAACAAAAAAAAAAAAAAAAAGATACCCACTCTCAGGAAGAGCACTTTGTATAAAAAGAAAGCTGCTGAGTATAAAAAGTGTAAAATTATAAAACTAATGAAGGATCTTAAGGGACCGATGATGAAACAATGTTTGTTTGATTAAATATTTTCTTGGTGGCGTAAAGATATACTGTATATCGGACGGATGTAAAATATAACACACGGAGTTAAATATCAAATGAATTTAATAATTATATTGACATTTTTTATTAATAATAACAATAATAATAATAATGATAATGATAATAATAATAATGGTAATAATAATGACTGAACGATGATAAAATAGAGAAGATAGTAAGAAAAAAAAAAATAGTTAATTTAAAGTTGCTAGCCAAATTTTTCTTTCCTTAACATAAGTTGCAGAGATATTTATTTAGCCTAAAGAGATTAACGCGTTTAAAAAAAAAAAGAAAAGAAAAAAAAAATTCTATATTTATATTTTAATCATGAAAAGGTGTGTAAAATTTGTTTATACTTTTTTCAAATATCGCATAATTTTCAGCTCCGATTCTTCGGCCAAGGGTCAAAAAAGAGATGACAAAGGTACGTGTTTGAGGGAATGAATCTTCTTAAAATAGTGAATATCTTCTGGATAATAGACACCGTTTTTATTCAGAATTGAAAACGAAATGAATATCTTTATTATTTCTATTTTTTTATTTACAGACAAGAAGAGTTCACCGATTAGCACAGCGAATGCAAGCAGTAGAAATTTATGGGTATCCGGATTGTCTTCGACAACTCGAGCTACGGACTTGAAGCAAGTATTCTCTAAGTATGGAAAAGTAATCGGAGCCAAAGTAGTTACAAATGCTAGAACTCCGGGAGCTCGTTGTTACGGATACGTTACTATGTCGACTAGCGAAGACGCAGCTAAATGTATACAACATTTACACAGGACGGAACTTCATGGACGTGTTATTTCTGTGGAGAAGGTAAAAAGAATAAAAATAAAGAATAAACCCCCCTGTTACTTGACAACATACAAATAATCATCGTCTTGCATTTATAACCATCAGGCAAAGGGCGATTCACAGCAGAGTCACATGCGGAAGCGAGATTCCAACAGCGTTAAATCGGACAAAAAAGATGAGAAGGATAAATCCAAGGAGAACACGGAAACTGGCGATAAGAAGGAGAAAGAACCGAAGAAAGATGCGGAGGAAAAAGTTTCTGAAACAAGTGCGTAATTTTGTTTAGTAAAAATAATAACTGGAATTTTGAGCCGCATAATATCGTACTAATAATTGTTTCGCGTTTCTTTTCTTTCACAGCTGTGAAAAAGGCGGAGGATAAGTCCGACGCGGCTGATGAAAAGCGGCCGGAAGTCGCGGACAAGAAAGACGAATCGGCCAAAGACTCGGATGCACATTCTACAAAGTCTACAAGCAAGAAGCCGGAGAGCGACAGAGGAAAACGTAGCAGTGACAAACGCGTTCGATCTTGGGAACATCACAGATCTCACACTCGTTCGCGTAGCAGGGAACGCCGCAGGCGTGACGATGTACTAACGTTTGCTAAAATTCGGGTTAGTCTAGAGATTTTGAGAGCGAGGAAATTAGATTGGGATGAGAAAAAGAAATAAACTTTGCCTTTATTCGATCATTGAAAACCATTTCCTCGCTGTTCACTGACTAAGTTTAGCAAAAATAATCAACGAAGATCGGACCCAGTCCTGAAGGAGACACGACTTATCTCCTGATCAATTCTTTGCTTAGGAGGAACGAGAGCGTCAGAGGCTGAGAGAGAGGGAGAGAATACTTCGAGAGGAGGAGCGAAGACGTCGAGAAGACATGGAGAGGCAGCGAGAGATCGAGCGAAGGCAGAGAGAGGAGGCGGCGCGTCTGGAAAGAGAACGGGAGAAATTGAGGAGAGAGAGAGCGCGGATTGAGCAGGAAAAAGCTGAGCTTTTGCGGCTGGAAAGAGAGCAGCAAAAATTAGAGAGAGAAAAACTCGAGCGGGAAAGACTCGAGCTGAAGAGACAACAGATGCGGTTGGAAGAGAGCCGCCGACCTCCGCCACCACCTTCGATCAAAAGAACTTCCAGCGACAGAAGAGATCCCAGAGATTTGTACACGGAACCGGACAGAAAACGTATCGCGTCGGAACACAGCAGGCGACACAGTCCAGAAAGAGTTTCCGACAGACGGACTGACATCTTGGAAAGAGTTTCCGACAGGAGATTGGATCCTTCGCCACCTTCCAGATACGAGTCTAACAGGTGAGACCCCTTTCTGCTTTCGTAAAAGAAGCCGGAGACTCGATGGCTTTCATGATTCGACGATTTTCAAACAGCAGATCCACCCAGGATATCGGATTGAAAAAGGACTTCAAACGAAGCAGTGATTTTCCCTCCCGTAGTAGCCGGCCTGATGTTTTCCCCGAGGTGACTAGAGGCAGAGAAGTTATCGTTAGGCGAGAGGCGATTCCTGCTCAATCCTCTTCTATCGATCCTCGCCAAGTCAAGGAAAGGTGAATAGATTAGACGGTGAAATGGAGAAGTTATTACACTCTTATGGGTCCTGGGGGAGAGAACAGGGCCAAGAGATTCAAGAGCTTTGCTATTATGATTGAATCGGTTTTTTCTTCATTATTTTTAAGCAGGTATGAGAGAACCACTTCAACCACTTATGGAAGAGATCGAGAGGTTCGACGATCCGATACCGAATCTCACAGAAGCACACGCGACGGACATACTCGCTATACAGAGAGCACCAAACCACCGGGATCTACAGCTCCTCGTAAGTTTTCGGATTTATATAATTAAAGGGGCTGGAAAGCAGACTCGATTGCATTATTCTTTGTATGGAATTGTTCATAGTCAAGATTAGAGCGTACAAAAGTGGATATTGTGATTGATTTTAATACCTAGATTCGAGTTGCAGATGTCTTGTCATTCTCGAGGTTTAATAGTCAATAAATTATTCGTCGGTTATTTACCTATTCATCGATATGGTATTGAGAGAAAGGAATTAAGGAGGAACTCAGTCATTTACAGATCCTCGTAGGATACTGATTGTATTGGGATAAAAAATGGGAATAGAAAATAGCTCGATATTTCTACTCGAGGAATGGAGATATATATTTAAAAAATCCTTTGACCGCAGGTTTTGTCCTGAGAAATTCACCTACTTACAAGAAATCTCATCGTAAGATTATTTTTAACCGACGATGA